>JBBGZY010000985.1:0-386414 GCA_037952925.1 Lithobates clamitans | reverse complement strand
TGGTGGAGTGCGTGTTGGTGAGTGTTGTTTCAAGTTTCAAGGCTTCACCTTGGGAAAAGGACAGGAAAGCTATGGTCGTAGGATTGTATGCCTAATTTTTGCAGCTGCCTACCCTTGGAGAAAGACTCACGGAAAAGGCCAGTTAGGACCAAGGGGAACTGAAATGAGTCTTCCACCACATGTGGTGGCCCTACAAAATCCAATTATGTCCCCCTTCCCAGCTGCCAATATTTTAACGTTGCCATCCCTTAAAAAAAAAATAATAATAATAATACATACATACACAAAAAGTAGAGGGGGCTGTTTTCACCAGTTCTTCGGCATGTTTGATTTGGTAGGCACTAGTATCCCCATATATAACCCCAGCTCTCAGAGCCCATCCTTATGCTATAATGATGTAGAATAAGAAGGAGGTGGTAGAGGAAGAAGAGGTAAATAAGACAGAGCAACAGGAGTTGGAGAAGGAGGAGGAGGAAGAGGTGAATGAGGAAGGGGAGAAGCAGAAGAGCTTGGACAAAGTCGGGTTCAGATCACTGGACTTGGGGTTAGTTATAGTGTATCTTTTTCTGAAACTCCAAATGGCGGCAGATACCCACTACCATCTGAAGGTGCAATGTCCAGCCACTGTACAATATTTCAGGCTATTGTCTTTAAAAATACAATCTACCGTATTTATCGGCGTATAACATGCACTTTTTTCCCCTTAAAATCAGGGGGAAATTGCGGGTGCGTGTTATACGCCAATCCCCTGCAATCCCCCGCTGATTTAGTGGCGAGATCGCCGACCGCGATTTGAAATTGGCGCCGCCGGCGCCGAAATACACAGAGCCGGTCCTCGGCTCTTCTCGGCCACTTTCGGCTTCACTCGAGAGCCGCCCGAACTTAGCCGAGTGTACTCGGCTAGGTTCGGCTAGCTCCGCTCACAGTCACGCCCATCCTGGGCGGGACTACGAGTGGAGCCGAAAGTGGCCGAAAGTGAACGAGAGCCGCCGAGAAGAGCCGAGGACCGGCTCTGTGTATTTCGGCGCCGGCGGCGCCATTTTCAAACTGCAGTGACACTGACATGTCACTGCAGTTTAACTGCAGCCTGGGCAAGGCTGCAAAAGGACACAGACAAAGCTGCAAATTACACCAAGGCTGCTGACTGCAAGGCTGCAAATGACTGCAAGGCTGCAAATGACACCAAGGCTGCTGACTGCAAGGCTGCAAATGACTGCAAGGCATTCCACCATGTATAATTTAGTAGACACTACTCTCCCCTTATACCCGCAGCTCCCAGAGATCATCCTTATGCCATTATGACATAGAATGGGAGATGATGGAGAGGAAGAGGTAAAGAAAGAAAAAAAGGGAGGAGGAGGAGGAGGTGGAGAAAGGGGGGGTAAATGAGGAAGGGGAGAAGCAGAAGAGCTTGGACAAAGTAGGGTGCTTTTTGTGCAGCTCCGGATGGCAGCAGATGCCCACTGCCATCTGGAGCCGCAATGTCCAGCCACTGTACAATATTTCAGGCTATTGTCGTTTAAACAGTACACTCTAATTTTTAAATCAGCATAAAACCCATTTTGCCTTTTATTTTGCAGCCTAACCAAAACTATTATAAAAGTAAAACTGTAACAAAAAAAATTGAAGGAAAATGGAAATAAATATTTAAAGATTGTGATGACATCTGCTGCCATCTGGAGCTGCAATGTCCAGCCACTGTACAATATTTCAGGCTATTGTCCTTTAAATAATACACTCTACCAAGATAAAAAAAAAAACATTTTGCCTTTTACAGTATATTGTAGCCTAACCAAATTATTTACACATTTTTTCCATCCACTTAATAAAATTTGTGGCAATTGTCTCCTGGATAATACACTATCGTTTTTTTTGCAAGTCTTGTCTTTTTCTATTTGCTGCCCATTCAACTGCTTACGTACTGTCCTAGAGAATTTTTTTACCAAACACATACCTGAAGTCTATATTTGCAATATTTTGGAATTAATTGGTTATAAAATGATGGTAGAGGGTTCAGGCAATGTGGGGCTGTGGCTTAAAATCTTTTCGCACACTCGGTTTTGACATTTTACTTAACTTTGTTCTACTACTGTGTAAAAAGAAGCTCACAAACTATACTCCTAAATTGTGCCGCTGACCAATTTGTAGGAAGTTAAATAAAGGCTATAGCTTTAGTTTTTCTTTTTTAGTTTTTTTGAGAGTAAACTTTCCTATTGCTTTTAGATCTGTTGTGGCTGCTGCTTCTAAGGTTCAATTCCAGCCAATTACCGGATAAAAAACAGAGGTGTTGCAGCCAAAGCTACCTAAAAAAAAAGCTTTTTCCTCAAGTTGATATAAATCAGATTGAGGTGTTGCTGTTGTATTTAAGCCAAACGAAATGTTAAAGTTAAACAAATCAATTGCACCTCAAAAAATGGGTGAGGACATAATATGGTGTTGCTGACAATCTGATAAAAAAAAAAGATGGACTGTACCATAACACCACATACAGCTTAAAGGCATCTCCCATCATGTAGGTTAATGGATTGTCACTCTTCCATGTTGCCTTTGTAGTTGGATTAAAAATAATAAAACAATACATAATTATTATTATTATTATTAATATTGGTAGTTTGCACTTTATAGTATACATTAATATAGTGTAGGTTTTATTACTGTTTAGCACTGCACTATATAAGAATTATTCTTGCTTTGTTTAATGTCCCCCATGACAAAACCTAGCTCCCTAGGCCCTTTTTTTGAAAATAGCTTTCCTTGATAATAGCCAGAATTTATATCAAGATTTGAAAAAACATTCAGAAAACATGCCTGTCCCTAATTTAAAGCATATGACAAAACTGGTAGGAATTGAATCAAGTCTCTATAAAACCTCATAAAAACAGGAGAACAGATGTGATAGTGATCATAGTACAACTTGGGTATAAGTTTCTCATATTCCAACACGTTTCAAGATACTCTGTTCTTTAGGGTAACTAAGAAGTACATACACTGAAAATTAGCAAAAGCAATACATCCATCACCACTGATTCGACGTATGCTTCTATCAAGGTTTACCCTCATAGGCTTCAATGGGGTTCACAACTAAGTTCAGTTTTTTTGCGAATTTCAAGTAGCGATGAGTTTAGGCTTACGCAGAAGTAAACTGTCATTCTTGGGCCAATCAGCTGTGGCCAAAGTAGCCTCCGCCCTACAGCTGCACATACACAAAGGGATGGGGATGCTTGTGACGCCGCTTGGCCATATTAAGTCAATGATGTCATGAGTATCCCTGCCCCTTGACCTACATTGACCTAATGATGTGGCCTTTTCCCAATATTAGGTCAATGATGTCATGAGTCACTCCTTGACCTACATATACCTAACATGGCCTTGTCTCCATATTAGGTCAATGATGTCATGCGTATCCCCTCCCCTTGACCTACATTGACCTAACATGGCCTTGTCTCCATAGTACGTCAATGATGTCATAAATATCTTCTCCCCTTGACCTTCATTGACCTAACATGGTCTAGTCTCCATATTGGGTCAATGATGTCATGAGCATCTCTTCAGTACAGGCAGCTGTGGGGTAGGGAATGTGACGGTTTGAAGCTGATTGACCAATTGATGATGGCTTACTTCCAGGTTCATCCGAACCCAAGCTCATCACTAATTTCAGGACCCTGTTTGAATTAAATATGAGCAGATTATCTCATTCCTACCAGGAAGTGCTCTGGTTTCAGGAAAACTTTAAAGGCGCATTCTTGGATAGTTTCACAGCACCTCCCTTACACCCCCCTCTAGCCCATCCTAATACTTATTTTACCTCCCCTTACCTGGTGAAGGCAGATATACTCACCTAAGTCCCCTGTCCAGGTCCCTCACTGCTGCCAGTTCCAGTTCAGGGGTCTGCTGATCCAGCGCTGCAATGGCAACCCAAGACCACCAATCCCTTGCCATCCTCTTGTTATGATGTTGTCTGTGACAGACTCACCCGGGACAGAGGCTTTTGGAGGAGACAGAATGCTAGCCTTTTGCCTACCGACTATGGGCCCTGGCATTTGAGGTAGCTACAAGCATTTAGGACGATGTTCTGGTATTTAATACAAAAGGACACTATTAAGGAGGCCATGATGGCCTCTGGCAGCTTGGGACTCAGTAAACAGATGTATGTGAAATGAACGCTGATTAATGAGATCAGGAAAGCCTTGGGTCTCCAGTTGTCTACTAGTTTGAAGGGTCGTTTACCCATTGTTAATTGTGCTAATTAACACACCTTTGTCTCCTAGCAAACTATTGGGGGATGTGTTTATACTTGTAATAATGTGTATTGTAAGTTGTGAGCTCAATGCCGGACAGTCTGTTGCTGGGGGTCTCCTGCTATTGTCTGTTTAATAAGGTGTTCTGTGTTTATACTTAGGGTAATTTATAATGAACTCTGCTTTACCCTTTTTGCCGGACAGTCTGTTCACCTGAGCTAGTTTAAGGAGGTGGGGGAGTAGCCATGAGTCAGCCCTACCTAGTTATCTAACCCATTGTGGGATGTTTTGGGTAAATATTTGCGTTATTGTGTATGTGGTGAGTAAAAACTCTCAAGTGTATAAAAGCCTGTATTCTTGTTCAAACGAACAGTTCTTATTCTGGTTTACTCTAAAACTGGTTTTGCCTAGTTCCTGGGGTAACTATAGCCAGATTCACTGATCTCATGCTCCAGAGCATTGGGAAGCAACGTCTTGGCGGAGATAGCTAGTCAGGGTGTCCGGGTTCACTCACACTCTCCTCTACTGAAAGGACCCCGCCAGTATCCATAGAGTCTGAGGTGTCCAGATTTCACAGGCGACATGGACACCTAAAGAAGGACCCCTCTAGGAAGTAAACAAAAAAGGAGAAGACTTGGACTAGTGGTGTCGCATGATTGCAGCTTCAGGTAGGCTAAAAAGGGAATTATTTTCTATTAACCGGATCTGTTAAAGGAGTGGGGGTAAGGGGTGGGCAGAGGTGACTGGTATCCCAAAATGGGACTTCAAGACAAAAAGTAGGTTTTTCAGGGTACTATTTAGGCATGCTAAACATTCATATGTGTCCCCTTTATCATCTTCATTCCACCTTCCCTAAAATGGCAATTATTAACAGAAATAGATTTTTGCCCAAATTTCGGGTAAACATATGCTCTCAATTTTGCTCATCCCTACCCATCATGGATGCATGGAATACAGCCCACTGATGTGAGTTTCGGAAGTCTTGTTGGGATCTGGCTTCTTCTAGTGGAGACTTTTCTTCATTTGCTTTGTCTCCTTTGAAAAATGATGGCACTATATTTGGACATTGTCTGTTTCTTCCTTCTTCAAAATGCTAATCGAACAACCTGTGAGTGACGGGGTCTGTGTCCACTCCAGACCTCTTGACAACCGTTCAACCCAAACCTGAACTATAAGTCAAGATGGCTTTGGTCTTTAAAAGGTAAACTAGATTGACAGGGCGCCTGCTTCAATTGTCAATATTCCACAGTTCTATTATGTTATTATATTCCGTCTAAAATTTATCTCAGGCCTTTTTCACAATTTAATATGTGTTCCGGCCGTCCACCGGGAATTCAGCAATGATGGATTTTTCATGCTGACAAGAATGTAGTCACTGCACTGTTTTAATGCACTTCCTGAGTTTGCTGCTCAATGGAGTGCTCGTACCTTTCTAAACAGATCCCAAAGGGGACGTGTCACAGCGCCTCGCTAGTTTTTGCTTGATGTGCGCTGGCAGCTCAGTCAGAATTGTAAATTCGAGCAATAAGTCATTGAATAAAGACTGTCACATACTATCTTTAATGTAACAGAAGGGTTTGCATGTCGAAACGACCAACTGGTAATGAAGATGATGTGTCTTCCCAATGCCTAAAGCAGAACTCCTGACAAAAAACTAAATGAGCAGCTGCAAGTCACATAAATAAATTGTATTACCTGCCAAAATTTGTCCGTTGTTTCTTTTTCTTCAAATAATCTGACTAAAAGCATAAAGACCCCAGTATTCAGAGTAGGAAGCTCTGTAGCGTTCTATGTCACCTACCCACCTTCATCCTTCTAACATGACTGGGAATGTGCTTCACCAACAAGTAAGGTTTACCTTGTGTTCTTCCTATCCTGTTATAAATGTATAAACACCCTTCCCACACCATCCTCTCAGGTTGGCAGATCCCGAATGGACCCTGGAATTGCAATGGAAATTGATTGGCTTACACTCCTACTTTCAGCCTCATCTTTTATAGAGCAACCGTTTTCAACCAGGGTTCCTACAGATGTTCCTATGGGTTCTTTGAGCTGTGGTTGATTGGACTACCATCGTATGGTCTTTGCTAAGTTTCAGGGCCAACGCCAGTTGGCAAAGCCAACTGCTTGACATCAATAATCTATTTAGCTGCCTGTAAGAGTGGCATTTTTATCACCACTGAAATGGGGACAATCTTCCCATTGATCACCAATATAAGGGGCATTCTTCCCGCTGTCCACCAATGTAAGGGACATTCTTCCCACTGATCACCAATATAAGGGGCATTCTTCCCACTGTCCACCAATGTAAGGGACATTCTTCCCACCGATCACCAATGTAAGGGAACATTCTTCCCATTGACCACCAATGTAAGGGACATTCTTCCCAATGATCACCAATGTAAGGGACATTCTTCCCACTGATCACCAATGTAAGGAGCATTCTTCCCACTGATCACCAATGTAAGGAACATTCTTCCCACTGATCACCAATGTAAGGGAACATTCTTCCCATTGACCACCAATGTAAGGGACATTCTTCCCAATGATCACCAATGTAAGGGACATTCTTCCCACTGATCACCAATGTAAGGAGCATTCTTCCCACTGATCACCAATGTAAGGAACATTCTTCCCACTGATCACCAATGTAAGGGAACATTCTTCCCATTGACCACCAATGTAAGGGACATTCTTCACAATGATCACCAATGTAAGGGACATTCTTCCCACTGATCACCAATGTAAGGAGCATTCTTCCCACTGATCACCAATGTAAGGAACATTCTTCCCACTGATCACCAATGTAAGGAACATTCTTCCCACTGATCACCAATGTAAGAAACATTCTTCCCACTGACCACCAATGTAAGGAACATTCTTCTCACTGATCACCAATGTAAGGACATTCTTCTCACTGATCACCAATGTAAGGAACATTCTTCTCACTGATCACCAATGTAAGGAACATTCTTCTCACTGATCACCAATGTAAGGAACGTTCTTCTCACTGATCACCAATGTAAGGAACATTCTTCTCACTGACCACCAATGTAAGGAACATTCTTCTTACTGATCACCAATGTAAGGAGCATTCTTCTCACTGATCACCAATGTAAGGGACATTCTTCTCTCTGATCACCAATGTAAGGGACATTCTTCCCACTGATCACCAATGTAAGAAGCATTCTTCTCACTGATCACCAATGTAAGGAACATTCTTCCCACTGACCACCAATGTAAGGAACATTCCTCCCACTGATCACCAATGTAAGGAACATTCTTCCCACTGACCACCAATGTAAGAAACATTCTTCCCACTGATCACCAATATAAGGAACATTCTTCCCACTGATCACCAATGTAAGGAACATTCTTCCCACTGACCACCAATGTAAGGAACATTCCTCCCACTGATCACCAATGTAAGGTACATTCTTCTCACTGATCACCAATGTAAGGAACATTCTTCTCACTGATCACTAATGTAAGGAACATTCTTCCCACTAATCACCAATGAAAGGGACATTCTTTCCACTGACCTCCAATGTGAGGGACATTCTTCCCACTGATCACCAATGTAAGGAACATTCTTCCCACTGATCATCAATGTAAGGAGCATTCTTCCCACTGACCACCAATGTAAGAAACATTCTTCCCACTGATCACCAATGTAAGGAACATTCTTCTCACTGATCACCAATGTAAGGAACATTCTTCTCACTGATCACCAATGTAAGGAACATTCTTCTCACTGATCACCAATGTAAGGAACATTCTTCTCACTGATCACCAATGTAAGGGACATTCTTCCCACTGATCACCAATGTAAGGGACATTCTTCTCACTGATCACCAATGTAAGGAACATTCTCCCCACTGATCACCAATGTAAGGAACATTCTTCCCACTGATCACCAATGAAAGGGACATTCTTTCCACTGACCTCCAATGTAAGTGACATTTTTCTCACTAATCACCAATGTAAGGAACATTCTTCCCACTGATCACCAATGTAAGGAACATTCTTCTCACTGATCACCAATGTAAGGAACATTCTTCCCACTGATCACCAATGAAAGGGACATTCTTTCCACTGACCTCCAATGTAAGGGACATTCTTCTCACTAATCACCAATGTAAGGAACATTCTTCCCACTGATCACCAATGTAAGGAACATTCTTCTCACTGATCACTAATGTAAGGAACATTCTTCTCACTGATCACCAATGTAAGGAACATTCTTCCCACTGATCACCAATGTAAGGAACATTCTTCTCACTGATCACCAATGTAAGGAACATTCTTCTCACTGATCACCAATGTAAGGAGCATTCTTCTCACTGATCACCAATGTAAGGAACATTCTTCTCACTGATCACCAATGTAAGGAACATTCTTCCCACTGATCACCAATGTAAGGAACATTCTTCTCACTGATCACCAATGTAAGGAACATTCTTCTCACTGACCACCAATGTAAGGGACATTCTTCCCACTGACCGCCAATGTAAGGAGCATTTTTCTCACTGATCCCTCATGATTTGGGTTCCCCAAGACCTGAAAATTATAGAAGGGCTCCTCTGGGGTTAAAAGGGTTGAGAAAGGCTTATTTAAATAATAACTATAAAGGCGTTTGGGTCAATTTTACTGTAGCTGCACCCTTGGTGACCTCTGGTGAAGTTGTCTTTTAATTAGTACCCCCATGGCCCTAGTACTTTGTAACTATAATGGCTTTGGGACCATTTATTAATTAATTAGTTAATTTATTTATTAATAATTTATTATTTATTAAAATGTTTCTAGTATATGGCATTATGCACACAGACTATGGGTGGTAGCTGAGAGGGCCACACCATCTAAGTGTAGCTTTAGTAGTAAATATAAATAGTAAAAACAGTAATGCACTCACTGCAAAGTATGGGAACGCCAGCACGCAAATAATACATCCTTCCTCGGTCCCAGTTGGAAAAGGACATGGAGGCCAGAGCCGAGTTCCCCAGAGGAAGCAGACGGTAATGCAGAATAACGCCATGAACCTGCTGGATACAAGGTGGCAATAGGTTAGCCAGGGTGGAACGCAGAGCAATGGTAGAAGTTCCGAACTCAGCAAGTGACATCAGATGCTGATATGGGCGTGGTTAAGCGTTTCAGGGCTGTACACGCCCCTTTGCCAAGCCTCTGTGTTTACAGCCTGCCATAGAAGTGAATAGCAGTGTGCAGCTGTTGATTTGTTAAGATCAATGCTTCAGTGTTTATCCACGCATATGCGCACAATTTACTTCAATTTTGATTCTCGTTATCTTACACTACAAGCCAAGGAGACTGTAGTGATCCTCTGGGGTTTAGAAGCTGCCTGCTTAGTAACCAGATCACCTCTGTCAACAACAAAACCCTAAATTGAAGTAATATTAAAGTCTTATATATTTTTTAAAAAATAACAAACATGCTATACTTACCTGCTATGTGTAATAGTTTTGCCCAGAGCAGTCCAGATCCTTCTGTTCTTGGGTCCCACGCTGGCACTCCTGGGCCCTCCCTCCTGCCAGGTGCCTCCATGTGTGAATCTGCCCATTCACACATGGAGCCGTGACTCGGCCCCGCCTCCTCTGTCTCCTGATTGGCTCACTGGCTGTCATTGACAGCAGCGGGAGCCATTGAAGTGTGAGTCCCCTGGGAGCCAAGGCTCACTGGCTGTGATTGACAGCAGCAGGAGTCATTGAAGTGTGAGTCCCCTGGGACCCAAGGCTCTCGTGGACATTACTGGATTGAGAGGGCGCTCAGGCCACATAACCTTTTTTTACCTGCATGCATAGAATGTCACTTCAACATTATTTGTAAGATACTATAACCCTACAGGTCCAGTGCTACCATTCCACTTTCCTCAACTGTTCAGTAGGGTTGAGGTCAAGGCTCTGTGCAGGACACTCGAATTCCTCCAAACTGGTCAAACCGTATCTTTATGGAGCTTGTCCAAACCGGTCAAACCATGCCTTTATAGAGCTGGTTCAAACTGGTTAAACCATGTCTTTATAAAGTGGGTCAAACTGATCAAATCTTTTTTTTATGGACCTGGCTTTGTACACAGGGGCACAGTCATGGTGGAACAGAAAAGGGTCTTCACCAAAATGTTACCACAAGGTTGGTAGATCACAGTTGTCTAAAACAGGGGTAGAAAACCTCAATCCTCAAGTACCCCCAACAGGCCATGTTTGGGGTATTTTTCCGGACATAAAATAGCTGTCATAAATACTAAGCCATTCACATGCCCTGTTGGGGGAACTTGGGGGCTGAGGTTTGGAATTCAAGTTTCTCCACATGGAACCAGGAGCTGGCTTTGTACACAGGGGCATAGTCATGGTGGAACAGAAAAGAGTCTTCATCAAACTGTTACCACAAGGTGGGAAGAGCACAGTTGTCCAAAACAATGGGTAGACAAATTCAATCTTCAAGTACCCCCAACAGGCCATGTTTGGGGAATTTCCCTTAAATAAAATAGCTGTCGAAAATACTAAGCCATTTACATTTTTTTTTTTGAATCAGGTAATTTTTATTTAAACATGTTTTCCAGTTTACAGCAAAACACTTGGACAAAATATGTGGAAAAACACAAGAAAGACATACCAAGTAAAAGAACATAGTAGGTTCAATTAGATCATGTGACTTCCAGATATGGGACCTTTCAATACAGCAATAGGCACACAGTAACGAACTTTACATGTCTTATCAACGATAAATCAAGTAACTTAGGTATACATAATTTAGCCATTCACATTGATTGAACACATGACCTGTTTTGGGTACTTGATGACTAACATTGGGAACTGGAGTTCCTCCACACCAAACTGGTCAAACCTCGTCTTTATAGAGCTGGCTTTGTACACAGGGGCACAGTCATGCTGGAACAAAAAAGGGTCTTTCCAAACTCCCAAACCCCTTCCCACTTCCCCTGTTACCAAAGGTTAAAAAAAAAGAGAATGTGGGACTTTAAATGAGGACAGGATAGTACCTCCATCCCGGGTTCAGAAAATAAACAGGGAAGACATTGGGACTTTAAATGAGGCAGTTGACAGGATGGAGTTGAAATCAAAAAGGTCAATTTATTGCATAGGCATCCAAAAATACATCACACAATATGGACATAGAGGGTTGCATGCGCATACACGCTGACAAAACCTGCATGAATATGTGCTTAAACAGAGAATAACATGACATCTGAGCAACGAATCAAGATTAACAGATTTCATAGAGGGAGTATATATACAGAACTGGGAGGTACATGCCAGCATGATGTAAAAGGTACGTATAAATATATAGGTTCCTAAAAACATTGATCTGGATGAGATCCTATTAAAACAAGAGTAGCTGCATCCGTATTGCCCGACGCGTTTCTGTGATTAACACTTCTTCAGGGGCAGATGCAGTGGGGTATCTGTAAATAACAAAATATGAAAACATCAACCAATGAGCTAAGAGCAACCAGAAAGGACAATAAGTCGATTTCTGGATACTTACACTATGTACCTAACTAAGGTATATCGTAGGGTGGATACCGGGCTACAAGGGTTTGTTCACCCCCGGAGCTGAGGCGGCCAAGGACCCAACGCAGGACAGGCATACACAGGCATCATCCCCGGAACGCAGACCATGACTTCCAATGAAAACAAATCAAAGTCATCATAAATTTGTATCTGAAATGGATAAAAAGTCCATTGAGATAAGCCATTGTTGTTGACAGAAAGAGTATAAGAAGTAGAGTACTTTAAAAAGGAACCACTAAGTGTTACCTAAATGTGCTTGAGACAAGAGCTTTCCAAAGCTATGGCGTCTGCACGTGTGCGGGAGTGAAGGCTGCGTCCGTGGGAGAAAAACCGGCGCCTAAATATGCATGCCGCCTGCGTCGGCAGTGACCGCCAACGTCACGTGGGAGCCGACAATGCGTGAGGCGGGACCACAGCCTAGGCGGTGGGGACCCGCCCCAGACTGACGTCACCACATCCGGCTGGGTCGGACAGATGGAAAGGACGCGTACCTCCACCACAACGCCAACTAGTGACGTCGTGTGGAGGAGCGAGACGTGACGCCGATGCGCTGTGAGCTGCCGCCCGGTCCCCAAAGGGGGAGGGGAGGGCGCGCAGAGCGCATCGCAGCTCCGGGTTTGAAACAAAACATAGCCCGGAAATCAGACCCCACATAACCTATGCAGGAATGTGTCTGTAATTCCCAGAGTTTCAGCAGCAATTGTGTTGCAGGGAATTCTGTATGACTGTCAACTGCTTCCATCCCTAATATATAGTGATAAAGAAATTATAATGGGACTTTGAATGAGGCACAAAGTAGTGCCTCCATCCCAGGACATCAAACTGTTACCACAAGGTGGGAAGAGCACAGTTGTCCAAAACAATGGGTAGACAAATTCAATCTTCAAGTACCCCCAACAGGCCATGTTTGGGGAAATAAAATAGCTGTCAAAAATACTAAGCCATTTACATTTTTTTTTTTGAATCAGGTAATTTTTATTTAAACATGTTTTCCAGTTTACAGCAAAACACTTGGACAAAATATGTGGAAAAACACAAGAAAGACATACTAAGTAAAAGAACATAGTAGGTTCAATTAGATCATGTGACTTCCAGATATGGGACCTTTCAATACAGCAATAGGCACACAGTAACGAACTTTACATGTCTTATCAACGATAAATCAAGTAAATTAGGTATACATAATTTAGCCATTCACATTGATTGAACACATGACCTGTTTTGGGTACTTGATGACTAACATTGGGAACTGGAGTTCCTCCACACCAAACAGTTCAAACCTCGTCTTTATAGAGCTGGCTTTGTACACAGGGGCACAGTCATGCTGGAACAGAAAAGGGTCTTCCCAAACCCCTTCCCACTTCCCCTGTTACCAAAGGTTACCAAAGGTTGGAAGTGAACATACAGTATAAGTCAGGGTTTGTCAATATGCCCTTGGTTTTGGAATGGGATGTGCAGCAAGCTCCTATAGGAATGACGGTCTGGTATCCACAAACGCTTGGCCATATAGTATACCTCCACTATTTCTATCTTGACAAGTTCCCTTTAATTCAACATCATGTATGTCTTTATTCCATCTACTTCCTCTCCAGGGATGATACACTGCAGTCAGTCTGTAACGAAGAACAAAAAATTGCAGAAGATTAAGGTTATTTCTATTTCTTTTATCAGACTGGTCTACATAAGTGTTAAATCAGGTTTCCAAGGGATAGGCCACCATCACATTTGTATTATCTGTTGGTAGTAGTCCCTTGAGTGTCTCCAATCTGATAACTGAGCAGTAGGGGAGGCTCGCTTTTGAATGTCATGCCTGATAATTATATCTTAATACGTTTTCCTCTTCTAAAGCTGTTCCTTTGTTTTAAAAAGTTGAGCCATTAGAAATGGTAAGCACACAGAATGAAACATTAAAAAGCCGTCCTCCCATTGGAAGTCTTCAAGGAATAATCAGAAGCTAGCTTGGTTGCAATTAAACTCATAATACCAATCTTCTTTTATATGTTCCCATATGAGATTACAGGGAGCTCTCTTTAGTGATTGTACCCATATGTGATTCTTTTATGAAATTAGTTTGAACATGTGCTCCACCATTATTAGACCCATAGAGGCAGAGGATGAGAACCGATTTTATGTGATAAGATTGTCCCATTATTTCTATTTCTACAGCTGCGGATTCTTGTAGGAAATTATGCGATGTATTAAAGAGGATCATCAGGGGCCTATAAGAAATGGAACAACACTCTTTCTCCTTAGAATCTCTTTGCCTTGGCCTTATCTTTTTGTTGGCATGGGTCACGGAACAATGTGAGGTCCTGTATAGATGGGCTTTGGGCTTGTGTTGATGCCATCAGTTTGACATCAATTTGTTAGGATTGGGTAGAAAATGATATAATGTATTAAAGAGGATCATCAGAGACCTATAAGAAATGGAACAACAGTCTTTCTCCTTTGAATCTCTTTTCCTTGGCCTTATCTTTTTGTTGGCATGGGTCACGGAACAATGTGAGGTCCTGTATAGATGGGCTTTGGGCTTGTGTTGATGCCATCAGTTTGACATCAATTTGTTAGGCTTGGGTAAGAAATTATATAATGTATTAAAGGGGATCATCAGGGACCTATAAGAAATGGAACAACACTCTTTCTCCTTAGAATCTCTTTTCCTTGGCCTTATCTTTGCTGGCATGTGCCACGGAACAATGTGAGGTCCTGTATGGACGGGCTTTGGGCTTGTGTTGATGCCATCAGTTTGACATCAATTTGTTAGGATTGGGTAGAAAATTATATAATGTATTAAAGAGGATCATCAGGGTCTTATGAGAACAGGAACTGCAAACCTTTCTTCTTAGTAACTGTTTATCTTGGCCTTTTTACCCTGTTGGCATGGGTCACCAACAAATGTTAGGTCCCTTACAGGTACAGATGGGTTTTGGGCTTCTGTCGATGCAGTCAAGTCACTCTGACACTGGAGTTTAGTAGAATACTGTTTCTGGCCAGAAAAAGAATTGCACAAAAGTGGACCTCGCCAGATTCACCGATGGTAGCAAAATTGGATTTCAGATGTTTTAATTTTAAATTAGAGCAGATGACTTTCCAACACAGAGCACTCTAAATACATTTCAAAATTACATTGCAAAATATTTGGCTGAAAGGACTTTAATTTAGTCTTTGATTACACATTGGTTAAAATATAGGACATGAGGATAGGAGTATTTTTAAGATTATATTAGGTAATTTTAGAAATTGTGAAACATCTACGTTTTGTGGTTGTTTGGTATTGAACTGTTTTTATTTTCAATGTTTTTTTTATTGGTTTGTATTTTCTATAAAAATCTTTAATAAGTGAAATATGCAATCAAAAAAGTATATCTAAGGCCAAAACCTTTTTTTATTCATTTTTAACAGAGTAAGCATAGGCATGTGCACAGGGTGTTCCAGGTGTGCCTGGGCACACCCTAATCTCCCTGTGTTTTGCAGATTTACCCTGCTGTCGGGGCACCCCTCTCCTCTTACCACGGGAGATCGATTCAGGATGGAGAGTTTCAGGATGTCATTTGCCAGCTCCTTCTTTTTCGGAATGAACACAGTGAGTTATTGGTACCGATCACTCACTGTGTCCATTCATGAGAATTGTGAATTAACAGGAAGCCACTCCGCACAACGGACTTCCCATATACTGTTTAGTGCAGCTGAGACTGCAGAGAAAGGATTTTGGGAAGCTCTGTTCTCAGTCTGTTTCTCAAAAGTGCGTAATCAGGGGTCTGTTTAGACCCCTGATATTTCACCAAAGCCCTCAGTGGGGCTCCTAAAAATGTTTTTGTTTTTTTTTTATAATAAAAAACAATATTGTAAAAAAAATTTAAAAAATAAAATTGTAAAAAATAATAAAAATGAAAAAGTACTGACAATGTCTCCTGCCCTACTGACCCCAATCTCTGCCCGACTGACAACGTCCACTGCTCTACTGACACCACCCATGTTTTATTACATTTTAATATTATATATATATATATATATATATATATATATATATATATATATATATATATATATATATATATACACACACACACACACATGTGTGTTTGAGCTTTTGGGTGCACACCCTGAAGTAACATGCTGTGCACCCCTATGAGAGTAGGGAATGGTGAAATCCCTGCCAGTTTTTCCTTTTGTTTTCCATCTGTGTCCCATTTTGGAGATCACCCTTTATTATCTGTCCTGTAGACATAACAGGACATCAGAAGAAATATCACCAAAAGGAAGGGATTTCTCTCTTAAACAGTTGTCACGAGAACAGATGTCCCCATTGGAGCGAAAGCTCAAAATTTTGGATTTTCCCTAAATTTCCATCCAGGTGACAGTGGGCACCAGGATACAAATAAAGTGTTAATCTACCTAATAATGGCAGAGATGCCAGTAAAAACCTGATAGGGGTTTTAACCCCTGCCCACTGTATCTAAAACTGACAAAAACAAGTTGAGGCTTACATACACATTGATGCCCCCCCTTAAGTTCCTCCTGCTTTAATGAACCAACAGGAGCAAATAGTGGGTACTCTTAAGTATGGAGGAGCATGTGACTTCTTGTGGGAGGAGAGCCCAGTCATGTGACCTTTATTCCTGGATTTGAATTCTAAATGAGTGGTGATAAGGTGTCTGTCAGGCAAGAATAACCACCTGTCCAGATCTTACTTGCACAATTGATCTAAACCCCATGTCACGCCTACCCCTAATGCAGGTGTTCTTCACCTATTGCAGCCCCCTTTCCCATAAGGCAAGTTGGTTTACTGGTAGAAGCTACGACTAAGCATCTGTTTGTGATGTGAAACACATTAGCTGATTTCCGTCTTCTATGCCTAAGATATGACTGTTTTTGGATTTTAATCTTTCAATAAAGATGCCTTCAGCGGTGTGCGGCCGTCCAGGATTTTTCCTTCCTTCCTAGGCTTACTGGTACTCGGTTGTTCTCGGTTGCACTCCTCATCCCTGCATTCTGAGCGTAATGCACTGGTGAACCCTGCATTCTCTGCATAACTGCATCCACTGTGCCCGATGATCTTTGACTTCATCAGTGTTGTTCAAGTAGATCTCCATTTCTCAAAGGTTGCCTACCCCTGGTATAGAGGCTGCCAATCACACAAGAACTGTGCACACCGATGATTCAGGCTCAGTCTAGGGCAGTGGTTCTCAACCTACCCAATGCTGTGACCCCTTGATAAACCTTCCCAAGTTGTGGGGACCCCTAACAGTAAAATTATTTTCATAGCGTGGGTTGTCAGCACCCAAGGCAAGACAAGTAATTTGCACCCCTAACCCACAGACATTTAGCGCTCCCTGAGTCCCTTCCACTCGTACAGTATTAAAACCCCTTATGGTACATTTTAGGATGTACCACTCTTTCTCTTTGTTCTCCTTTTCCCTTTCTCTATCCTAATTTCTTGT
Source organism: Lithobates clamitans (assembly GCA_037952925.1). Taxonomy (NCBI): domain Eukaryota; kingdom Metazoa; phylum Chordata; class Amphibia; order Anura; family Ranidae; genus Lithobates; species Lithobates clamitans. The sequence continues at coordinate 369,194 of JBBGZY010000985.1, read as the reverse complement.
TTTTTCCCCCATCCCTCTCTTTACCCATCTTTCTTGTTCTTTCTCTTATTCTTTCCCCTCCCGCTGGTGGGGGTTCTGATCAGCCAGCTTAGATGCTCTTGATCAAAGTCATCTGCTGATCTGAGAACTGTAGTGGGGACTTTTATTGGCAACTATAATCACAGGTAGTGTTACTCACTGTGTCTCCGACTTTGTGGGGTCTCGTACCAGTGACACCTATGCCGAAATCAGGAGATAGGGTCTCCTCCAGCCCCTCTCACTTCACATTCCTCACCAATCAGCTGACCTCTAGTCTCTGCCCCCCAGCCATGCTGTGAACTGAATAAGTGGCTACGAAGAGGCTGAGTGGACGGCCGTGGGCTCCAGGGACAGCCCTGCTGGGCGGCCACGGAAAGGCTGGGAGAGCGGCGTGGGCTTCAGGAACAGCCCAGGATTCTGTGACCCCTGGCAAAACGTCATTCGACCCCCCAGGTTGAAAACCACTGGTCTATATAGTATTTGTTGCTGACGAATTTTAAAAGGAGAGGATCTTAGGGTCTTAGGATACTGCCAAAATGATCAGTAGCAACCATAGGAGGACAAACTTCTCACTAATCTTATTACAGCAGCCTTTCCTGAAGGTAACAAGAAATGGCCTGTTTATCTAGGACTCTATCAGAGCAGCCCCATTCTTTTCAGCAACTTCTGGCATTTAGATCCCTTCTAGCCCAAGCACACCCAAAGTCCACGGCAAGGTCTGTACTCACAGTGTCATCCACAAGTAGATCCTCAGTGAAGGAGATAAAATGATCCTTCTCTAAACCAAGACTTCAAAACAGTGGCCTCCAGCAAATACTCCTTTAACGGTCTTCCCCAGCTCCTCAACCCAGCTCCTGCCGAGACCCAGACGGCAACCTCCTGTCTCAGAATCTCTCTCCTAGGGGAAGCAGCCCCCCTCCCAGGATACTGTAACTCTCCCTCAAAAGGAAAGACACTTACCTAGAGCTTCCCAAACATTTATCACTTCCCTAGTTACCTTCTGGATGCCTCCTTCCAGGGATTGGCTGGGGAATGATAAATATTCACACTGGTCATCTGCATCTCCCTGCCCTATATTCCAGAAGCTTCTTCCAGAAACAGGTGGGAGAAATTGTAAGCTCCCAGGAGCAGGACCCTCCTAACTCTCTTGTATTGAGTTGAATTGTTGCTGTTATGTCTCCCTTTATATTGTAAGGCCTCATGCACACTGGTTTCTTGTAAACGCTGTTTATCCTGAAAGAAGAAAATCAGCGTTATAAACTCACCTAAGCTGCAGTTTTTCAAAAGAGTTTAGCAGAGTTTGGGAGTTTATTTATTTCATTGGCTAGTATTTTTATTTATTCCGGCCATTGAAATAAATAAACCCTGAAGTGCTAAACGTGCCAAGAGCTTAAGCACATTTATGCGCCTTTATGAGCGTTTTTCAGCATTTTTTGTGGTCAGAAGAACTGCGATTTTAGGGGGTTCAGACAACAGCCCATAAATTCCTCTGCTGATAGACTGCTCAAAACGTCCCTGTGTGCATGGACACATAGGATAACAAAGAGGGGAGTTTAAGGGCTGGTAAAAAAAATGCCCAAACGCACAAAATTGTGAGTTTAACAGCAGCAGTGTGCATGAGGCCTAAAGCGCTGCGCAAACTGTTGATTCTATATAAATCCTCTATTATAATAATGATAATAATAAATCAAACACCTAGCCAATCACTGCTCCACTCACTACAGTGAAGCCAAAAAACAAATTTACCTAGCAGCCTAACTAGGAGGGCGCTACACAAGTGCAGTCAGAGGATGGAAAACCTCATAAAAGCTTAACCCCATGCGCTGTGCACTCCCAGCACAGGTACTGTTGCTTAAGTGAAAAATTTTGGACCACATGACTGCAGTGACAGACAATCACAACAGTCACGTGATATTAAGCCATGCCCGGCCTCCATAAACCTCTTAAAGGGCCGGGAGGCGCCGGCGCTAACAGGTTAATATCTCTGGTGAGGCGGTTCCCACACAGCAAGGCTTCTCTTGATGGTCACCCAACAAGAGCTCAAACCATAAAGATGCATAAAGCACTGCCAGAACAAAACCAGAAAAAAAGATCATTTTAATTACTGGTTAAAAAAAAATAAATCATATAAAAGCATCCAAAGCATTTTGGGAATTTGGAGGATGTCAGAAAAAAAAGAGACCTCCCAGATGTATATTAGAACCAGTATGGAGCTCTCCTCATGGAGAAACAACTTGACAACAGTTGCAGAGCAGCAATGGAGTTGCAATGGAGTCTATCCAGGTGTTATTCTGTGTTGAGCCCTGATGAATGGTGTTGCCCCCTGAAACACGTTGGATGTTTTGTAGCAGTACCCCCATAGGGGCTGCTGGAATTTTGTGGTCCACCTGTCACCCTGCCCAGCCTAGCATTCACTTCCCAGTCACTCTTGAGACAATGAACAGTCCAAATGTTTGTTTTGTATTTAATGGAGGGATTTTGAACTTGGATAGGGTAAGGAAAATTATGGGATGTCCAGAATCAATAATGGAATCAATAGGATGATCAGTTGGAACCTCTGTTTACACTTCTAGCGCTCCAGTCTCCTCCAGCACAATGCTTATTTGTAGACTGTTCCTCTCTCCTGTACAATACTTGGTTCCTGGTACAGCTAGCACATGGTAGGCCCAACTCTGACTCTAGGCCTTAACAACTGCCATTTGCAGGCAGGGACCCTTTTAGTGCAGCAACAAATAGTGAAAGAAAAATATTTAGTGCTAGCTGTCCTATGGTGGACTACTGCTCCCAGTTAGTCCTCTTCAGGCCCTGCCAACCCTCCTGGCTGCAGCTGCCCAACTTCACTGCCCATGACATCACTGTCTCTCCTGCTGGCTCTACATCCATCTCAGACTGCACTCCCCCAGTCTGTTCCGGCATGCCTCCCCAGCTTCCCCAACTGCGCCTGTCACTCACCAGCGCTCCTGGCTGCACTCCGGTGGATCCCTCCTGGAGACTTGCCTGGCAACACTAGCTCCCGCCGTCTTTCTCGGCTCCTCTTTGTGCCTCCTGTGCAGATCCTCCTTAGTTACTCAAGAAGGCTCCGACTTGCATCTGAACTCCTCAGGCCCAAGGTCACCCCCCTGTTGTGGAAATTCCACTATACTCTTGCGCTATTAACCGCCCTTTCAGCATAATGGTATAACACATCTTTAAATATCCCACGTCTCCCCTTTTCCCCAGTAAACAGACATAATCACCATCTTAGCTCCATCATTCCTCCATCTGCCCAGCAGGACAGAGGCTCTTGGCTTTTTATTCACACACAAACAGGAAGCCACAAACAGGATGTGACCTCACAGGATATGACAACACAGGATGTGACAACACAGGATGTGACAACACAGGATATGACAACACAGGATATGACCAAACAAGCATAAGAGTTTATACAACAACCAATGAATAATGGCTAGGGGAGTCTTATGGGCGTGTCTGGGTGGGGGGCAGCGTGTACGATCTCCAGCCCCTTGTCTCTGTACACCAAATGAGATCACAGGAAGCCTGAGATTATGAACGCTGCTCCTGACCACAACGATTCAAAGGCTCCCGTTTTTTACCATTTTTCGTGAGTCCTTATTCTGCGTTGTTCTCTGAACCCGGACTATACTACTGTCTCTATGGACGGGAGATTATCTGCAGGTTTATGCTCATGGCACCACAAATATGTTGATCCGGCATACAGAGGTGACACGAGCGCACATCCACTAAACCGATAATGTGTCTGCAGAGCGAACACATCCCCCCCCCCCAGACGATCGTTCTGTGCAGGGGCCCTTCACTGGTGGACATATCCCCACTCTGCAAACACTTCTCTACATCCCCAAGGAGCTTTCCACTACAAAAAATGGATTTCAACCAGCGTCAGTCTGCCCCGGTCAGCACTGGGAGACACTGTGACACTTCATATTAAAATACATCTTCATAAAATTTCCACAACACCCCCAGACTGGAGAGTGCCTCCTAGGCCCCGATAGCCTAGTGCTCCATCTCCAGCTTCTTCCACTCCTCCCCAGATGGGCTGACCCCGGGTATATCAAGGAGGCCTGCCCCCTGCCAATCCTAGCTGAGGATTGGTCAGGGCTCCCTGAGATACCCCAGACAGCTCCACCTCTCTTCCCCTCCCTCCTTCTAGAATCCTCTAGAAGCAGAAGGGAGGTAAGTGAAAGATGATGCTATCTGTGAATCACCACCAACCAACTCTGAGCCACTCCCAGCCAGTGCTGTATTTTGCAATACTTCAGAAGCAAATACTCTTGCGCACAGGTGTGTAAGCTAGATGATCCCAAAGGTTAAGAAAGGACAATGGATTTCGGCCTTGCTGCTCTCCAGGATGGGATTGTCCTAGTAGTAAATGATAAGAAAAAAAAAAGAGAGCGCACCAGCCTATGCATTATCCTAAGGTAAATTTATTAGTAAAAACAAGATAAAAATCTACTCACAAAGGTAGGAAGAAAAAAATCGCACTATATACAGTAACAAGGCGATTGGTCCACTGGTAGCGGTCTCCAGGTCCTAGGAAGAGGACGTACAAACCACCGCCGGCTAACGCGTTTCGAAGGTGTCCCTTCTTCATCAGAGGCTGGTGTGCTCTCTTTTTTTCTTATCAAGTGCTGTATTTTGGCCTAGGCCAACAAGGCCCAGGCCTAGAGCGGCACTTTGTGGGGTAGCTGCGGCCGGCGCCCCCCCCCCACGAAAAAAGCCCCCCTCTGCCTCCCGAGTCAGTCTATTCATTGCCGAAGGTTGCTGGCTGCAGCAGCGTCTCTCACATGGAGTGCTCACAGTTCCCCCCTCCCCCTCCCCTTCCCCCTCCCCTCTGCACAGACAGGAGAGAGAGAACTTGTCAGCGTCTCCTCCGATGTTGTCGCTCGGATTGTGGCTATAGTGGGCAGACCCAGCTACAGTCTGCATATCCTGGAGGGTGAGAGTAAAATCCCGATCCTCTTCACTGTCTCTTCTGGAAAACCTCACACAGGGCTTTTCTGTGCTCCGATCATCTATCATCTCCCTGTTATGTGAAATACGGACTGATAATTAACCCTTTGTGTCCTTGCTGTGCATCAATGGACACATGTACACTGCTGCTTACATTTATGGTTAACTCTTTACAGCTCAATATGTGCAGTCTGGTGCTTCTGGAATCAATGGCATTTAACACCTTAGTGTCTGCTTGTATATGTGGTTAACCTTTCATAGCTCCTTGTATCTCTAAGCCCCGGTTCACATTGATGCTACTTTGAAATCACACTATTTCACTTGAAGTAGAGCGATTTCAAAGTAGCAAGGTCAGCGCGATTTCAGGTGCTACTTGATAGACAGTCCTGTGGCTTCGTTCACAGCTGTCTATTGAAGTCGCACCTGAAATCGGCAAAAATACAGAAACTACTTTTGCAAATCTGTGCGACGCTGCAAAATCAGTGTCGCACCGATTGGAACAGTGCCATTGCCTCCAATAGCCTGCGACTTGTCATGCGATTTGATCTCTCAAATCGCATGACAAATCGCTCCAATGTGAACCTAGGTTTAGGCTCAGTTCACACTGGAAACGGCCTCGGATCGCACAGGAACGGTGTGCATCCCTGTTCTCCATTTCAGGGACCGAATCTTTGCCTGAATTCGGCATTGAAACGGAGCCAAAGAAGCACAGCGTTTCTGTGCAGTGCGCTCCACAGCCGCCCCCGGAGATATGTGAACCAGCTCCATAGGGAGCCAGTCACATTCTCCTGCTATGCGAATTGGATGGTGGTAAAGCCACATCCAATTCACATAGGTGTGAACCCGGCCTAATGCTGCCTTCCGACATATGAAGAAAAGTGTCATTTCTGATCATAGATCAGTCTGAATTTTATTACCCATCCTGCTGACTACATTCAGCCCAGGTTCACACTGATGCAGGTTAGAAACTGTACAAGTTCAGCTGAACTCGCACAATTTCAAACCAGCAATGCAGTCTGACTTCGGGGGGGCGATTTGACAGACATGTCAAAATCGCGGGTTCATGCACAGATGTCTATTCAAATCACCCCCTAAGTCGCCACAAGTAGCACAGGAACTACTTTTGGCAATCGGTGTGGTGCCGCAAAGTCGTCGTCGCACTAATTCAGACAGTGCCATTGCTGGCAACAGCAGCCAATTTGGCATGCGATTTCGCATGTCAAATCGGATGCCAAATCGGCCCAATGTGAATGGGTGTTTAAATAGGAACTGCAGTCTGCGCACATAATTTGGTATTGTTAGAATGCAATTAGAGACCATTATTGGGCACTGATGAGGCCGAGGTGATGGGCACTGGTAAGTCTGCATTGATGGGCACTGATCAGGCTGCATTGATGGGCACTGACGAGGCTGCGCTGATGGGCACTGGAGAGGCTGCATTAATGGGGACTGATGAGGCTGCATTGATGGGCACTGGTGAGGCTGCATTGATGGGCACTGGTGAGGCTGCATTGATGGGCACTGGTGAGGCTGCATTGATGGGGACTGATGAGGCTGCTTTGATGGGCACTGATGAGGCAACACTGATAGTCACTAATGAGGCTGCGCTGATGGGCACTGATGACGCTGCGCTGATGGGCACTAATGAGGCTGCTTTGATGGGCACTGACGAGGCTGCACTGATGGGCACTGACAAGGCTGCACTTGGTACCCACTTTTAACCACTTCAATACTGGGCACTTTCACCCCCTCCTTCTCAGACCAATTTTTAGCTTTCAGCGCTGTCACACTTTGAATGACAATTGCGCGGTCATGCTACACTGTACCCAAATTACATTTTTATAATTTCTTTCACACAAATAGAGCTTTTCTTTGGTGGTATTTAACCACTTGCTTACAGGGCACTTAAACCCCCCCTCCTATCCAGACCAATTTTCAGCTTTCAGCGCTGAGGCACTTTGAATGACAATTGCGCGGTCATACAACACTGTACCCATATGAAATTTTTTGCATTTTTTCACCACAAATAGAGCTTTCTTTTGGTGGTATTTGATCACCTCTGCAGTTTTTACTTTTTGTTAAAAGTAAACTGAATTTAAAAAAAAATTTTTTTTAATTTTTTTATATTTTGTTATAAAAAATTTAAAACAGGTAATTTTTCTCCTTTATTGATGTATGCTGATGAGGCGGCAGTGATGAACACTGATCAGTTACACTGATAGGCAGCACTGCTAGGTGGCACTGATTGGCACTACTGGTGGGCATTGATAGGTGGCACTTGTGGGCACTGATAGGTGGCACTGTGGGCACTGTTAGGTGGCACTGTGGGCAGTGTTAGGTGGCACTATTAGGTGGCACTGATGAGGCTGATGTGCCTCTTCCACTTCGGGACCGATGTCCCTCACATCTGAGCCGGTGATCGTTTTTTTTTTTTTACTCACACTGTCAGCGTGAGTAGAAAAAAAAAAACGATTACTGATCTTTTGTTTACATCATGTGATCAGCTGTCATTGGCTGACAGCTGATCACATGGTAAGGGGTCGGGACCGGCCCCTTCCTTAGATCGGTGATCACCCGAGTCTCAGTGACTCGGTGATCACAGCGCACTCTGCAGGGCGCGCGCAGAGCATGTGCACAGGGGGGTTGTCATATGATGGCCTCTCGGGAATTCAGGTTCGCACTGTGGCCATCATTCGGCCATAGCGCGGATGCCAAGTGGTTAATCACCGCAGGGGTTTTTATTTTTTATGCTACAAATAAAAAAAAAACGAAAATGTAAAAAAAAAAAAGCATTTTTCTTGGTTTCTGTTATAAAATTTTGCACATAAGTAATTTCTTTTGATACATTTTGACTAAAAATGATGCCGCTACATTTCTTTGGTAAAAATAACCCAAATCAGTGTTTATTTGGTGTTGGCAGTGATGGGGGACAGACAGATGTTTTATGGGGACACAGACATGTGTATGTGGACAGGGGTGACAGTGGTGCTTGGTGTACTGTTTGTGGGGTGATCTGTAACAGCTCTCTGTGTAAAATCATTCTCACACAGAGAGCTGTCACAGATCTGCAGATTCCCCCTCCCCCCCCCCCCCCCACCGCACTGAGCTCGGCGGGGAGAACTGTCACAGAGACACACGTCTCTGTTTACATTGTGACGGCTGTGATTGGACACAGCCGTCACGTGATCGGGAGGACCAATCACAGCACCCATATCCCGATCTCTACTCATCATAATGATCACAGGATCAAGCTGCAGCGCGCCTTGTGGCCGTGCTGCGAGCACTCGCTCTGAGGGACGTTCCTGAACGTCCAATCAGGACAAGGAAATGACCACCCAGCCGTTTATGTGCAGTGGCCGGGTGGGAGGTGGTTAATGTACAGAGGGAAAGAGATGGAGCTCTAAGAGGAAAAGGTGGGGCCTAAAGAGGAAAGGGTGTGGTTTACAGATGACAGGGCGGGTCTTAAACAGGAAGGGGCTTGGCATTGACAGGAAAGGGTGGGTCGTATTTAAATTAGGGGGTGCACAAGTTTAGTCAGGCCTAGGGCAGCACAAAACCTAAATACACCACTGCTCCCAGCCCACACAGATCAAAACAGCAAGGCCTGATTAAAGTTACCTGCACACACAAAAATCCTATTTCTAGCACCTACCTAAAGTAGAGGGTGCTACACTTTTTATATCCCTTTTTTTTTAAACCAACAATTAAAATGATCTTGGACCAGGGGCGTAACTACCACTATAGCGACCCATGCGGGCGCTATGGGGCCCGCAGCTGAGTGGGGCCCAGTGAGGATAAGAGCACCGCCGGCACAGTCTCCCAGCCAGGGGAAGAGAGAGGAGAGGAAGAGGCGAGCTGTCCGTATCAGCAGAGAGCTGAATTGATGTAAGAGCTTTCATTAGAACTTCCAGTGTTCCCGGGGCTCACGTCACATAGCCCCACCTCTTGGCCCGGTGCCTTTGATAGACAGAACGCCGATCCAATGACGTCATCAAAGGCGTCGGGCCAAGAGGTGGGGCTATGTGACAATGAGCCCCGGGAAGACAGGAAATTCAAATGAAAGCTATTACAGCGGGCAATCCCGCTCTCTGCTGATCCGGGTGGCTTGCCTCTTCCTCTGCATAGGTGGGGCTGTATGGGGCACAGGCAGACTAGGCTGTATTGGGCACAGGTCACACTGTATGGGGCACAGGTCACACTGTATGGGGCACAGGTCATGCTGCATTGGGCACAGGTCACGCTGTATGTGGCACAGGTCACGCTGCATTGACACTAGGGCAGCTGTAGGGGGGGGCTGTTTGCAGGGGGGCCCCATACAACATTTTGCTATGGGGCCCTGCTATTTCTAGTTACGCCCGTCTTGGACTCTTTTATCTGTATTTACTCTGGCACACCTTTCTGCATTTTTATGGTTTGAGGTCCTGTTGGGTGCCCATCAAGAGAAGCCTTGCTGTGTGGGAGCCGCCTCACCAGAGGTATGTTCCCAGCAAAACTCGGGTGGGGGGGGAATCAAAGGTTCCATCCTACGGTCCGAATTTTATGAATGGGCCGCAAAATGTGGTATGCGATAAGCCTGCCGAGTATAGTTACATAGTTAGTCAGGTTGAAAAAAGACACAAGTCCATCTAGTTCAAAATAATAATAATAATAATAATAAAATAAAAAATATCATACAATCCCAGGAGAGAGCGAATAGCGAGATCCTCTCTCTGTTATATAAGAGCCGCTAAGTAGCTGTTTCATTGCCTATTTATTTCTATACATTGTATTCAAGCCGGTACACTTCTCTACCATGGAGGCAGTTATCCACAAGACACAAAGGAAGCCTATTGAAGGCAGATCACCTTGAGAGCGCTATCCCACACGTAATCCCGCCGCCGTAATGTGAAATGATTGCATTCCCTCGCCTTGCTCATAAAAGCAAAAGAGAAATCTTGATGATAATTTCATTTTGCTTTTATTACAAAACTACTGATTTAAATGTAACTCCGCACAGATGGGAGCAAGGATTTCACGCTGCCAGGAAACATTGTTTTGATGCTCAATGAACATTTTGCATATTAAAAATTCCTGCTGGTAGATAATCGAATATTTGCCTGGAAAAAAAAAAAAGAAAAAAAGCAGATTCCTGTTTCCTGTTGGGTGCAAGCTAATTCGACCCGTTCTATTTTACAGCACGCTCTTATCTGGTTTCCCCTTGGAGAAACGTGTATCTTAATTGTGATAATTAAATCTGTCATGGCTTATATTTACAGTAACTTCAGAACTTCCTTTTTTTTTTTTTTTTAAAGACAAAATAATACAGAATAGAAAAAAAAAAGTGTTTGCTTGTTGGAAGCTTTTGCAGAGAATTTTTATTTACATAATATAATTAGTTTCATGTTCTTCAGAAAGTTTTCCTTAGTCTGATTAATCATTTAAAGTATATCTAAAGCCAACATTTTATCTATAATTTTAAATAGTGTAGGGAATACTTAAAATCCCTGGCCGTCACTAATTCGATTTTTTGTTGTTATTTTTTTAGTTTATTTTATTTATATTATCTATTATTATTTATTTATTTTATTTATCATGTTATTTATTTGATTTTTTATTTATTTGTGTATTTAATTGTATTTATTTATTATGTTATTTATTTGATTTTTTATGTATTTGCTTATTTTATTTTATTTATTCCACTATTTATTAAATTCATGAAATAATTTAGTTATCGATATAGTTATTTATTTAATTATTTATTTGTTACCATATGTGCTCCATTGGGGAGATTTCCTTTCACTTCCTGTGCTGTAGACACAACGCTGTTTGAGTAGTAATCATTTAAAGTATATCAAAAGCCAACATTTTATTTATAATTTTACATTTTAAATAGTGTAGGGAATACTTAAAATCCCGGTCCGTCACTAATTGGATTATTTTTTTAATTTTTTTTTTTTTTTATTTATCATGTTATTTATTTGATTTTTTTATTTATTTGTTTATTTCATTTTATTTATTTATTATGTTATTTATTTGATTTTTTATGTATTTGCTTACTTTGTTTTAATTATTTATTCTACTATTTATTAAATTCATGAATGTATTTAGTTATCGATATAGTTATTTATTTAATTATTTATTTGTTACCATATGTGCTCCATTGGGGAGATTTCCTTATACTTCCTGTGCTGCAGACACAACACTGTTTGAGTAAGAAGGAAGGAGAGCCCGGTGTCCAAAATGATACAACTCCTAGTGGGCAAATACATTCATTTATTGAAGAAAGTGTGAGAACATACAGATCAAGCCAACGAGTTTTGGAGAGGCCTCCCCCCCCGAAACGCGTTGGCTCAATCTGTACGTTCTCACACTTTCAATAAACAATTTGTATTCTCTCACTAAGACAGACCAGGGGAGTAGTGTTGTTTGATACATAATCCCATTTTTTCGAGGGGACTGCAGGCTAGCCTCTTGCCTACCGACTATGGGCCCCTGCATTCGAGGGAGCTACAAGAAGTTAGGAAGATTTCCTGTTATATAATGCAAGAGGACATTATTACATTTAACAGTCAAGGAAGCTATGATGGTCTCTGCCATTTTGACACTCAGTAAGCAGTATCATGTCTGCAGTCTCTGATCATCTCCTGTACTATGTCTGCAGTCTCTGATCATCTCCTGTACTATGTCTGCAGTCTCTGATCATCTCCTGTACTATGTCTGCAGTCACTGATCATCTCCTGTATTACGTCTGCAGTCTCTGATCATCTCCTGTACTATGTCTGCAGTCTCTGATCATCTCCTGTACAATGTCTGCAGTCTCTGATCATCTCCTGTATTACGTCTGCAGTCTCTGACCATCTCCTGTATCATGTCTGCAGTCTCTGATCATCTCCTGTATTATGTCTGCAGTCTCTGACCATCTCCTGTACTATGTCTGCAGTCTCCGATCATCTCCTGTATTATGTCTGCAGTCTCTGATCATCTCCTGTATTATGTCTGCAGTCTCTGACCATCTTTTGTTGTTTGCCTGTAGCCTCTGTCAGCTTTTTCTAGCATTACATTCACTGAATATTATGTGTTGCCCTTTGGCTATGCCAGGGGCTGCACCTATATTGAGTATGTTTACCACCCCCCAGTTGTGGCCCCCAGCTCCTCTATGCAGCGGCTCCCCATAGACAATGTGCACAGTAGACTATGTGCTGTATATTCTATCCGCCATGCGTAGGTGACTTTTTTTCAAGCCTCTATTTTTGGCTCGCCGTTCTTCGCTCTCACAAGGTGCTTCACCCCGCAGCAATTTAATAACATCCAGGTCTGCCTGTATGATCTATAATAACACGCCAATATATTAGACGTTATGTTAAATCCCCGCTGCAGATGTTCATTTTTCTTGCTGACAATCCCTATTAGCTGTGTGTACAAGTCTAACCTTTGCTGCGCGTCAGATGACTCCGGGCTTTACTTAATGCGAACTTCCTTCATTTACATTCCTCTCTGTAAATGTATGGGGAGTAATCTGCCACCGAAGCTCCATTCCGCCTTTCTTCTCATTGTTTTTTCCTTGCAAAATAATTGTAGAGTGTTCTTTACGTACTTGGCCACAACCCATGCATTGCATCCGGAAAGTATTCACAGAGCTTCACTTTTTCCACATTTTGTTATGTTACAGCCTTATTCCAAAATGGATTCAATTCATTATTTTCCTCAAAATTCTACAAACAATCCCCCATAATGACAACGTGAGAGAGGTTTGTTTGAAATCTTTGCAAATTTATTAAAAATAAAAAATGAACAAAATCCCATGTACATAAGTATCACAGGCTCCTCCCATGTACATACGTATCACAGACTCCTCCCATGTACATAAGTATCACAGGCTCCTCCCATGTATATAAGCATCACAGACTCCTCCCATGTACATAAGTATCACAGGCTCCTCCCATGTACATAAGTATCACAGGCTCCTCCCATGTACATAAGTATCACAGACTCCTCCCATGTACATAAGTATCATAGACTCCTCCCAGGTACATAAGTATCCCAGACTCCTCCCATGTACATAAGTATCACAGGCTCCTCCCATGTACATAAGTATCACAGACTCCTCCCATGTACATAAGTATCACAGACTCCTCCCATGTACATAAGTATCACAGACTCCTCCCATGTACATAAGTATCACAGACTCCTCCCATGTACATAAGTATCACAGACTCCTCCCATGTACATAAGTATCATAGACTCCTCCCAGGTACATAAGTATCACAGACTCCTCCCATGTACATAAGTATCATAGACTCCTCCCAGGTACATAAGTATCCCAGACTCCTCCCATGTACATAAGTATCACAGGCTCCTCCCATGTACATAAGTATCACAGCCTTTGCTCAATACTTTGGTGAAGCTCCTTTTGGCACCAATTACAGCCTCAAGTCTTTTTGAGTATGATGCTACAAGCTCGGCACACCTATTTTTGGGTGTTACTTATGTACATGGGAGGAGCCTGTGATACTTATGTACATGGGAGGAGCCTGTGATACTTATGTACATGGGAGGAGTCTGTGATACTTATGTACATGGGAGGAGCCTGTGATACTTATGTACGTGGAATTTTTTCGTTTTATTTTTTTTTTTAATGAATTTGCAAAGATTTCAAACAAACTTCTTTCACGTTGTCTTTATGGGGAATTGTTTGTATAATTGTGAGGAAAATAATTAATTTAATCTATTTTGGAATAAGGCTGTAACAATAGAAAATGTGGAAAAAATGAAGAGATGTGAATACTTTTCGGATGCACTGTATAAACGTTGCAGTTTGCAAGTGGTTTACGGGGGTTATAGATGAAGCTATCAGCCATAACCCCGGTATTTTTTCTTCAGCTGGCGAATGGCTTCCTCATGAAAGTGGTCCAAGCAGCTAATTAACGGCTGGATCACTTTCAGAATCAGTGGGAGGAGTCATTCTCTCCTCTCCCGCCAGTGTTTATCAGGCTTACCATTTTTACCAGCATGCCCGGGAAACGATCCGGTGATTTACACAGCTGGCCATAGAGATAGAGATTTTTTTTTTTATATTTTACAAAAATTGGGATATATAATGTGGGTTCTTGCATTAAAATTAATTAGTGTATTGTTTCCAAAGAAAAAAGCATTTGAAAAACTGCTGCGCAAATACCGTGTGACATAAAAAATAGCAATAATCGTTTTATTTTATTCTCTAGGGTCTCTGCTAAAAATAAACATATAATGTTTGGGGGTTCTAAGTCATTTTCTAGCAAAAAAAAAATACTGATTTAAACTTGTAAACAAAAAAATGTTCTTCCTGGATTCCTCACTTTGCCGCTGTCTGCAGACCCGCCCACACTTAAAACTGAACAGCCTCCTGTAGTATATTCCTATTTAACAGCAACTTCTTTGGAGTGGCGTTGTGAGAGTTGCCTGAACCCAGGGAAAAGCAAGTCTTGTGCCTCCTAACATAAGGACCATTAGCACTCCCTACGTCCCTTACTCCAGAATCTAAAAAAATTTGAATATCATCAAGAAGTTAATTTATCTATAGATACACACACAGTGATATATTTCAAGCGGTTTTTTTCTTTTCATGATCTAATTAAACTGTAAGCTAATCAACATAAACACATAACATCTCACAGTAGTTCGATAACAAGGTAACAATATTAATCTCATCTCCATGTGATGAGCAGACAGACAGAAACAATAGATGACCCACGTAACAATGGAGGCACACAATGGGAGAGACACACTTAACAATAAACCAACAACACACAATGATCCCACCCCACCTCAGACTGCCCGGCATCAGTCTACAACAGTCTATGAGACAAACTCATACAATGTTCCAGCTGTCTGAAAAGGTGGAATTATTTTATCCTCATAGATTTCTTGAGGGCTTTTGTTGATAAATTTTTCTGCCCCAAGTGAAGGAGCTTCTCCAACCCAGTCTGCAGGAGGTCCACCATATTCCCTCTGACCATTAGCCTGTACAAGATTATTATTACCTCTTTCCATCCACTCCAGAAGGAAAGCTTTATTGTCCTTATTCAGAGAATAAATCCAAGCCTCCTTCTTAGAGTTCATCACATGGTTGTCCATCATTAGAGGATCATCTGCTCTCTCCATGGCATCAGAGGCTTTTCAATGCTCTGGCCGGGAGAAGCAGACAAAGACTCCAGTCTCCACCACGGTCCATAATCAGGGGTAGGAGGCTTGCCCCTAGTCCCCTCCAAAAGCCCCTGTCCCAATAGGGTCTCTCACATTCTCTTTCTCTCACTTTCAATTTTTTTCTATCATTTTCTTTCTGTTTCTTTGAGGTGATTGAGGCAAAGGAAAAAATAACCAATTCTATCCAGTGGCTCCTGCAGGGTGGTGCTTCTTTCTTTCCTTCTTGGAACCGCCCAGCACCCAGCCTGGGTGCTTCGGTCAAGATATAAAGCTTCCTTCAGTCTGGATCCAGGAACCGGGTATTATAGCAGATTATTGCACCCAAGATACAAGCTTAGGTGCATGCTGGAACTCAAACACTTTATTGTAAATTCACACAGAGTATATAGCACACCAGATGAGGTAGGGCCTGATCACATTACCTTAACAATACAAACTGTAAACAGGAAAATAATTTACGTAGCTAAGGACATGGGCGTCCGCAGAACTTTTTTCAGGGGGGGGCATCATTTTAGGGTCACTCATGTACCGCCCCTTTTCGACAATGTCATTATCACATTACCATGGTCAGAGACTGCAGACGTAGTACAGTCCCTAGGATAAGTAATGGATAATGGCCAACAGGCCCTCTTACCAGACCCAGCGAAACTACAGCAGTGATCCCTCCGGCTGGACGATCGCTCACTCTGGGCTGCCCGGGGGCGACTCTGGTCAGTAGTGTAGCACGTCTGTACCCTAGTAGTGGCTCAGTGTTTCTCCCTCTGGTGGTGCTGGGCAGCGTGGCTCTCTCTGGTGGCGCTGGGCAGCGTGGCTTTCTCTCTGGCTTACGCCCAGCACACTCCTTATTCTTTGTCCTGTAGCGCTTTCTCCCTCAGCTTTTTTCCAGGCTGCAGTCTCTCAATCTCTCTCTTGATCGAGCTGTAGCCTTTGGGACTACATGTCCCTTGATGCTCTCCTCTCCTAGTCTCCTTTGATTGATGGGGGGGCTTGACAGCACCTTGATGGTGTCACCCCACTGGCAGGTGGCACCCGGGTGCGGGCTGCCTGCACCCCAATAGCGACGCAACTGTGCTAAATTTAAGATCCGATCCCTGATTCCAGGGGGGGCACATGACCCCCTTTGTCCCTACCTGCGGACGCCCATGGCTAAGGAACAACCAACATAAACATAAACAATTATTCAGTAATTCAATTCAAAAAGTGAAACATATATTCTATAGATTCATTACACACAAAGTGGTATATTTCAATAATTTCTTTCTTTTCATGATCAAAATAAAGCGTAAGCTATTCAACATAAACACATAACATCCCACAGTGGTTCGATAACAAGGTAACATGGGCACAATATTAATCTCATCTCCATGTGATGAGCAGACAGACAGAAACAATAGATGACTCACTTAACAATGGGAATGCACACCTAGGAGGTACACAATAGGAGAGACATACTACTTAACAATAAACCAACAACAAGCAGTGATCCCACCCCACCTCAGACTGTCCAGCACCAGTCTACAACAGTCTATGAGAAAAACTCATACAATGTTCCAGCTGTCTGAAAAGGTGGAATTCATTTATCTTCATAAATTTCTTGAGGGATATTGTTGATACATTTTTCTGTCTCAAGTTTAGAAGATTCTCCAACCCAGTCTGCAGGAGGTCTACCATATTTCCTCTGACCATTAACCCGTACACGTTTAATATTGCCTCTTTCCATCCACTCCCGAAAGGGAAGCTTTATTGTACTTATTCAGAGAATTATTCCAAGCCTCGCTCTTATGCCCTGTACACACGGTCGGACTTTGTTCGGACATTCCGACAACAAAATCCTAGGATTTTTTCCGACGGATGTTGGCTCAAACTTGTCTTGCATACACACGGTCACACAAAGTTGTCGGAAAATTTGATCGTTCTGAACGCGGTGACGTAAAACACGTACGTCGGGACTATAAACAGGGCAGTGGCCAATAGCTTTCATCTCTTTATTTATTCTGAGCATGCGTGGCACTTTGTCCGTCGGCTTTGTGTACACACGATCGGAATTTCCGACAACGGATTTGGTTGTCGGAAAATTTTATCTCCTGCTCTCCAACTTTGTGTGTCGGAAAATCCGATGGAAAATGTCCGATGGAGCCCACACACGGTCGGAATTTCCGACAACACGCTCCGATCGGACATTTTCCATCGGAAAATCCGACCGTGTGTACGGGGCATTAGAGTTCATCATGTGGTTGTCCATCATTAGAGAATGATCTGCTCTCTCCATGGCATCAGAGGCTGAACTGAGCTCTTTTCGGGGAGAAGCAGACAGTCTTCTCCATGGGCCATAATCAGTGGGAAGGAGGCTAGCCCATAGTCCTCTCCAAAAGCCTATGTTCTGGTTGGGTTTGTCAAAATCTCTTTCTCTCTGTCTTCCTTTTTCTTTCTTTCTTTCTCTCTCTTTCTTTGAGGTGGTTGAGGCAAAGAACAATAAACTTTTCCTATCTAGCGGCTCCTGCAGTGCAGGGGTAGTGCTTCTTTCTTTCTTTCTTTCTTTCTTTCTTTCTTTCTTTCTTTCTTTCTTTCTTTCTTTCTTTCTTTCTTTCTTTCTTTCTTTCTTTCTTTCTTTCTTTCTTTCTTTCTTTCTTTCTTTCTTTCTTTCTTTCTCAGTACAGATAATTACAGGGGAAGCAGCATACAATAAAATATATGCGGTTCCATTTTGTAAAGCAGATTAGTAAGGGGCTGATTAATGACGTGCCAAAATTCAGCTTCCAGCCAAAACACTTCTTTGAAGTTCAGATCGGCACAGGAGAACCTCTAGACGTCTTCTTCTACAAATCATTTCCACAATTTTCTCTCTGTTAATGTAATCATATTTGATTAAAAAAAAAAATCTAATTGTCGGCATTCATCCTTTGTGTTCCACTTGTAATGGAATTGTTAATTGTGCTCGGCTTAATAGAAATAGGAAATATTTATGTAATTAATTTGCGCTAATTTATAGTTAATACCAATGCGGTAATAATAGGAGGCCGTGTAATCTGAAAACACGTCCGTACATCAGTCATAGCAATTGTTCTTCAATGGGAA
The DNA here is from genome assembly GCA_037952925.1 of Lithobates clamitans. Lineage (NCBI taxonomy): Eukaryota > Metazoa > Chordata > Amphibia > Anura > Ranidae > Lithobates > Lithobates clamitans. The sequence continues at coordinate 350,969 of JBBGZY010000985.1, read as the reverse complement.
AAAAAAGACGTCTCAGTCAGTGTTGCCAATAGCAGCCAATCACATTCATTCATTCTGTGGCGATGCTCATGAATAACACAGACTGAGCCCGTCTGTACATCACTCCAGATGAATAATTCCGTCCAACCAGGATGAAGATTTACACAGACCTGCCAATCAGCACAACTGGGATGGTGATCTAACTACTTCTCTAACTCATTTAACCCCCAATACACAGAGTTCCCCCACCTCCTTGTACCCCCGATACACAGAGTTCCCCCACCTCCTAGCACCCCCCAATACACAGAGCTTTCCCCCCTCCTAGTACCCCCAATACACAGAGTTCCCCCACCTCCTAGTACCCCCAATACACAGAGTTCTCCCACCTCCTAGCACCCCTAATACACAGATCTTTCCCTCCTCCTAGTACCCCTAATACACAGAGTTCCCCCACCTCCTAGCACCCCCCAATACACAGAGCTTTCCCCCTCCTAGTACCCCCAATACACAGAGTTCCCCCACCTGCTAGCACCCCCAATACACAGAGCTTTCCCCCCTCCTAGTACCCCCAATACACAGAGTTCCCCCACCTCCTAGCACCCCCAATACACAGAGCTTTCCCTCCTCCTAGTACCCCCAATACACAGAGTTCCCCCACCTCCTATCACCCCCCAATACACAGAGCTTTCCCCCCTCCTAGTACCCCCAATACACAGAGTTCCCCCACCTCCTAGTACCCCCAATACACAGAGTTCTCCCACCTCCTAGCACCCCTAATACACAGATCTTTCCCTCCTCCTAGTACCCCTAATACACAGAGTTCCCCCACCTCCTAGCACCCCCCAATACACAGAGCTTTCCCCCTCCTAGTACCCCCAATACACAGAGTTCCCCCACCTGCTAGCACCCCCAATACACAGAGCTTTCCCCCCTCCTAGTACCCCCAATACACAGAGTTCCCCCACCTCCTAGCACCCCCAATACACAGAGCTTTCCCTCCTCCTAGTACCCCCAATACACAGAGTTCCCCCACCTCCTATCACCCCCCAATACACAGAGCTTTCCCCCCTCTTAGTACCCCCATTACACAGAGTTCCCCCACCTGCTAGCACCCCCAATACACAGAGCTTTCGCCCCTCCTAGTACCCCCATTACACAGAGTTCCCCCACCTCCTAGCACCCCCAATACCCAGAGCTTTCCCCACATCATATCACCCCCAATGCACAGATCTCCTTCCCCCATCTTACAGAACCCCCACTCCAATAATACACAGATCTCCTCCAGCTCCTAGCACCCCCCAGTACACAAAACTACCCCAAATCCTATCACTCTTCCAATACACAGAACTCCCCTCACCTCCTAGTAACCCCAATACACAGAGCTCCCCCACCTCCTAGCAGCCCCCCAATACACAGAGCTCCCCTCTCTTCCCAGCACCCCCTAATACACAGACCTTCCCTCACCTCCTTAGTACCCCCAATACACAATGTTCCCCCACCTCCTTGCAACCCCCAATACACAAATCTCCCCCACCTCCTAGCACCCCCCCCCCAATACACAGAGCTTGCCCAACCTCCTAGCACTCCCAATACACAGAGCTCCCCCACACCTCCTAGCACTCCAAGTACACAGAACTCCCTCATCTCTGAGACCCTCAATACACAAATCTCCCCCACCTCCTAGCACCCCCCCCAATACACAGAGCCTGCCCAACCTCCTAGCACTCCCAATACACAGAGCTCCCCCACACCTCCTAGCACTCCAAGTACACAGAACTCCCCCATCTCTGAGACCCTCAATACACAGAATTTCCTCCTCCTCCAACAGCCGCCCATTACATAGAGCTCTCCCCTCCTCCTGCAGTCACCCAGTACACAGAGCTCTCCCCTCTTCCTGCGGCTGCCCAGCACACAGAGCTCTCCCCTCTTCCTGCGGCCACCCAGTACACAGAGCTCTCCCCTCTTCCTGCGGCCGCCCAGTACACAGAGCTCTCCCCTCTTCCTACGGCCGCCCAGTACACAGAGCTCCCCCCTCCTCCTGCAGTTGCCCAGTACACAGAGCTCTCCCCTCTTCCTGCGGCTGCCCAGCACACAGAGCTTTCCCCTCTTCCTGCGGCCGCCCAGTACACAGAGCTCTCCCCTCTTCCTACGGCCGCCCAGTACACAGAGCTCCCCCCTCCTCCTGCAGTTGCCCAGTACACAGAGCTCTCCCCTCTTCCTGCAGTTGCCCAGTACACAGAGCTCCCCCCTCCTCCTACAGGTGCCCAGTACACAGAGCTCTCCTCTTGCGGCCGCCCAGGACAGCTCTATGCAGAGCGCTCCATGCCTAGCCTCCTGGCAGCTGCTCCTCCTGAACTGAGGAGGCGCTGTCACTTGAGGTGCGCTTGTCATATGTAAAAATAAAATTGGCACAGGAAGCCGCTCTTCCTGCAGTCACCCAGTACACAGTGCTCTCTTCTCTTCCTGCAGCCGCCCAGTACACAGAGATCTCCCCTCTTCCTGCAGTCGCTAAGTACACAGAGCTCTCCCCTCTTCCTGCAGTCGCCCAGTACACAGAGCTCTCCCCTCTTCCTGCAGTCGCTAAGTACACAGAGCTCTCCCCTCTTCCTGCAGTCGCCCAGTACACAGAGCTCTCCCCTCTTCCTGCAGCCGCCCAGTACACAGAGCTCTCCCCTCTTCCTGCAGCCGCCCAGTACACAGAGCTTTCCCCTCTTCCTACAGTCGCCCAGTACACAGAGCTATCCCCTCTTCCTGTAGTCGCCCAGTACACAGAGCTCTCCCCTCTTCCTGCAATCGCCCAGTACACAGAGCTCTCCCCTCTTCCTACAGTCGCCCAGTACACAGAGCTCTCCCCTCTTCCTACAGTCGCCCATTACAAAGAGCTCTCCCCTCTTCCTACAGTCGCCCAGTACACAGAGCTCTCCCCTCTTCCTACAGTCGCCCAGTACACAAAGCTCTCCCCTCTTCCTACAGTCGCCCAGTACACAGAGCTCTCCCCTCTTCCTACAGTCGCCCAGTACACAGAGCTCTCCCCTCTTCCTACAGTCGCCCAGTACACAGAGCTATCCCCTCTTCCTGCAGTCGCCCAGTACACAGAGCTATCCCCTCTTCCTGCAATCGCCCAGTACACAGAGCTCTCCCCTCTTCCTACAGTCGCCCAGTACACAGAGCTATCCCCTCTTCCTGCAGTCGCCCAGTACACAGAGCTCTCCCCTCTTCCTACAGTCGCCCAGTACACAGAGCTCTCCCCTCTTCCTACAGTCGCCCAGTACACAGAGCTCTCCCCTCTTCCTACAGTCGCCCAGTACACAGAGCTCTCCCCTCTTCCTACAGTCGCCCAGTACACAAAGCTCTCCCCTCTTCCTGCAGCTGCCCAGTACACAGAGCTCTCCCCTCTTCCTGCAGTCGCCCAGTACACAGAGCTCTCCCCTCTTCCTACATTCGCCCAGTACACAGAGCTCTCCCCTCTTCCTACAGTTGCCCAGTACACAGAGCTCTCCCCTCTTCCTACAGTCGCCCAGTACACAGAGCTATCCCCTCTTCCTGCAGTCACCCAGTAAACAGAGCTATCCCCTCTTCCTACAGTCGCCCAGTACACAGAGCTATCCCCTCTTCCTGCAGTCGCCCAGTACACAGAGCTCTCCCCTCTTCCTACAGTTGCCCAGTACACAGAGCTCTCCCCTCTTCCTACAGTCGCCCAGTACACAGAGCTCTCCCCTCTTCCTACAGTTGCCCAGTACACAGAGCTCTCCCCTCTTCCTACAGTCGCCCAGTACACAGAGCTATCCCCTCTTCCTACAGTCGCCCAGTACACAAGCTCTCCCCTCTTCCTGCAGCCGCCCAGTACACAGAGCTCTCCCCTCTTCCTACAGTCGCCCAGTACACAGAGCTCTCCCCTCTTCCTACAGTCGCCCAGTACACAGAGCTCTCCCCTCTTCCTACAGTCGCCCAGTACACAGAGCTATCCCCTCTTCCTGCAGTCGCCCAGTACACAGAGCTCTCCCCTCTTCCTACAGTCGCCCAGTACACAGAGCTCTCCCCTCTTCCTGCAGCCGCCCAGTACACAGAGCTCTCCCCTCTTCCTGCAGTTGCCCAGTACACAGAGCTATCCCCTCTTCCTGCAGTCGCCAAGTACACAGAGCTCTCCTCTTGCAGCTCTATGCAGAGCGCTCCATGCCTAGCCTCCTGGCAGCTGCTCCTCCTAAACTGAGGAGGCGCTGTCACTTGAGGTGTGCTTGTCATATGTAAAAATAAAATTGGCACAGGAAGCCGATTCTGTGTTTACAAGTTATAGCGGTCGATAGGGAGGGTTAGTCCGGTAGTTAGCAGTACAGAGTACCACTGCGCTCCAGATGAAAAAAAATTCTGCTGACAGGAGTGACACTGCAGTCTCTCCTACACTCCTATCAGTGAGAAGCAGAGAGAGGGGAGCTCCCAGTGCACCCCCCTCCCACTGCACATACAGCAGGTACCCCCTCTGCTCAGTTACAGTAATGCCGCGTACACACGAGCGGACTTTACGACAGACTTTGTCCCACGGACTTTTCAATGGACTTTACGACGGACTTTCCGAATGAACGGACTTGTCTACACACAATCAATTAAAGTCCGGTGGATTCGTACGTGATGACGTACGATTGGACTAAAACAAGGAAGTTCATAGCCAGTAGCCAATAGCTGCCCTAGCGTCGTTTTTTTGTCCGTCGGACTAGCATACAGACGAGCGGACTTTTCGCCCAGACTCGAGTCCATCGAAAAGATTTGAAACATGTTTCATTTCTAGGTCCGTCGAACTGTTAGGGAAAAAAAGTCCGCTGGAGCCCACACACGATCGAATTGTCCAACAGACTCCCGTCCGCCGAACCAAGTATGCCGTAAAGTCCGGTGGTGTGTACGCAGCATTACTGTTTTTATTCATCACTTTGGGATAAACATTTTACATAAATAAATAAATAAAAGCTGGTCATTGTAAGCACCCTTGTCAGTGGTAAATGGTTTGTCTCATCTCTGCAACTACTGCATCTGCAGGACAGCTTGTGCTGTTGAAATACAGGATCACCCGATGAAAATAGAAGAAAGAAAGCCTAAAAAAAGAAAACAAATAGAGGCCACCACATCTAAAAATTGGTAAACTGGAATATAATAAATGTTTTCCTTTGGGTTTAATATATCATTTTAGGACTTAGAGGTTCAGGTAGGGAATGGATTATTATTAGGATGTAATTTACAGTTAGTTATAGTTCATGGTTATGCACACAACCTTGCATGCAATGAATGCATGGACTTAATTTTGTTGAGATTTGGGCCCAAACGTGCTGGCCAGCAGAGAAAGGGGTTTAATATAAACTGCTGTCCTATTTTATGTGGTACTACTACCTTTGGGTAGGATTACCTCTAGTATAGGGTCTAGGTACCATGCTCTGTCCCATTTGTTGTAACCAACCTATAACTTAATTGCCATTCTTTTACGTATTTGTTGAACAATTAATACTCTGCTGTGTCTGGTGATGTCTCTTATTGCTAAGCCACCTAAGATGCTGGACAGCTCCCTGGACCATACCTTGAACAATCTTGCCTTGACCCTTGTTTCTGTTGAACCTTGAACTCTTTGCTCCTCCCATGAACTTCCTATTTAAGCCATGCCTTTGCACTTCCTGTTTGCCAGATTATTGTGCTCTCTCCAGCCGATATCTCGCTCTTGTCATTCCTGCTGCCATTCGGATCTCCACTATCACTTGGTGCCGACTTTTGGCTTGTTCTTCAAGTACTTGATCCCAACCTGCACCACTTGTTACTGACCTTTGGCTTGTTTTTGGCTTGTTTACTGACTATGCTTCTGCTAGACCCCTACCTGCTATATCGGCTCCTGGACCCCGGCTTGCTCAGCTTCTGGTGGGGCAGAGGAGCACCACCCCCCTAATCCATGTGTCCGGCCCCCAATCTACATGCAGGTTGCCGGACGCATGGATTCCAATGGGGTGGTTTTTTTTTTTAAGCACATGAGTAGAGTATGAGGCTCCAATTGGCTTCAAAAAAGGGTGGGAACTGTGCCCCGAGCCCACCCACTTGTGTGACGATAGCGATTTAGCTATTGTCTTCCTGATTCTCCTCCTGGCCAATCAGGAAGCAGTTCCGGAGACTTGATTGGCCAGGGAGTCTTAGGACCAGGACACGCTTCCCGTTCGGCTGGTAGGAGGTGCAACAGCCTGACTCCTCCTTCCCCCTGCCTCCTAAGGTAAGGCCTCTTATTGCTGCCTTCCCGTCCGTCTCCCGTGGGGGGGATGGGTCGATTGCCACATTCCCGGGGGCATGTCATTAGTTTGCTGCCCCCCCCACCAAATATTGAGCACCGACCAGTGTTAATTTTAGTCTTAGGACTAAAATGGCATCTTAGTTTTAGTCCCATTTTAGTCTTCTGCAATTGTTTTAGTTTTAGTCGTATTTAGTCGACTAAAATCTCCAGTACATTTCAGTAATTTCAATTTAGTTTTAGTCATAGTCTTTTGACTAAAATGGCATTTTAATTTTAGTCTCATTTTAGTCTTTTGACTAAAATGGCTTTTAGATTTTGTCATATTTTAGTCATCTCAATTGTTTTAGTTTTAGTCGTATTTTAGTCGACTAAAATAGTATTCATTTAGTCGACTAAAATGTTTTAGTCATTTTAGTTGACGAAAATGCCAACCACTGATCCTGGTACTAACACGCAGCAAAACCCATCCCCACCATCGGGAGGTGAATAGAAGGTCAGTGATAAATACCAGCTAGTACTTAGAACTAGGGATGAGCCGAACAACCCCCGGTTCGGTTCGCACCAGAACTTGCGAACAGACAAAAAATTTGTGCGAACACCGTTAAAGTCTATGGGACTCGACGTGAAAAATCAAAAGTGCTCATTTTAAAGGCTTATATGCAAGTTATTGCCAAAAAAGGGTTTGGGGACCTGGGTCCTGCCCCAGGGGACATGGATCAATGCAAAAAAAAAGGAAACGGACGTTTTTTTCAGGAGCAGTGATTCAAGAAAAAGTGAAACAATAAAAATGTAATATTCCTTTAAATATCGTGCCTGGGGGTGTCTATAGTCTGTAAAGTAGCGCATGTTTCCCGTGTTTAGAAAAGTACTACAGCAAAATGATATTTCTAAAGGAAAAAATGTCATTTAAAATTACTCACGGCTGTAATGTATTACAGAGTTACATAGTAGGTGAGGATGAAAAAAGACACAAGTCCATCGAGTCCAACCTATGTGTGTAATTATATGTCAGTATTACATTGTATATCCCTGTATGTTGTGGTCCTTCAGGTGCTTATCTAATAGTTTCTTGAAACTATCGATGCCCCCCGCTGAGACCACCGCCTGTGGAAGGGAATTCCACATCCTTGCTGCTCTTACAGTAAAGAACCCTCTACGTAGTTTAAGGTTAAACCTCTTTTCTTCTAATTTTAATGAGTGGCCACAAGTCTTGTTAAACTCCATTCCGCGAAAAAGTTTTCTCCCTATTGTGGGGTCACCAGTCCGGTATTTGTAAATTTAAATCACATCCCCTCTCAAGCGTCTCTTCTCCAGAGAGAATAAGTTCAGAGCTCACAACCTTTCCTCATAACTAAAATCCTCCTGACCCTTTATTAGCTTTGTTGCCCTTCTTTGTACTCGCTCCATTTCCAGTACATCCTTCCTGAGGGACTGGTGCCCAGAACTGGACAGCATACTCCAGGTGCGGCCGGACCAGAGTCTTGTAGAGCAGGAGAATTATCCCCGGCAATATACATAAAAAGTAATTTAAAAAAACAGTATCATTCCCCCCCCCCCCCCCAAGTCCATACCAGGCCCTCCAGGTCTTGTATGGATATTAAGGTGAACTCCATGCAAAATATTTTTTAAAAAATGGCGTGGTGGCCCCCCCCCTTATCCATACCAGACCCAAAGGGCCTGGTATGGACGGGGGGAACCCATGCTGTTTTTTTCTAAATTTTGTCATAGGGCTCCCCTTAACCACTTCAATACACTATGTTATATATTGTATACTGCACTATATACCCTGCACTGTATTATATATATATTACACTGAGTGCACTATATACTCTAAACTGCAGTATATATACTATACTGAGTGCACTATATATTCTGAACGGCAGTATATATACTATACAGACTGTGTATATATATATATATATATATATATATATATATATATATATATATATATATATATATATATATATATGTATATCAAATACACTGCCTGTACTGACTGAATATAGAGTTTACGCTGGATGCAGAGTGTAAATGATTGTATATACTAACTAACCTGCCTGCCTAATCTAGCTCAATCTCTCTATCTTCATCCAATATAACACACTATACGGGCGCTGTGTAAGCAGCCTTATATAGTGTGGGGCGTGGACTTAGCCCCCCTGAGCCATGATTGGCCAAAGCATGCCCCCTGCCTTTGACCAATTATGGCTTTTGCTGAGGAGCGTGCTGTGATTGGCCAAAGCATGCAGGTCAGGTGTATGCTTTGGCCAATCATCATACAGCAATGCACTGCGGTCTTGCAGTGCACTGTGGGGCGCTCGCATTTGCCGCGAATGCCCCATAGCATTCGCTGTTCGGCGAACGGGCGAACACCCTATGTCCGACTTGAAGCTCATCCCTACTTAGAACCCGCACCTTGGGTGAGTCCGCATCATCCACAAGGGTGACATGCTTGTATACCTATCCTGCTGGTCAGTGAGAGCCTCTCTACTGCCATAGCTACCAGTCTCTGAGCCCGACCCCAGACTGTGAATGAGAACCCAGGACACAGTGACTCCTTCATGGGTAAATATACAATAATTAATGCAAAGAGAGCAGCAGAGGCAGAAAATACACAGCAGGTCCCACAACATCACAGTGCACTTCCGGGTCCATGTAAAACCTAATTGGCTGATATGGAGCAGTCAGTGATGCTGAGAAAATTAGGTGGCTGCTAGGAGTGGGATCCTGGTTGCAGAAGATGATTAGGTTCACACATCATGGGGGGGGGGGGGGGAAGCAGTTTGGCATCTTTGACATGGGCGCTGGATGAACTTTTCCAGGCAGTGGGTGTCAACAGTTAACAACAACTATTAGGATTTATCCAGGGGGGCATCTGCAACAAAGTAAATGTCAATACGACAATGCAACAAGTATGCAGAACCCTCTTTAATATGTTTGGTTGGAATGTATCCTTAAAGTGGTTGCAAGTGTATTGCTTCCCCCGCAGTGGCCACTGTAGATTTTACATGGTCTTGGCTGGGGACCATGAAGTAGCTTTAACATAGGTATAGCTAGCCTAGAACAGTCTAAAGGTTTACGGCTGGGGACCATGAAGTAGCTTTAGCACAGGTACAGCTAGATTTAAACAGTCTATAGGTTTACGGCTGGGGACCATGAAGTAGCTTTAGCACAGGTAAAGTTAGCCTGGAACAGTCCATAGGTATACAGCTGGGGACCATGAAGTAGCTTTAGCACAGGTACAGCTAGATTTAAACAGTCTATAGGTTTACGGCTGGGGACCATGAAGTAGCTTTAGCACAGGTATTGCTAGACTGCAATAGCCCATAGATTCACGGATGGGTACAATAAAGTAGCTTTAACACAGGTATGGCTAGCCTGGAATAGTCCAAAGGTTCACGGCTGGGGACCATGAAGTAGCTTTAGCACAGGTCCAGCTAGCCTGGAACAGTCCGTAAGTTCATGGCTGGGGACCATGAAGTAGCTTTAGCACAGGTATGGCTAGACTGGAATAGTCCATAGGTTCATGGCTGGGAATCATGAAGTAGCTTTGGCACAGGTATAGCTAGCCTGAAACAGTCTATAGGTTCACAGCTGGGGACTATGAAGTAGCTTTAGCACAGATACAGCTAGCCTGGAACGATCCATATGTTCATGGCTGGGGACCATGAAGTCGATTTAGCACAAGTATAGCTACCATGGAACAGTCTATAGGTTCAAAGCTGAGGAACATGAAGTAGCTTTAGCACAGGTACAGCTAGCCTGAAACAGTCTATAGGTTCACGGTTGGGTACTATGTAGTAGCTTTAGCACAGATACAGCTAGCCTGGAACGGTCTATATGTTCACAGCTAGGAACCATGAAGTATCTTTAAGCACAGACAGGAACCTCCACTGAAAGAATCCTGGGACAAGATAAGTACAAAGATGCAGCCTCTTGTTAAGGATGGTCATTTGAATTCTCCCTTCCTAAGTTCCAGAAACTTCTTCTAGAGCAGTGGTTCTCAACCTATCTAGTGTCGTGACCCCTTGATAAAATTTCCCAAGTTGTGGGGACCCCTAACAGTAAAATTATTTTCGTAGCGTGGGTTGTCAGCACCCAAGGCAAGACAAGTAATTTGTGCCCCTAACCCAGGACATTTAGCGCTCCCCAAGTCCCTACCACTCGTACAGTATTACATCCCCTTATGGTACATTTTAAGATTTACTTCTTTGTTATCTTTTCTTTCCCGTTTATCTTTATCCTAATTTCTTGGGGTTTTTTTTCCCCATGCCTCTCGCTAGCCATCTTTCTCTTATTCTTTCTCTCTTTTTCTTTGTTGCTCCCCCTCTTTTCCTATCCTTTCCATGTACTCTCTATTTTTATTCCTTCTCTAACTCCTTGGTGGGGGGGTGGGGGGAAAGAGATGAGTGGCAGTGCTGGGCGGGAAGTTGAGATAAGTGGCAGTGCTGGGGGGAGTTCTGATCAGCCAACTTAGGTGCTCTTGATCAAGGTCATCTGCTGATCTGAGAACTGTAGTGGGGACTTTTAATGGCAATTAATCACAGGTAGTGTTATTCACTGAGTCTCCGACTTTGTGGTGTCTCGTAGCAGTGACACCTATGCCTAAATGTGGAAATGGGGTCTCCTCCAGCCACTCCCACTTCACATTCCTCACCAGTCAGCTCACCTCTAGTCTCTGCCACCCAGCCATGCCGTGAACTGAGTGGGCGACTGTGAAGAGGCTGAGTGGGTGGCCACAGGCTCCACGGAAAGCCCTGCTGGTGCTGGGCGGCCGCAAAAAGGCTGGGAGAGTGGTGTGGGCTTCAGGAACAGCCCAGGATTCAGTGACCCCTGGCAAATCATCATTCGACCCCCAAGTTGAGAACCACTGTTCTAGAGGCAGGGGGAAGCAATGAAACTCTCAGCCTGCTCCTCCAATTACAACAGGAGCCAGAAACTAAATTTGTCTAGCAGCTTAACTAAGAGGGTGCTACATAAGGAACCACAATCAGTGCTTTGGATTGAGGCAAGTACACACTCTATAGTGATCCGCTTTGTTCATTTTTGTTGTCGGAAATTCCGACCGTGTGTAGGCAACATCACACATTTTCCATAGGAATTTCCGACACAAGGTTTGAGAGCAGGCTATAAAATTTTCCGACAACAAAAACCTGTAGTCGGAAATTCCGATCGTATGTACACAAATCCAACGCACAAAGTGCCACGCATGCTCAGAATAAATTAAGAAAGCTATTGGCTATTGCCCTGTTTATAGTCCCGACGTACGTGTTTTACGTCACCGCGTTCAGAACGATCGGATTTTCCGACAACTTTGTGTGACCGTGTGTATGCAAGACAAGTTTGAGCCAACGTTCGTCGGAAAAAATCCATGGATTTTGTTGTCGGAATGTCCGATCAATGTCCGACCGTGTGTACGGGGCATTAGAATGTATTGAAACATTATGGCTAAAACAGTGACTCATGAACGTGCCTTAAGAAAGCAAATTGCACCCGACATGGAAAGAATAAAATTCCTGAAGCTGAAACCGATTAATAACGATCACGCATGTTCTACGGACATTTGTCATGATGAAGCTGAAACGGAGTCCAATGTTGTGACAGAAAAGAATGAGGAATCAGTAGATAGTTGGTCCGAGTTTACAAGCTTCTACAATAACGTATTCTCAATATTAAAATCGCTTTTGCTGAGAAGCGAGAGGCTAGCCCTGTCTCCATGGTGACCCTGATTGAAACCGCAGCAAATGTTTTAATTTCAAGTGTTGATTTGGATGAAATCCCAGGAATAATCAACAGGAGATTAGAAACATTAAAACACAGCAGGGAATTTTAATGTTGCAGGAAAATGGGCGCCAAAACAGTATCAGATACAATTAAACCTCAAACCCAGTTATAAAGGTATGGGAGCCAATGGCTGCATGGTACAATGTACTAATTGGTTTAACGGCCCTTGCGCATCCTGCGTGCACAGCTGAAAAGTTCTTTTTTCCAGACGATAGCCACAAAGATTGCGTTGTCTGCGTTACAGTAATGAAACTGTAAGATACGGGCACTAGCTCCAGCTTGATAACCGCTGAAAAAACTCTTGTTATCTATAGCAGTCTCCTGGATGCAGTATGCATGCTCTAATGCTCAGGAGACCTCAGAAATGTATGTTTTTAGATTATGGAGCTTCAATAGAGTGGTCATAGTCCAAAGGTCCAGTTCACTTCTAATCTATTCACATTGTTTCCAGTCAGAAGCCCTGATGAGGTAGACATTTTTGGACCAATGGAACGTGTTGACTACTCTTGGGATTGTCTCCCTAACTTTTACTTGAATAAAGTCATATCTGGACCTGTCACGTACCTGGTTATAGACATGAAGAAGAAGGCCTCTCTTACAGCTCCAGCTCAGGAACCACTGGGAGTAAGACAGTGGCTGTGGGAGCACAGTGAGGTATGAGTGGCGGAAAAAGTCTGAAAGTTTTGCGTGGGTAGGTAGCCGATGCTCCACCAGGATGAACCAGAAGACACAGGCAGACAGTGGGAAGATGCAGCAGGACCAGAGCTGGCTGGTAGCAGACTGGCAGGTGCTTGGCTGGCAGGCAACAGGATGTAGGGTCTCCAACAGGTGGGCAAGAACCAGGCAGGAAGGTACTGGATAGGAGGCACGGTAGCAGACTGGATGAGCAGGATGCATGGTCAGATATGCCGTGTCGGTAGCAGACAGTTAGATCAGGCACAAATAGGCAGGCAGAAGAATAGCCAGGGCACAGGCTGAGATCAGCAACAGTGAGGCAGATCAGGCCAAGACAGAAGACAAGAGTAGAGTCCAGGTACAAGCGTTCAAGCAAGGTCAGAGGCAAGCCGGGTCAGGAAATTGAAGTCAAGCACAGGAACAGGCAACAGAGTACATGGAACGCTGTAGATCAAACAGCAATGAGCCAGAGAAGCTGCCCTGTTTATATTGGCCGGTTGGCGCCAGCATTAGTGACAGGTGCGCACCCAGGCATGCACGGACACACAACTGTGCACAACCGTTCGGATACTTGCTGGCCTGCGCTTGCGCACACATATGAACCTGGGAACATTATCTGTATTATGGTTGGCTCTTCAATTGACACTACAAGCCAAGGAAACCATGGAGATCCTCTGGGGTATAGAAGCAGGAAACAGATTGCTTACTTAACATCAATGCTTTAATCAGTTCAGCGCCATGGAACACTTTGCATGCTACACTATCTTTAGCCCAAAGAAATCTAACCTTACCATTGGAGCGCCTACCCCTGGAGGGGCCGCTAGAAATAGGCAGATACTCCCAAAGTAGCACAGAGGCTGTTAGTCATACCATCACTGTCCCATGAACAATGAAAACTCAGGCTCAGTCTAGGGAATGTCTTCTTATTATTTATTGTTGAAGAACTTTAACAGGAGAAGGGTTTGGGGTCACAGGATACTCCAAAACTATTAATAGCAATAATGGGAGGACAAACTTCTCACTCATCTTCTAATAGCAGCCTTTCCAGAAGGTAAAAGAGTACGATGAGCATTTCTAGGACCTTACAGCAGCGGTCCATATAGCCACTTCTGGCACTTAGTTCCCTTTTGGCACTCACACAACTAGTAGTCCCCAGCAGGGTCATCACTCACAGTGTCCCAAGAGCTGTCTGCTACCCAGCATTCACAGGTTAGTCCTAGGTGCGGACAAGATCCTTCTCCAGACTAGGACTTCAGCACAGAGCCCTCCAGCAAAATCAGTCACAAGTCTTCTCCAGGCCCTCAGCCCAGCAGCTCCTGAGGTCCAGACTGTGAATTCCTATCTCAGTAAAGCTGCCTCCAGGGACAGCAGCCCCAAGAGAACCGAAACCCTCCCTAGAGGGAAAGGACTGGCCGGGAAATGAAAATATTTACACTGAGCTCTTGAATCTCTCAGCTCTATGCTCTAAAAACCTCTTTCAGAGGCAGGTGGGAGGAATCAAACTCTTGGTTCAGGAAACCCTGAACAGACCAAAACAATCAATTACTGCTCCACTCACTACAGTGAAGTCAAGAAATAGATTTAACCTAGGGCCTAACCAGAGGAGGACACTACACCATGAAAGGGCTAGTTGGATGTGTTTGGCCATGGGTCACAAAGAGGTCAGGCAGACTTTAGGACAAGTAGGATCAGCAACAAGGTAAATCCAAGTACAACAAAAGAGATGCACCCATGAGCTAGACAATGCTACCATAGAAAAACTAAAAAGAGCAATGAGCTGCCCTTGAAAAGGAGGTCTAACCAGTCCAGATATGTGCCACTAATTTCTATAGGTACAAAAAGACAAATAACCTTTTATCTGGAATGTCAACAACTGACAGGCACTCTCTTTCTTTTACTGCATTTTTAGACTTTTACCCCAAAGGACCTACCCAAGCTCTTCAAAGGTCAGAGAGCTGCCTTGGAGCAAATCAAGAATGTAGACTTTACTGCCCTTCCAGATGGCGATCCAACCCTTGTTCATTTCACCCTTCCAGATGGTTTCCTTGAAGGAATAATGAGCATTTCATATTTGTTGGCCTTTCTGTCTTGTCTTCTTCACTGGGCGCTCTTCTGTGAGCCAAGTCCTGGCATAGACCGGTTTTCATTTATGTTAAAGAACCGCCCGTACCGGAGAATGTGAAAATGGTTTCGAAGTGTTTGAGCAAGAAAGATGCAATGCCAAGCTGAAAAGTTAAAGACTTTATTTCCTGCTGATAACACATTTTGTAATTCCCTCATCACCTCATCATCATACTGAAGTTCTACGGCTAATAAAGCTGCACAGAGCCAAATCACCCATCCCCCACCAACAAACAGAACATATTTAAATAACTCTCTGAACACAGACAAAAAGAAACACAGAGAAAATTGCTTTTGTGTCTTGCGTCACAGAGAGCCAATCCAGAGAAGTCACCAATTGAAGTCTTCAGCTGGTCGTACAGATGTAACAAAGCGTACCCTCAGGGAGCGGTAAACTCTTTGAGCCAGAGGTGTAACTAGATCGTTCAGGGCCCAGGTGCAAGAAACCATGATGGTCCCCCTGACCCCCGACCAAAACCCTTTCCTCCATGCCTGGGGCCCTTCCTTCCGAGCCCAGTTGCTGAACTCCAGGGCCCGGCCGCAAGTCCACTTGCAACCCTAGTAGCTCTGCCACTGGTGTCAGTAAGTTTTTTTTTGTATTTCTTTTAACCATTTTATTTATTTTAATTAATTTTTTTCATTCTTTTTTTTCAATTTTTTTAGGAGCCCCATTGAGGGGTTTTGGTGAAATATTAGGGTTCTATCAGACCTCTGATGTCCACCTTTGAGACGGAGAAGGGTGATTCAAAACACAGCCCTCAATCATCATCTCTGTAGTCCTGGCTGCACAGAATGAATGAACAGGAATAGCTCTGTACAGAGCTGCCTGTTCATTCACAAACTGAAACATAGTAAACATAGTTTACTGTTTCAGTAAAGAATGGACAGAGTCGGTGATCACTATTGATCACTGACTCTGTCCATTAAGAAAAGGAAGGGGCCGGTATATGACATATTTACCAGCCCCTTCCACGCTCTCCATCCGGACCCTTCCCCGCAGCAGCCAGCAGGACAGGGGAAGATGGCAGAGCTCCGGGAAGGGGGAAGCACGCAGGGGCCTGGGGGGCAGAAAAAAGAAGAGGAAGCTGGATAGCGGGGGCGGCGGGTGTGCATATAGAGGAACCGATCCCCTTCGTTTTCCTCCTGCAGCCGCTGAATGCCTGTGGAAGGGAGAGGAAGAGAAGCAGGCTGATGGGCAATAATAGGATGCACTGATTGGCAGTGTTGATTGGCACTAATTGGTAGAACTGATAGGCACTGATAGGTGGCAATGATAGGCAGCACTGATAGGTGGCACTGATAGGCGGCACTGATAGGCATTGATTGTCAGCACTGATAGGCACTGATTGTCAGCACTGATGGGCACTGATTGGCAGCACTTATGGGCACTGATCGGCACTGACAGGGTAGAGGGGCAGTTTCATATGCAGCAGATTGTGAGGCTCAGTGTATGAACTGTCATGTAATGTAACTGCTTGCAGGAAGAAATACCAGCCGTTACAACTCAGCCGCTATGTCGGGGATGGGCGGGACCAAGCAGCTATCAAACACCAACCAATTATTGGACTGCTTAAGAAAGGGGGCGGGGCCACATAAATGTAGCAGCCTGCGCAGACCCCATCCCATTGGCTGCTGTTTGATAGTTGTTCGGTCCTGCCCATCCCCCCACATCACCACTGAGTTGTGACAGTTGGTCTTTCTCTCTGCAAGCAGTTACATTACCTGACAGTTTCACACACTTAACGGCTCTGACAAGCCTCACCATCTGCTCAATGTGAAACTGTTTCACGGGCAGCGTGGGCTACACACTCTCCTGAATGCAACATTTAGGGGTCATAGTTCCAGGGCCAAACCACTTGGCAGAATCAGCAGCATGACACCAATGATCTTAGCTATCTGTAAAGGTGGTATTCTGACCACCACTGCAAGAAGGGCATGCTTCCCTTTCACCAGAGCCATGGGGGACATTTTTCCCATTGACCCCCAATGAATTGGTCAAACCAGGGGTTCTTCGAGACCTGAAAAGTATTTTAGGGGTTCCTCTGGGGGAAAAAAGGTTGAGAAAGGCTGCTCTAGAGGGACTCCAGGGGTATGGTATATGCAGACTACTGTTTTTTTATCCCTATTACACCAAGAATATTAGAGACAGGTGTCCTCAGGAGATGATGGTACAATACTCTACTAACGATGTTGTTTGCTGTCTCTGTCTCTATTGGAGGGATTTTCCCTCACTTCCTGTCCCCACAACAGGAAGTGAATGGAAATCCCCCCCAGTGGTGACAGGGAGGGCCATGGTCCTGACCATTTCTAGTCCTATTCAAACCTAAAGACTCTTTGGCTGGAGTTGCAGCATTGTGTTCTTTCCTAGCGGTGGTAGTAACGGCAGAATCAGCATACAATGGAGTGTAGATATTCACTTACAATGTGTCAAAGTTATTGTATAATGAGACACATTTGATGCATTTTTCTTACA
Organism: Lithobates clamitans; assembly: GCA_037952925.1. NCBI lineage: Eukaryota > Metazoa > Chordata > Amphibia > Anura > Ranidae > Lithobates > Lithobates clamitans. The sequence goes on along the minus strand of JBBGZY010000985.1, from coordinate 333,681 downwards.
TTTTTGACACTTTTAAAAGACTTTTGAGTACTATTGCTGCTTCATTAAGGTTTAAAAGCACTTATCATCATAGTGCCACCAAATTGCATTAAAACTTTCCTTTCTTCCTAGAATTCTGGAAAATTACAAACTTTTTTTCCTCCTGTAGCAGAATCTCTAACCTCTTCCAGTCTAATGAAAACCTTTGAGGCCACAGAATGCTTACATCCTTCAATAGGTGGTGGGTTGTGAGGCATAGTGGGTGCAAAGGTGGTAAAAGTCATTGGGCGCCAGACACTTCTTGGATGCAAAAGAGGTTTTATTTCTTTTAACAGTCCTTTTATACTTTGCAAGGGAAAGAGGGTTATGGCCAGGACACCGTTAAGTAATTTCAATAGTGGGACTCCGAGACTTCAATAGGAGGACAGCCGTACAGGGAAAGGCCCCAGCAAGGTGCCGCTTTTGCATGTGCAGGTTTGCTGTCCCCTATGGCTACAGTACTTTACAGTTCCTAGTTAAAAAGTAGCAGTTCTCTCAGCTTTACTACAACTTCTACTTGTAGTTCTTCGGCCCCATGAGCTCCTGGTCTCCCACCGGACCCTCCGATTCACTAACTCTAAATCCCGTGATCTCATCAAGGCTTTTGCGGTGGTATCACCCTCAAGTGTCACCCACGTTTCCCTGCTGGGTCCCTAGCTTGGCAGTTCGGATAACTTTCAAGCTTCACCCCCGCTGACCGGCTCGGCCCCTGGTTTGACACACAAGGCTGCTCTGCAAGTGTCTCCTCCACTGGTTGGGTCCATGACTTGATTACCGCCTGAAGTTTCCAGATTCTCCATCGTGCCCATTTGGTGAGAATACTGCTCTGGTACTTACATAGTTACATAGTAGGTGAGGTTGAAAAAAGACACAAGTCCATCAAGTGCAACCCATTTACTTGCTTCAGTTACTCACTGTAGTCCCTGGCAAAGGTGGTTGGTCCCTTAGTGGCGACAGCTACCTCTGACCACGACAGGTTCTCCAGCCGGCAGAACCGTCACTTTTGGTTGGACTGCAAGCCGCAATCCCAACCCTGTGCTGCCCTCTTACTTTTGGACAGGCCCTCACACAGGCTGTCAGCCAGATGCCCCAATCTCCGGCCTAGAAGCCCGGGCCAGATGACACACATCAACCCAGACGGCAGTCCGGGTGGCACAGAACACAGATCACCTGATCTTTCCCGAATATATAGGTTCTCCTGGCAGGCCAAGGGATTCAAGAAAACCCCTGCCAATTGGCTGAGATACCCCATACACCCATAACCTGACCTTGGGTTGCCCTCCTCGTATCTAATACCACCAAGTTCCCGGCCACCTAGTGGTAGAAGAGAAAAGTGCAACAAGGTCAAACTTAGGGAGAAATCAATAGATCTCTATCAATCGACCAAGATGACTACTCTTGGCAAGTAAATTTGTGAGGAGCTCCCTGAGTAAACCCCAGGGTGCTACACTCCTCAAACATACAGTAGAGGGAATGCAAACTAAATCTATCTCTAAATCAACGCACAAAACAGTGCATAGATATCCCATTGACAATATACAGTTACAGTATTAAAAAAGAAATCATATTTATTTCCCATTAATAACATGAAAATCTGAACTCCAGACAAACAGCTAAATAACAGATAAGATATACAGTATATATTGGGGCAGTTTAGCCTGCCAAAGTATTCATCTACTGTCCATCCAGTCCTGGGATTTACCCAGTTCTGCCACATAGCGCAGCCCTCCCTGGCAGGGCAGGGGACCTGATTTTTTCCTGCTGCAGTTAACAGTCTTGTCCCTCCCTCAGCTTATAATTGTGGGTTGGGTATTGAGGAGCACTTAGTACAAAAGTTCACATCGCTCAGAGGTCTTTTTGAAGCGTTTATTGGTTAAGAGCATGAGCCTCCAAACTTCAGCCCATTGGGCCAATGAGCTGCTGCAGGCTGTAGATCCCCACCCAACAGGTGGGGGCGGGGATGCTCATGACATAATTTATCTGATATTGCCACGTTGCCATAATAGGTCAATAACCTTAACCTAATATGGCCATTTGGCCATATTAGGTCAATGATGTTGGTTTAAAAAGGACATGTGGCAATATAAGGTCAATGGCATTGCCCTAATATGACCACATAATTGACCTAAGGCCAACATCATTGACCTATTATGGCCAATGGCCAAATAAGTTCAATGTAGTTGACCTAATACAGCCATGTGGCCATTTAAGGCCAACATCATTGACCTAATATGGTCACGGGTCCATATTAAGTCAATGCCATTGACCTAACATGGCTACGTGGCCATATTAGAGCAATGATGTTGGCATAAAATGGCCATGTCACCATATTAGGTCAATGATATTGACCTAATATGGCCACATCATTGACCTAAGGCCAACATCATTGACCTAATATGGCCTAGTGGCCATGTTAGGTCAATGTAACTGACCTAATACAGCCATATGGCCATTTAAGGCCAACATCACTGACCTAATATGGTCATGGGTCCAAATGAGGTCAATGATGTTGGCCTAAAATGGCCATGCGGCCATTACTTTGACCTAATATGGCCACATGGTCATAATAAATCAACAACATTGAACCTATTATGGCCATGTAGCCATGTTTAGGTCAATGGCGTTGACCTAATATGGTGAAATGACCATATTATGTCATCAATGTTGGCCTTGTGTGGCCATATAGCTGTGTTAAGTCAATGGCATGGACCTAACATGGCCACGTGGCTATAATAGGTCTTCTTTGCAACCATCAGCTGTGGGACACAGAATCTCCTGTCTCTAGTTCATTGGCCCAACAATGACAAATATCGGGTTTGGATGAATTTGGGTTTGGACTGAACCCAAGCCTAAACCCAAGCTTATCAATAATTCTTAACCCTTCCACTTTCACCCCAAAACTGAAAACATTTCTTTATATACACTTTCTTTTTCCCTGCTGACCCCAAGGAATTTGGGCAAAATGGTGAAATTGGCCAAAATTTCCTGATTTTCAATAAAATTTTGGCAAATCTCTTTTTTTTTTTTTTAACTCATTCCTAAAGTATTTGTTGCACTAATGATCACATAGTTTGGATTTCTCCATCTTCCTTAATCATACAACTCAATGCATTGCACAGTTTAATCTTACTTTACCATTCCCCGCCTCTACATATATGCAAAAACAAACCTGCTGGCTGTATGTTTGCAGACGATCTCCAACACGGAGGTCATAAATCATATTCATTCGAGCAGTAAGCATTGACTTTTTTTTCTCTTGTTATCTTGCTCATGCTTATTATCTTTTTGGTAATTTCTAGATAATGCCAACTAATAGCAAAAACAGGCAACTGATATTCCCTGCGTGTTGTCAGATTATGCAACTGATACAACATTTATCAGGATTGTCAAATTATGCAAATCATGGAACGTTCATTAGCATATCTACCAGCCATGTCTAAATTAAACAACCGCAAAATTCCAAATATTTCACAACAATACTCAGAGCAGTCTGTATGCTTCTTCCGCTTGTACAAGCTTAACCACTTCAGCCCTGGAAGGATTTGCCCCCTTAATGACCAGGCCGTTTTTTTGCTTTAACTAACAATTGCGATCGTGCGACGTTGTACCCAAACAAAATTGACGTCCTTTTTTTCCCACAAATAGAGCTTTCTTTGGGTGGTATTTGATCACCTCTGCGGTCTTTATTTTTTGCACTAGAAACTAAAAAAGAGCGACAATTTTGGAAAGAAAATGTTACTTTTTGCTATAATAAATATCCATAGTTTAGGCTGATATGTATTCTTCTACATATTTTTGGTAAAAAAAAAATCGCATTAAGTGTATATTGTTTGGTTTGCGCAAAAATTATAGCGTCTACAAAATAGGGGATAGATTTATAGCATTTTTATTATTTTTATTTTTTTTACTAGTAATGGCGGCGATCTGCAATTTTTAGCCGGACTGCGGCATTGCAGTCGCATATACGCTTATTGAGATTTTTTTTACCAAAAGTATGTAGAAGAATATGTATCGGCCTAAACTGAGGAAAAAACATGTTTTTTTATATATTTTTGGGGGCTATTTATTATAGCAAAAATTGCAAAATATTGCGTTTTTTTTTTTTTTCAAAATTGTCGCTATTTTTTTGTTTATAGCACAAAAAATAAAAACCGCAGAGGTGATCAAATACCACCAAAAGAAAGCTCTATTTGTGGGGAAAAAAGAACTTTAATTTTGTTTGGGAGCCACGTCGCACGACCGCGCAATTGTCAGTCAAAGCGAGGCAGTGCTGAATTGCAAAAAGTGCTCTGGTCTTTGGGCAGCCAAATAGTCCGGAGCTTAAGTGGTTAATAATAACAACATGCCAGACCTTAGGGGCTGGTGAGAGACTCTCAGACCCCTGTAAAGGAGATAACGGAGGGTCTCATAGGATCCTGAGTGCACAGCTTCCAGAACTACTGAGGCATTTGTGTCATCAGAGACAAGCCAGTTATGAGCATGGGTGAGCATGGCCGCCAAATAGTAGTTATAAAAGTCTGGGCAAGCCAAGCCCCCTTATCTCGAAGGTCTGCATAGAATCTTCCTACTAAATCGAGCTGCGCAGGATTGCCATAAGAAGGAGCCTATAAGTGAATCTAGTTGTTTAAAAAAGGATTTCGGTAACCAAACTGGGGAGTGCCTAAGGATGTACAATAGGACTGGGAGGATTGTCATTTTTTTTTTAGATTACCGTATTTATCGGCGTATAACATGCACTTTTTTCCCCTTAAAATCAGGGGAAAATAGTGGGTGCGTGTTATACGCCGATCCCCGCTATAATTGTGATCTGTAGCGATCGCCGTGATCACAGCCGACATTCACATAGCATGTAGTTTTAAATATGGCGCCGCCGAGTTCGGAGGGACTCGGCGGCGCTCGTTCAGCTCACAGTGACTGGGCGGAGCTGAGATACACATAGTCGAGTGTTCTCGGCTCTTTCCGGCGCCACTCACAGTCGCGCCCAGTCCTGCCATTGGACCTGTGTTATGTCCATCATAGGGCGGGACTGTGAGCGGCACCGGAAAGAGCCGAGTACACTCGACTATGTGTATCTCGGCGACGCTCGTTCAGCTCCGCCGAGTCCCTCCGAACTCCGCGGCGCCATATTTAAAACTACATGCTATGTGTATGTCGGTGGCGATCTGGACACTGGGGGCAAGGCTGCACTGACCACTGGGGCAAGGCTGCACTAACCACTGGGGCAAGGCTGCACTGACCACTGGGGCAAAGCTGCACTGACAATTCTGCACTGGGGCAAGGCTGCACTGACCACTGGGGCAAAGCTGCACTGACAATTCTGCACTGGGGCAAGGCTGCACTGACAATTCTGCACTGGGGCAAAGCTGCACTGACAATTCTGCACTGAGGCAAGGCTGCACTGACCACTGGGGCAAAGCTGCACTGACAATTCTGCACTGGGGCAAAGCTGCACTGACAAGGCTGCAATGGACACTGGGGCAAGGCTGCACTGACACTGACAAGGCTGCAGATGGACACGATAACGCTGCATTGATGGGCATTTTAATGTAAGCTTTTTTTCCTTAAACTTCCTTCCTAAACTTGGGGTGCGTGTTATACGCTGATAAATACGGTAATTCTCCCAATAAGGGATAAGAGGAGATGTGACCAGGCTTTCAGCCTCTGCTTACACCACTGAAGAGCTGCTAGTTAAGACTAGTTAAGTTGTCTCAAATCCTTAGTGTTGGAATAAATGTTAATCCCTAAATATTTAATAGTCGTTGCCCATTGCAAAGAGGAATTGGGATCAGCCAGCCTCCTAATCAATCGGTAAAATGAGGGATTTACCCCAATTAGTATGTGAACCCGGGAGGGCCGCAAAGAGGTCTAGGATCCGTAATACTTTCTAGAGTGAGGGACCGGGGTCTTTTAGAAAGGGTATTAAATCATCTGCGTAAAGCACTACCTTGTCTAGAATGGAACCTCCATGAATTACAACTACCTTATCGGATGCTCTTGGTACCTCCGCCAACGGTTCCATAGTCAGTGCGAATAAGGCAGGGGAAAGAAGACACCCCTGCCTCGTCCCCTTCTGGTCCGGAAAAGGAGATGACAACTTGCCGTTACAAATGAGTAATTTTTAAACGATAATATTTTTAAGATAGTTTTAATATGAACACAGACTAAAAATAGGAGATTTAGTCACCAGACATGTATTCATCCAAAATTGTTATTTATATTGGTTTGACAGAAACAAATGTAGCGCCCCCCCCACCCCCCCGGGTCTACTGGGAGCAAGAAGGTACCTTCAGAGACAGGGGGCAAGCTTACATTAGCCCCAGGGCTGAGTCCGTGGCTATAATGGGAAGCCGGAAGTATTTCTGGACAAGCCTCCTTCACAGACTTAGCAGCCAGGAGCTAGTTACCACGGTTTAGATTGTGGAACAGGATTCAGATTCACAGTGTCAGAACCTTTAAGCCATTCCAGCAACACTGTGTGAGTAGTTTAGGTATAGGTGCGTCCTCCAAATGAGTTACCAGGCCCTCCTGAGAGACCAGCCTTCATCCTGGCTCTCTCCAGCAAGGGTCCTCCCCTGGATCTTCTCAGCTTGGCTCGGCTTCTTCCACACAGGCAAGACAGCCTAAGGACCACCACAGAATTAGTAGGTTCCAGACAGGCTTCTGGGCCTACTTGCAGAACTTGCAGCAACACATCCTCAGGCCAGGAGGGCCCCGAGGTAAGAGAAGAGAAAGAGAGCACATGGCTCTGCCCAATAAGATACTCATAGATACTATGAGTACTTATTCATCTAGGTAAAAACACATGCTATAAGGATATATATTTATGTATACGTGGTCACAATATATATATATATTTACTGTCATTTACTAAAATGATTGGTATACTTTAAAAATATTTCTGAGTAAAAAAAAAAACATATTTCTTTGAGTTGCTTAACATGGACTTAACATGACTGACTAGTTCAGCTGGATACACAACTCTTGGAGTCTTCACAATAGTCTCCATCCATATACAGGGATTTCATCCGAACAATCACTCAAGTGTTTGTATTGTCGATTCATCTTAGTGGTATCAGGTCCTTTTATCTAACAAACCAGAAAATATAAATATCTTTGGTTCTTTGGTTTCCAGCTTTGCAAACAGTACGTCTATAGTGTTTAAGGATAGGTGATTCGTTAAAAGTTGGGAAACAGCTGAAGTCATTGTGACCCTTTTTTCACCTTTTTCAAGGGGCTCATGATATATAAAAATTAAAGAGATATTATTAGTTCTTCTCAGAAAGTCTAACAGCTCTTGTACCTCCCCTAGCCTGTGATTGGCCAGTGAAAGGAGTACCAGCAGACTGTTGAGCTCAGAGTGTTCCTTCCACCTATCAGCTTGTTTCAAAACAGAAAGCCCTTGGGTCAGCTTCATAACCAGGTAACTAGTATTTTTAGAAGGGGGGTCAACTATACTACCTCTATACAACCTGACTGCAGGTTTGCTTTAACACAGTGCAGTATTTTCCTTGGCTTAATTTTGGTTCTTCAGTGTGATAAAATCCGGGAGATGATGCACCTTTTTGCTCATCTGCAACCAAATTAGACATTTTCAAGCATCTCTTCCTAATCAAGTGTCATTTTATTAGAATGTTTTAATGAAACTCACTTCTCTCCATTTCCAAATTTAAAAATTGCAGTGCTTTCAAGCTGCTGGAATATTAAAGAGAGAACGGAGCAGGGAATCATTTCAAGCAGAAGAACATTTTCTAAGATGCTTACTCACAATCTTATTTATTATTATTTGTTTTATTTAAAGAGAACACACCTTAGGTGGCTTTATTCAAGAATTACAACATTAAGGCTTGTAGTCCTATATTTATCATTGTGTAGGATCACCTATAAAATATTCATACCCCCCCCCCCCCCCCCATTTAAGGCCAACTTCATTGACCTAATATGGTAATGTGGCCGTATTAGGTCAATTATGTTATAAGCATCTCCATCCCTTTGTATATGGGCAGCTGTTGTGTGGGGGATCTACTCAGCAATGGCAACTATCGTCTGGGTTTGGACCAAACCCAGTTCAAGCGAACCCAAGCTCAACCTTGGTTAGTACCTCTTTAAGGTTTTTTTTCCTTGCACTAGAATCTAAATTTAGTTTTTGTGATCCCTGCACTGGAATCTACTCTTTCACACTTTAGTTGTAGTTATTTGTCAATGCTGGACCAATAAGCTTGGGCAGGAGATGTCATCATGGACTCATTATGGCCACGTTAGGTCAATGTCATTATATGTAATATACAGTATCTCACAAAAGTCAATACCACCCCTCACATTTTTTGTAAATATTTAATTCTGTCTTTTCATGTGACAACACTGAAGAAATGACACTTTGCTACAATGTAAAGTAGTGAGTGTACAGCTTGTATAACAGTGTAAATTTGCTTTCCCCTCAAAATAACTCAACACACAGCCATCAATGTCTAAACCGCTGGCAACAAAAGTCAGTGGCCACCATTATTTTCCAGCACTGCCTTCACCCTCTTGGGCATGGAGTTCACCAGAGCTTCACAGGTTGTCACTGGAGTCCTCTTCCCCTCCTCCATGACGACATCACAGAGCTGGTGGATGTTAGAGACCTTGCACTCCTCCACCTTCCGTTTGAGGATGTCCCACAGATGATCAATAGGGTTTAGGTCTGGAGACATGCTTGGCCAGCCCATCACATTTACCCTCAGCTTCTTTAGCAAGGCAGTGGTCGTCTTGGAGGTGTGTTTGGGGTGGTTATTATGTTGGAATACTGCCCTGCGGCCCAGTCTCTGAAGGGAGGGGATCATGCTCTGCTTCAGTATGTCACAGTACATGTTGGCATTCATGGTTCCCTCAATGAACTGTAGCTCCCCAGTACCGGCAGCACTCATGCAGCCCCAGACCATGACACTCCCACCACCGTGGCCCGGACTTCTGCCTTCTTCCCTCTTCTCTTCTTCTGATGTTGACACAACGCTCTCTCCGGCTGGGATGCTCTCTGAGCGTTCCGATGTGACATATAGGTGGTGACCCCGCCCCCTTATGCTGTCACAGTCACTGGGCATGCTGGGACTGTGATGGCATAAGGGAGCGTGGTCACCGGGTGATGTTGACCATGAGAGAGCATTCCAGCCGGAGAGTGCGTCGTGTCAACATCAGAAGAAGAGAAGAGGGAAGAAGACAAGAAGGCAGAAGACAAAAGTCCAGGCCACCGCTAGCAAAAGAGCAGCAAAAGAGCAGAAGATAGCGGAGGGGCCCGGCAGAAGACCCGGAGAGCGCGGAGAAGAGGTCGAACAATGGGAGAAGAGGCCGGAGACAGTGGAGAAGAACCGGAGAGACCCCCAAAGCCAGCAGAAGACCCCCGGAGCTGTCTAATAAATTACTTTAAAAACCTGTGCAGTGTGTTTTTTTATTGACACTTTTTCCCTAGGTGAATGGGTAGGGGTACCATGTACCCCATACTCATTCACATAGGGTAGGGTGCCAGGATCTGGGGGCCCCCTTATCAAAGGGGGCTCCCGGATTCTGATAAGCCCCCCGCCCGCAGACCCCGACAACCAATGGCCAGGGCTGTCGGGAAGAGACCCTTGTCCTCATCAACATGGGGACAAGGTGCTTTGGGGTGGGGGGGCCGCAGGGTGCCCCCCTCCCCTAAAGCACCCACCCCCCATGTTGAGGGCATGCAGCCTGGTACGGTTCAGGGGGGGGGGGGCGCTCGCTCGTCCCCACCCCCTTTCCTGACCGGCCGGACTGCGCGCTCGGATCGGGGTCTGGTATGGACTTTGGGGGGACCCCACGCCGTTTTTTCGGCGTAGGGGGTTCACCTTAAAATCCAGACCAGACCTAAGGGCCCGGTATGCCCTGCGACGGGGCTCGCAAGGTGCCAATCTCGCCGATAAAAGCGGCGAGATTGACTTCCTTTTCTAGTCCCGTCGTACCCGAGTCACGTTCAAAATGAGTGTGTGTGTATTGTCTTCATTCTGAAAGTCCGCCGTAACTCCGGCGAAAGTCCGTCGGGAAGACCGGCGGACCTAGTCTGCCGGAAAGTCCGGTCGTGTGTAGGCAAGTCCGTCCGTTCAGAAAATCTGGCGGTAGTCTGCCGGAAGTCCGGCGGGAAGAACGGCGGACCTAGTTTCCCAGAAAGTCCGGTCATGTGTACGCGGCATGAGAGCGATAACACCAAATTTAACACACCTGCTCCCCATTTGCACCTGAGACCTTGTAACACTAACGAGTCACATGACACCGGGGGAGGGAAAATGGCTAATTGGGCCCAATTTGGACATTTTCACTTAGGGGTGTACTGACTTTTGTTGCCAGCGGTTTAGACATTAATGGCTGTGTGTTGAGTTATTTTGAGGGGACAGCAAATTTACACTGTTATACAAGCTGTACACTCACTACTTTACATTGTAGCAAAGTGTCATTTCTTCAGTGTTGTCACATGAATAGAAGAAAAGATTTACACAAATGTGAGGGGTGTACTTACTTTTGTGAGATACTGTATGTATCATTTTTTTTCTTTAGAAGCACTTATATACCAGCTAGAGAACACTTTCCTCGGCATCTTATTTTCTACACATTATGTTTTTTTTTTCTTTTCTCAGTGGAAAGCAGCCGGGAAAATTCATCTAAATCATTAGCGCTGAATCGTTTTACTTCTACGTTTTAATTTTGTTAAAAATCTATGACCTCGGCAAACTGGGTTTTAATCATTAGTGCTCATCAAAGAATGTTTTTAGGTTGTTAGTCAACTAAAGTAACCCAGGTGGCCTCTTCCTCGATCGATATATTAGTATCCGTAGGCTTTAATTGAATTGACAGGGACGAGGGAGGCGATGAAGATGGGGAGGAAAAAAAAAAAACGGATAAATGCTTTTTTGATGTCTGCCGGAGTCCGGGGAGTCATTGCGGGTTCACAGCCTACAATTGCTCATTCCTCGGTTACAGTTGCAAAGAAAAATGTCATTTTAATCGGATAAAACGTTTGAGTATAATTAATGAGACGCAGCAGAGAGACATGGCGGCCGCCCAGCGGACGGATACAGGACCATGCTGTGCGACTTCTCTGGAGACCATAATAGCAAGATGGAGACTTTGAACCCGTGCTTCACCCATAGAAGACAAGGCAACTGGTTCACGTAATTACACCCCCGTTCACTGCTGATCTCCCACTCAGTAGTATCCCCCAGATCTGCTGATCTCCCACTCAGTAGTATCCCCCAGATCTGCTGATCCCCCACTCAGTAGTACCCCCAGCTCTGCTGATCTCCCACTCAGTAGTACCCCTAGCTCTGCTGATCCCCCACCAAGTAGTAACCCCCAGCTCTGCTGATCCCCCACTCAGTAGTAACCCCCAGCTCTGCTGGTCCACCACTCAGTAGTAACCCCCAGCTCTGCTGATCTCCCACTCAGTAATAACCCCCAGCTCTGCTGATCCCCCAATCTATAGTAACCCCCAGCTCTGCTGATCACCCACTCAGTAGTAACCCCCATCTCTGCTGATCCCCCAATCTATAGTAACCGCCAGCTCTGCTGATCACCCACTCAGTAATAACCCCCATCTCTGCTGATCCCCCACTCAGTAGTAACCCCCATCTCTGCTGATCCCCCAATCTATAGTAACCCCCAGCTCTGCTGATCACCCACTCAGTAGTAACCCCCCAGCTCTGCTGATCCCCTACTCAGTATTATCCCCCAGTTCTGCTGATCTCCCACCCAGTAGTAAGCCCCAGATCTGCTTATCCACCACTTAGTAGTAACTCCAAGCTCTGCTGATCCCCCACTCCATATTATCCCCCAGCTCTGCTGATCTCCCACTCAGTAGTAACCCCCAGTTCTGCTGATCCCCCCAATCAGTAGTACCCCCAGCTCTGCTGATCCCCCACTCTGTAGTAACGCCCAACTCTGTTGGTCCTTTGGTTTGCTGATTCCCCTCTCTCTCCAGTCCCTGCTCACCTCCCACTATATTGCTCCCACACTGGCACCATGTGTGATATCTGCTAGTTTCTCCTGCTTCAGTCCAAGAGCTCTGCTGATCCTCTGCCACTCAGTCCTCTTTCTCCGGTCCTTGCACACCTTCTGCTATAGCGTTCCCATGTTGCACACCACATGTGCCATCTGCTATTCCTGCTTCTGGGAGTTTGCTTGTTCAGCAGATACCCTGCTCAGCTGCACCCCCAGCTCTACTGACGCCCCACTCAGTAGTATCCCTTAGCTCTGCTGATCCCCCACTCATTAGTAACCCCCAGCTCTGCTGATCCCCCACTCATTAGTATCCCCCAGCTCTGCTGATCCCCTACTCGGTAGTATTTCCTAGCTCTGCTGATCCCCCACTCAGTAGTATCCCCCAACTCTGCTGATCCCCCACTCCGTAGTAACCCCCAGCTCTGTTGATTCTCCACTCAGTAGTAACCCCCAGCTCTGTTGATCCTCCACTCAGTAGTAACCCCCAGCTCTGTTGATCCCCCATTCTGTAGTAACCCCCAGCTCTGTTGATTCTCCACTTAGTAGTAACCCCCAGCTCTGCTGATCCTCCACTCTGTAGTAACCCCCAGCTCTGTTGATCCTCCACTCAGTAGTAACCCCCAGCTCTGTTGATCCCCCATTCTGTAGTAACCCCCAGCTCTGTTGATTCTCCACTTAGTAGTAACCCCCAGCTCTGCTGATCCCCCACTCTGTAGTAACCCCCAGCTCTGTTGATTCTCCACTCAGTAGTAACCCCAGCTCTGTTGATCCCCCATTCTGTAGTAACCCCCAGCTCTGTTGATTCTCCACTTAGTAGTAACCCCCAGCTCTGCTGATCCCCCACTCTGTAGTAACCCCCAGCTCTGTTGATTCTCCACTCAGTAGTAACCCCCAGCTCTGCTGATCCCCCACATAGTAGTAACGCCCAGCTCTGTTGATCCCCCATTCTGTAGTAACCCCCAGCTCTGTTGATCCCCCACTCTGTAGTAACCCCCAGCTCTGTTGATCCTCCACTCAGTAGTAACCCCCAGCTCTGTTCATCCTCCATTCAGTAGTAACCCCCAGCTTTGTTGATCCCCCACTCTGTAGTAACCCCCAGCTCTGTTGATCCTCCACTTAGTAGTAACCCCCAGCTCTGTTGATCCTCTGGTTTTCTGATTCTCCTCTTTCTCTGGTCACAGCTCACCTCCCGCTATATTGCTCCCAAGCTGTTTGTCACGTGGGACATCTGCTAGTTTCTCCTGCTTCGGTCCCAGAGCTCTGCTGGTCCTCTACCGCTCAGTCCTCTCGCTCTGGCCCCCGCTCTCTGGTTCCCGCTCACCTTCCCATGTTGCACACCAAGTTTGCCGTCTGCTGGTTGCTCCGCTCCAGTCCAGACCCCGCTCACCTTCCACTCTGCTCCACGACTAATCATCCGTCCCCATACTCACACAATGTATTACGTCTCTGTATTTTTATAGTTTATTAAAACACTTTCTGCTTCTTTTTTTTTAGGCATTAAAACGACACAATCTGTATTGCAGTTTTACAATACTGGAAAAAATCCCGACCAATCACATCACATTATACCGATAATTTTCCTGAGCTTGGAATGGTATTTACAACGACCCCGAAACCATTTCATCAAAATGGGATTGAGATTTGTAAATTAATCTTTATTTTTTATTTTTGGCGAGCTTTAACAGCTCAACGGCATCTACAAGGCCTCCGAAGAGGCCAGAAAATTCCCTCTAAACAGCAAGAAAAAAGACTTTGGTGATTGTAATAAAAGGGGAATTTGCTCTGGCTTTGTGTGATGACAATCCCCCGACATCTTCAACCAATTCCTTATACCGGCCGCCATTCTTTTTAACATAAATACAATTATTTCAATCCAATTCAGCTGGCAAGGACCCAGGTGTGGGCTGTAAAAGCAATCTTCAATGCTTGTTCATGCTTATTAAACATATTTTGCAATGACACAGAATCGAGAGCTAGACAAAGAAGATCTCAGACACGATCGAGCACTTAGGAATATAAATTTGCAATAAATATTGGCTGCGTCTTTCTAAAGAGTCAACCATACTAGATGGAATACGTAAAGTGGATTTTTCATTATATTCCAGAAAAAAATTCAAAAGCAAATCTTTTGACAAGAAAATCAGTTTAAAAGAATATTATTATTATTATTGATATTATTAATACAATTATCTGTTATATTATTAATTATTATTTTGTATTAATAATCTTCATAATAACAGTAACAATGTTTTTTTTTATTATTATCATCATTGCTGTTGTTATTAATAGTATCATCATTATTAATATTAACAGTAATAATAATAAAAATAATAATATAGTAATTATATATTTATTATTATTATTATTATTATTATTATTATTATTATTATTATTATTATTATTATTATTATTATTGTTGTTGTTATTATCAACAATAATAACATTAATACTAAAATGAATAATAATAATAACAACAGTGATAATTAGAATAATAAGGAAAAAAACAGTATTAATAGTAGTAGTTGTATTATTAAAAACAGCAATAATAATAATACTCATTTATTATTATTATTATTAATAATAATAATAACAGTAGTAGTAGTAATAATAATAATAATAATAATAATAATACTCATTTATTATTATTAATAACAGTAAAAATAATAACAACAACAGTGATAATCATAATAATAATAAATTATTATTATTATTATTAGTAGTAGTAGTAGTAGTAGTAGTATTAACAATAATAATAATTCTCATTTATTATTATTATTATCATCATCATCATCATTGTTGTTATTATTAGTATCATCATTATTAATATTAACAGTAATAATAATAAAATAATAATATCATGATCATAATAATAATAATAATAATAATAATAATGTATTATTAATATTATTATTGTTGCGGTTACTCATTTATTATTATTATTATTATTATTATTATTATTATTATTATTATTAACAATAATAATAACACTAATAATAACATGAATAATAATAATAACAATAGTGATAATTATAATAATAAAAAAGTATTATTAGTAGTAGTTGTATTATTATTAACAGCAATAATAATAAGAATACTCATTTATTATTATTTTATTATTATTATTATTATTATTAATAATAATAACAGTAGTAATAATAATAATAATAATAATAATAATAAGTATAATAATACTAATTTATTATTATTACTATTATTAATAACAACAACAGTGATAATCATAATAACAATACATTATTATTATTATTAGTAGTAGTAGTAGTAGTAGTAGTAGTAGTGGTAGTATTAACAGCAATAATAATAATACTCATTTATTATTATTAATATTATTATTATTAATAATAATAACAGTAGTAATAATAATAATAATACTCATTTATTATTATTATTAATAACAACAACAGTGATAATCATAATAATAATACATTATTATTATTATTAGTAGTAGTAGTAGTAGTAGTAGTAGTGGTAGTATTAACAACAATAATAATAATACAAATTTTTTATTATTATTATTTTATTATTATTATTATCATTGTTGTTGTTATTATATATATATATACCAAAAAAGAAAGCGGCACTCACAGGTCTTGACAGGTGAACGCACGATGGAGGTTTAATTCGATGTTTTGACAAGGCACGAGCTCGTCTTCCTGTGAGTGCCGCTCTCTTTTTTAGTTTATATGCACCTCAGTCTTTGCTGTGCACCCGGGCCCATTTTTTATCCCTGATTTGTGTGCGGTGACAACCATTGGATATTATATATATATATATATATATACACATAAATGGTTTACTTTTCATTTCTATTTTAAACTGAATGAGTTGTTTTTCAAGGTAAGGGGTCACATATAATGTAAATGAAAAGAAATGTAAAAAAAAAAAGAAAATATTATAAAAAATAAATGAATTATTAATTTACTATTAAAAATATTTTTTTTAAAGCAACCCTATCATCGCACATACACATGTGAATACAAACCTGGGTGTAGGGTACACACGTATGTAAACAGCACTTGCACCCCACATGGAAGGTATCACTGCAAACGTCAGAGAGTCGTTCACTTTGAAGCGATCAGCTATACAGGCTTTTTTAGGTGTCACCAAAGACTTAACATGTTTGATATCCAATTACTCAATACAACCCCATCTTCTATATTTTACCAAAAATGGTGTATTATTATGCGTTTGTGTGCACTAAAATAAAATGTTAGTGTTTTTTTCCTGAAAATGTAAATTTGATAAATATTTGTGCAAATATCATCCAACATAAAAAAAAAAAAATTGCAGCTGCCATTTTTTTTATTGTCCAGGGCCTTGGCTTTCAGAAAAATAGGATTTTTTAATACAGCTTGCCTTTAAAATCCTTTTCTTGGGAATACATCACAGGACACAGAGACTCTGATAATGACTTAGCGGGTTAGATAGTCACCATCAGGTGATTGGACACTGGTAACCCTAAATACAAGGCGAGTTCCTCCCCTATATAACCCCTCCCATATGGAGAGTACCTCAGTTTTGTAGCAAAGCAATAAGTATCCCAACGTATAATCCCGAAGAGGTGGGGGAGCTCTGTGTCCCGTGATGTATTCCCAAGAAAAGGATTTTACAGGTAACACGGGACTCAGAGACTTCATAATCACTTAGTGGGATGTCCTATAGCAATGCCCAAATTGAGGGGAGGGAGACACAGATCAGAAAAAACATAGACCGCCAACGGACCAGAGGAACTATACTGCTGCCTGCAGCACACTGCGCCCGAAGGCGGCACCCTCGTGCCCTCTTACACCCACCTGATAGAATCTAGTGAATGTATAGACTGAAGACCAAGTTGCATCCTTGCAGATCTGATCTATGGAGGCCTGGGGATGCACTGCCCATGAAGGACTAACCAGTCTAGTAGAGTGCGCTTTAACCTGAAAAGGAAGAACTTTCTTCTTTTCAGCATAAGTCTCAATGATAACCTGTTGAATCCAACTAGAGATAGTGGATTTCGATGCTGCCTGGCCCTTCTTGGGGCCCTCTGGCAGAATAAAGAGACAATCAGTTTTTCGTATCTGAGCGGTTGCCTGCAGATAGATACTGACTGCTCTCACAACATCTAAGAGTGTAACAACTCTTCTTCCGCAGACTACGGATCTGGAAAAAAGGACGGTAGGACCACATCTTGATTCAGATGGAATCCTGAAACCACTTTAGGCAGAAAAGTTGGGTGAGGGCACAACACCACCCTGACTTTGTCAATAATCAAATATGACTCTTTACAAGAAGGAGCTGCTAATTCTGATACCCTTCTGGCCGAGGATATGGCTACCATAAACACCAACTTCTTTGTTAAAAGATTTAAAGAAGCTTGGTGCAATGGTTCAAAAGGTTGTTCCTGTAAAACAGACAAAACCAAATTCAGATCCCATGGGCACACAGGAGGCTTAACCGGCGGATTCAAGCGTAGTGCTCCCTGAACAAAGGCCCATACGAGGGAATGAGAGGCAAGCGGTCTTTGAAAGAATACTGACAAGGCCGAGATCTGGCCCTTGATAGTCCTCAAGGCCAGCTTCATTTCTAGGCCTAATTGGAGAAAGACAAGAATCCTGCTAATGGAAAACTTTCTAGGATGCCACCCTCTGGATTCACACCAGGAAACATATGCCTTCCAGATTCTGTAGTAGATGAGCCTGGAAGCCGGCTTCCTAGCATTAACCAGGGTGGATAGGACTGGCCCTGAGAGGCCACGACCCTTTAAAATGTGGGTCTCAACCGCCAAACCGTCAAGTTTAGACTTTGTATGGCAGGATGGAATATTGGACCCTGTGAGAGTAGATCTGGGTGGAGCGGAAGAACCCAAGGTCTTCCCTCTGCCATCTTTATGATCTCCGCATACCAAGGTAGCCTGGGCCAAGTCGGAGCCACCAGAATTACCGGCTTTCCTTCCCTTTTGACCCTCTGAAGGAATCGTGGGACAAGCGGAACTGGAGGGAATGCATAGATCAGAGAGTATTGATCCCATGGAATCGTTAAGGCATCTGACCCTTGTGCTAGCGGATTCTTTGTTCTTGACACAAAGTTGTCCAGTTTCTTGTTGAACCTGGAGGCCAACAGGTCCACATCCGGGGGAACCCCATTTTCGACATATGGCCTAAAATATGTTGGGGTGTAGAGACCATTCTCCTGGGCACAGCTGCTGGCGACTTAGAAAATCCGCCTGCCAGATTTCTACCCCTGGGATGAAGACCGCAGACAGGCAAGGAACATGTCTCTCTGCCCATGAAAAAATGTGATTCACCTCTTTTTGGGCATCCAGACTCTTGGTGCCCCCTTGGTGATTGACATATGCCACAGCCGTAGCATTGTCGGACTGAATCCAGACAGGACAACCCTGCGACTTGCAAGTCCAGACTTTGAGGGCTACCCGAATTGCCCAAATCTCCAGAATGTTGATGAGCAAGCCCATCTTCCTTGGGTGGAAGCTTCTTCCAGAACCGCTCCCCAGTCTATTAGGCTGGCATCTGTGGTTACCACTTTTGCAAATAACTGGAACAAAAGATTTTCCTTTTAGCAGATTCTTGGTCAGCAGCCACCAATTGAGGCTCTGGCGTACCCAAGGAGACAGGCACACTGGGAGATCCAAGGCTTGTACCCTTTTGCTCTAGGCAGAGAGGATGCTGCTCTGCAAATGCCTTGAGTGAAACAGAGTGTAAGGGACAGCCTCGAAAGAGGCCACCATCTTCCCTAATAGTCTCATACATAGCCGAATGGAGGGATTCTTCCTTGCCATGACTACCCGGACCAAATCTTTTATGGATTTGGCCTTTGATCCGGGTAAAAATACTCTGCTTTGGACTGTGTCTATGACCATGCCCAGATACTCCAGCCTTTTTAGGGGCTTTCAGGAAGATTTTTCTAGATTCAGGACCCAGCCTAGGTACTGTAAGTACTCTACTGTGCTGAGCACACTGCGGTCTAAGCATGCTACGGACCATTCTACAAGAAGCAAATCGTCTAGATAAGCTGTTACTGTTATGCTCCGAGCTCTTAGTTTTGCCAAGGGTGGGGCTAGAATTTTTGTGAACACTCGAGATGCTGTAGTAAGACCGAAAGGTAGGTCCACAAATTGAAAGTGGTGCTGATCCACCGCAAACCTCAGGAATCTTTGGTGAGCAGGAAATATTGCCACATGTAAATATGCATCTTTGATATCAATTGATGTAAAGAATTCTCCCGAAGGGTGGAAATTACAGAGCGAATAGATTCCATGCGGAAAGAACGAATGTCTAAAAACTGATTCAGGTCTTTTAGATTTAGAACAGGTCTGACATCCCCATTTTGTTTTGGAACCATAAAGAAATTTGAGTAGAACCCTGAGCCGTGCTCCTCTGGGGCCACCTCTATAATCACCCCTTGGGATAGTAAATGATCTAAGGCCAGAAACAAGGGTCTTCTTTTTTCTGAATCCTTGGAGACTCTTGACCTTAGGAAATGAGAAGGTGGGAACTCCCGGAACTCCAGCTTGTAGCCCAGAGACACCGTGGAGGTTACCCATCTGTCCTGATTCTCTTCCCGCCAGGCCCCTGCAAACTGCAGCAGCCTTCCCACCACTCGGCCGAGCGGGGACGCCCCTTCATAGGGAGGTTTAGGGGTTCTGCTTAACAGATCTTGAACCCCAAGACTTTTTTTGCCCTTGGGCTTGGCCTTGGACCTTTCCCCTGGTTTTGGATTGGGGAGGCCGTCGCCACTGCCTGGAAGATGAGGCTCCAGGGGCTGGGGACAGAGAATGTTTAAATGTGGGGCGTTTACTTTTTCTTTTGACTGGTAACAATGTGGTTTAACCCCCGGTAATCTTCTGGATGTATTTGTCCAGGTCATCCCCAAACAGGCGTTCCCCATAAAACGGGAACGCAGTCAAATATCTTTTGAACAAAGCTGCAGCTGTCCAATGCTAAAGCCAAAGGGCCCTGCGCATGTGTACGAGCAGGAGGGAAAGGCGGGATGCTTGCTGAACAGAATCCATAATGGCATCAACCGCAAAACATAAGGCCTTAGGAAGGTCTGCATTAACCTCACCCTCCTCAGTGGTGAGGAGGTTACGTGGAAATAAAAAGAAAGAGGGGCGCACCAGCCATGTGCATTATCTTTTGTAAAACATTTATTCAAATAAAATGATAAAAGAAATTACTCACAAGCAGTAGTAAAATCTGGTGTCATAGACTCGAGCGACATCAGACTGCTGAGCTCTGATGAAGAAGGGACGTGCCCTTCGAAACGCGTCAGCTAGTAGTGAAGCTTACATATTCCTCCAAGACCTTTGGTAGGCTTCGCTCATCATCCTCACCAAGCTGCTTGTTGTCGCTCGAGTCTATGACACCAGATTTTACTACTGCTTGTGAGTAATTTCTTTTATCATTTTATTTGAATAAATGTTTTACAAAAGATAATGCACATGGCTGGTGCGCCCCTCTTTCTTTTTATTTCCTTGTCTGGTAGGATTCCCCATCCTTGAGGGCAGCAAGGCCTGTGTTGTTCTTCTATCTATCTGGTCGACCACTTGTGCGCAGGAGTCAATTTTTTCTTCTGTGAGGAGGTTACGTACCTGCTTCATTTGTTCCTTGAGGAACTGGCACATGCCGATTGCTGCAACTGCAGGCTGGACCACATCGCCAGCCATAGAAAAGGAGGCTTTAAAAAAAGTTTCCAGCTTCTTATCAGTTGGATCCTTGAACCCCTGAGCATTGTCCACGGGACAGGTCAGGTTTTTATTCACACAAGAAATAGCCGCATCTATTGCTGGCACCTCCCATTTTTTGGTGAATTTTTCCTCCACCGGATAAAGCATAGAAAACCTCCTAGGAGGAGAAAATAGTTTATCCGGGTGACCCCAGTCTTCATACAACAACTTCTCCAATAAGGGATGAATTGGGAAGGTATATGCAGCCTGTGGGGATTTCCGGGATCCCAGGGAGGAAACAGAGGATTTTGGCAGCCTTAGCAGAGGGCAATCTATATGTGGTATGCACCAACTCAGTAAAGTATTGCATCTGTACTTTGAGGGCCTGGGAGGCAGAAGAGAGCTTCTCCTCTTCCCCTGAATGGTCCGACTGCTCACGATCCCCATCCCCAGATAGGGATATTTCATCATCAGAATGCTCATCCGATAGGGAACCTAAAGCAGAGGGAGGGGGATCTACCCCTTTTTCTGCAACTCTTTAAGGAAGCTGTGAAAAAAGTAGTAATCCTTCCTTCCAAACCATCCAATGCAGCCTTCATATTGTCTTGAGTGACATATACAGGGGCTGTAACATTGGGAGAGGCTGCAAAGCCTGACAGGGGCACAGACTCATCCTGTGAGGCTGCCTCCAGTCTTTCAGGGGGAGGGGGATGGAATCCTGCAGGCATGCCCAGAACCCCTAGAAGTAGGCAATGCTCTTTTACCTCCCCCTGAAGCCCTCTTACGAGGAGACATAGTCCTAAGCTGCACAGCAGAGGTACTAGTACAAAATGCAATCACTGCTGTGCCCTGGTCTTACAATATAAACATTAGCTCAGTCTGCACAACCTGATGCAGAGTAGGTGTCTTAGGTATGCCTAGATCCGAATCCACTGAGATGCTTACTGCCCAAGGCTCTGTGTCCCACTGCTTACAGGAGCTCTGGCATACTGGGCTTTAAACATAGCCGATTCGCGCCTGCGCACTGGTACACTGTGCGTGCCATACGTGCAACCACGCCCCCTCCTTCCCCACCGAAAATCACAGTAAAAGCGCGCCCCCTGCGCGTGCATAGGACTGACATGGTGGCGGCCTAGGGGTGAGGGGTGGAGAAAGGGGATTCCCTGAGAACTGCGCGGGGCCCCCAGACAGCGTGGGATCCCCCCTTCTATATTATGTGGCAGAGCCAGCAGCGGAGGAGGTGAGCGGCTTCTTAGACCAGCTTCACTGAGCGTTTATCCTGGATGGCATGTAAGTATACACCAGGTATGTTCTTACTCCCTCTAGTGGAGGAAACCAGGTAAGACATGCAAACTACTCAAAAGAAGATAATCCATAATGTGTATACTTTAGGATTGTTTCACTTACTTTATCCCCGCCGCAGGACTGCTGATAACAGACAGATCCAACCTTCACCCATCACGGCGGGTAGCGCTGTGCCAACCTTCAGGGTTCTGGGTTCTTACTCACAGGATCCTCTTCCCTGGACCTGTAGAAGGCTCTGCCAGAAAAACTTTTCGCGCAACTTTAATTTGTGCACCAAAGCGCTGGATCCCAGAGCCCAGTCCTCAAAGAGAGACATTACAGGCAAAGCCTTGTTTCTTCACACACGAGGCCCGGGTACCATCCATATTAGGCGTATATATATTGGCCCGAGGTATGGATCCGGTTGTATAGCTCCTAGGCCCCCCCCGCAGAGACCATCAAGCAGAGCTTTCTTCTTAGCACATCTTCTAGCGTGACCAACCACACTGGCGAAAAAACTGAGGTACTCTCCATATGGGAGGGGTTATATAGGGGAGGAACTCGTCTTGTAATTAGGCTTGCCAGTGTCCAATCACCTGATGGTGGCTATCTAACCCACTAAGTAATTAAGTCTCTGTGTCCCGTGATGTATGAACAAGAAACATATATTGGGGGGGGGGGGGGTAAATTTTTTTTTTGCAATAAATGCAGATTTTAATGTGTGTAAAAAAAAAAGTAAAACTTGTCCTGGGCACAATATTAAACTACAAGAAAACTCCCATATAGCACATTAAATTTTTTTTTTTAAAAAATCCAAATAAAAATGAAATAAAAAAAACTAAAAAAAAAAAAAAATCCAAATAAAAATTAAATTAAAAAAAATTTAAAAAAAAAGTAAAGCAATTATGTGTGACAATCTCCAGGTAAATGTTTGTCAAAGGGAGACGATGATCTGAACTTGTATGTTTTTAATGTTATTACAGAGAAGTCTACTTTGATACCTCCACTAATTGGATTTACGTTCCATGGGTTACCGATTAAACTTTACATTAGTGCTTCTTCTCTAGGGCCGTCTACGGTGTTTAATTTTGCTTTTTTTTTTTTTTTTTGCTTTAAATGTGAACGGCGGTTTAATCGCGGTTACCACCCCAGCCTGGCCGCGCTTCATAAATGAAACTGAATGATAAGACTTGAAATCAATACCGTGTGCTTCGCGGGCATCTATCAACCCATAAAAACAAGGCGCAGTCTCCAGCTTCTTTTCCAATCATTGGCTCCATGATGGATGTAAATGTCATGCGTTAATCAATAGCCATCAGCAACATACACCGAGACGCACGTGAAGAGGAGCCTAGCGCTGATAAACAAAGGTAGACAGCGTCACATCGAAGTCAAGTCATGCACAAGGCAATGGGGAGCAATGATAAAGCCCAACTCCAGGACTTTTTTTTTTTTCTAATGTCCTCCAACAGCGGTGAGAATGGAAAAGCAACTTTTGTTGCAATACTCAATGATAATTCGGGACCGTCTGCTGCAGTAATTCATTTTCACCACTAGATGTCTTCAGCCTTGCTGGTTTAATGATGCCCAGTGTTGAGGCGCACTGTTCGGGTTTGACCGAAAGTTCGACACCCCGAACATCGCCGGTTCACGTGTTTGCCGAGCACCCAAGTCTCCTTTGGCGGGATGTTCGCCCACCGAGCGCACAGTCAATATGTTGTGAAGGAGCGGGGCCAGTTACAACATATAAACTGTGCGCTCGGTGGGCGAACATCCCGCCAAACGCCAAAGGAAAGAAGAAAGAAATGGCTGCACATACAGAACTTCTGATTGCCTTTTATTTTGTTTCACAAAGATGACACCAAAGACACCAAACCGTGGTCACATAGACGCGTTTCACACATACACCTTGTGCTTAATCATGATTAAGCACAAGATGTATGTGTGAAACGCGTACATGTATGTATGTGTGAAACGCATCTATGTGTGAAACGCGTCTACAAGATGTATGTGCGAAATGCGTCTACGTGACCACAGTTTGGTGTCTTTGGCGTTATCTTCGTGAAACAGAATAAAAGGCAATCGGAAGTTCTGGATGTGCAGCCATTTCTTTCTTCTTTCCAAGTTTCCCACGGAGGCGGGCTGGGGCTAGCACTCTGCAAGATACTCCAATCAGCCTTATCTTTATACACCTGGAGCAGCGGTTCTTTTTCTTGTAAACGCCAAAGGAAACTTGGGTGTTCAGCAAACACCCACACCGGCGATGTTCGGGGGCGAACTTTTGCTGGAACCCAAACAGTTCACCCCAACACTGGGCATCATTAAACCAGCAAGACTGAAGACATCTAGTGGTGAAAATATCAGTGAAATATGAGTATGAGAGAGTGAGAGCGATGACACCAAATTTAACACACCTGCTCCCCATTCATACCTGAGACCTTGTAACACTAACGAGTCACATGACACCGGGGAGGGGAAAATGGCTAATTGGGCCCAATTTGGAGATTTTCACTTAGGGGTGTACTGACTTTTGTTGCCAGCGGTTTAGACATTAATGGCTGTGTGTTGAGTTATTTTGAGGGGACAGCAAATTTACACTGTTATACAAGCTGTACACTCACTACTTTACATTGTAGACAAGTGTCATTTCTTCAGTGTTGTCACATGAAAAGATAGAAGAAAAGATTTACAGAAATGTGACCGAGGGGTGTACTTACTTTTGTCAGATACTGTATATATATATATATATATATATATATATATATATATAACACTAGCACATTAAACTCCATGCCAGCACAGTAAAAGAAGTGCGGGAGCAGAGCCGGTCAGAGGAGGATCTTTACTATCTCCCCAGAGTGATAATACTAATGTGCACTGGGTCATTAGGGTGTGCCCAGGCACAGCTGGCACACCCCATGCGCACGCCTATGCCTGCATGGTATATGGGCCAATAACAGGAGAGCTGAAGCCTGGTCTGGAGAGGAGTGGAGGGGTACCCCGGTGAGTTCATCTCCTAAAGGGGAAAGTCTGAGAGGATGAGGAGCACAAGGTGGTGATCACGTGGGGTGGCACAGGAGTAAAAATGGCACTTTTAAGACTTGTTTTGGACATTTAATATTATTGCACCTATAGCATTGAATTGAGTTTAATTGTGTATTGACTTGACCCCTTCCCACCTGTGTTATAGCCTAATGGGCTTACTTTGCCTGGAGGGCACCCTCCCGTGATTGGACTCACAGCTGATCACAGATCAGGGTAAAGGGCACTCACAGCAGCCCTTTACCACGTGATCAGCTGTGACCAATGACAGCTGATCACGCAAGTGAACACAAGCTGATTATTGGCTTTTCTTTCCTCACGCTGACAGCATGAGGAGAGAAAAAGAGAGCCGATAACCGGCTTGTGTTAAAGGGACATTGGCACTAATAATCAGTGTCCTGATTATCAGTGCAGTCCCAACAGTGCCCACCATTGCTGCCAATCAGTGCCCACCATTGCTGCCAGTCAGTGCCCATCAGTGCTGCCAATCAGTGCCTATCAGTGCCCGTCAGTGAAGGAGAAAAATTACCTGTTTGCACAATTTTATAACAAACTATGAAAATGTTTTTTTTGTTTAAAATTTTCGGTCTTTACCTGTTTATTTAGCAATCCCCCCCCCTCGCAAGGTGATTAAATACCACCAAAAGAAAGCTCTATTTGTGGAGAATAAAAATTATACAAATCTCCTATGTGTACAGTGTTACATGACCGCGTAATTGTCATTCAAAGTGTCACAGCGCTGAAAGCTAAAAATTGGCCTGGGCAGGAAAGAGGGGGGGCGGGGGAGTGCCCGGTATTCAAGGGGTTAATATATGTTGATTTGAAAGTACTGGAAAGTAATTACAATTCATATAAAGCACAGAGGTGATGATCATTGCAATATATATATATATATATATTTTTCAGCATTACACTTTATTTTGTATTCTACTTGTCTGGTGTGGGGAAAACATGGCAGTGTGAGGGAGCTGTGGGGATTAATAAACGAGGAATATTTTATAGTGATATTTGTATAATATACACTTCTGTAGGCTTTTAGCAGTAGCTGTCAGAGCACACGTGTAGCCATCGGGCCCCCGGAGGGGGGGGGGGTGCGGCTAATGGCCCCCGGGGGGGGGAGTGCGGCGAATGGCCCCCGGGGGGGGTGCGGCTAATGGCCCTCTGGGGGGAGTGCGGCGAATGGCCCCCTGGGGGGAGTGCGGCGAATAATGGCCCCCGGGGGGAGTGCGGCTAATGGCCCTCTGGGGGGAGTGCGGCGAATGGCCCCCTGGGGGGAGTGCGGCGAATGGCCCCCGGGGGGAGTGCGGCTAATGGCCCTCTGGGGGGAGTGCGGCGAATGGCCCCCTGGGGGGAGTGCGGCGAATGGCCCCCGGGGGGAGTGCGGCTAATGGCCCTCTGGGGGGAGTGCGGCGAATGGCCCTCTGGGGGGAGTGCGGCGAATGGCCCCCTGGGGGGAGTGCGGCGAATAATGGCCCCCGGGGGGAGTGCGGCTAATGGCCCTCTGGGGGGAGTGCGGCGAATGGCCCCCTGGGGGGAGTGCGGCGAATGGCCCCCGGGGGGAGTGCGGCGAATGGCCCTCTGGGGGGAGTGCGGCGAATGGCCCCCTGGGGGGAGTGCGGCGAATGGCCCCCAGGGGGGAGTGGGGCGAATGGCCCCCTGGGGGGAGTGCGGCTAATGGCCCCCGGGGGGGGAGTGCGTCGAATGGCCCCCTGGGGGGAGTGCGCATGCAGTAATGTGGTGGCCCCCCCCTACAGTTGCGCCTCGGGCAGCTGAAACTTCTTCCCATCCCTTGTCCTGACCCTTCCACTAAAGCTTCTAGCCATTCCCAACCCCCCCCCCCCAAAAAAAATCGCTTTATCCTCATTTAGACTTATAGTAACCCTATCATCTACATAAGAGCTTACACTGATTTTCCTATGTGGTCATGTGACTCGTCAACTCCCATCGCCCGTAAAAAAAATTATTTTTATTCATTCTACAAGACTTGCCGTTTTTAGTTTAATATGACACAGTATTCCGAAGATGCCGAAATGATTATTTTTGTATTTCTGTGGATGCCGGGAACTTTCCTCCATCACACGAATACTTCCAGGATAAATAAAGTCCGTGCTCCGAGCGCGGGATAAAATATTATTTTAAAGGATTTTTAATTAGGAAGATTAGCCGCCATGTCCCAGGAAGGGGATCTGTAATCAGATTTCTGTGATTGTGCCCTCAGTCATGTTCGGTTTGGTACAGTAGCTCCAATTTGTTAGAATTATCTCTCCATATGGCTCCTTGGCTTTTGCATATTCATAATGAACTACCCAATCAATGTCCCGGCGTCTCCGCGCATCCAGATATCCACCGGATACAAAGTGTTAGATGGAGGGAACAACGGCCAGAAACGTGAGCAGAGGCTGATTGCACCGTGCAGAGCATTGTAAACGTTCATTGAAAGCCATACTCTCATTTAGTAGGTCCCGAGTTATCGGTCTTAAAGCTGAACTCCAGGGATGAATTTTATTATGTGGTCACATTGGTCCAAGTTGGACCAAAGTAGATCTACGTACGTCTTACCTGTGGAAGCAGAAAACCTGTCCTACTCACCAGCGATTGCCGCTTTCATATCCTTGGCATGGACCCATTCATACAACGCCTCGCATTAATCACAAGTAATGAATAGTTCCTCAAGGGGACCACAGAAGAGGGGGGACCCCACACCTTGCCATTTTTTGCACTGTAAGTCCCTCTCACACTTTGCCTGGGCTCCTTTCCTGCTACGAAGGGTCCCAGACCCTTCCCCAAGCCACCCACTCTTCATGCAGGTCCTGGAGCTCTGGTCCCCCGTCAGGCAAGGGGGGGCTTAACTCCCAGCTGAGCAGCCAATCGAATGCCTCCTAGGAGGCCAACCAGAGTTTTGTTGTTAGGGCCCAGCTTTCCTGTATGTGGCAGCAGCCAATGAAGATCCTTGCTTTGTTCCCCTCTCACCCTGGGCTGTCCATCACGGGAAGGAAAGAAAAAACATCTGTGCCTAGGGAGCACTGGTGCTCTTTGAGGAATATGGCCACCCTGTCATGATCCTGTATGTAAGAACATAGACATCCTGTCTTAGTCTTACTGCATGTAGGAACATAGCCACCATGTCTTGGTTCCACCATATGTAGGAATGTAGCCACCCTGCCTTGGTTCCACTGTATGTAGGAACATAGCCACCATGCCTTGGTTCCACTATATCAAGGAATATGGCCACCCTGTCATAATCCTGTATGTAAGAACATAGACATCCTGTCTTAGTCTTACTGTATGTAAGAATGTAGTCACCCTGCCATGGTTCCACTGTATGTAAGAATGTAGTCACCCTGCCATGGTTCCACTGTATGTAAGAATGTAGTCACCCTGCTTTGGTCCCACTGTCTGTAGGAATGTAGCCATCCTATCTTAATCCCAATGTATGCAGGAACATGTCTTGGTCCTAATCTATGCATGTCAGGGCTGGGCTCTATGCATGTCAGGGCTGGGCTCAGCCCTTCCTTCTCTGAGCTGGCCGCCCAACTGTCAGCTAATTGCCAGCTCCTATCTCTCCACAGTCACTCAGCTGTTGATGATATCCTGCTCGTCAGTCTTGCCTACGTAAGCCGTCCAGTCCAGAGGAGCTCTGCCTTCGCCTTTGGTCATCATCACAGAAACTTTCTCCTGCGATCCTGTTCAAGACTTGCTTTCCGGACATCCCTTCTGGCTCCAGATCCTGTTTGCTGTTCCACTACATTGAACGTTGGCTATGTTTTGACTACGTTTTGTTATTTTTACTTTTATTATTAAACAAGTGTGATTTAACTGTACTTCTGTCTCGGTCAGATTTGATGGATTCTGACAATGTAGGAATGTAGCCACCCTCCTTGGACCCACTGTACGTAGGAACGTAGCCACCCTGCCTTAGTCATACTGTATGTGTGTACATATATATATATAAATAGTTTTGTAGTTAGCATTTTTTTGGGGTGGATTTTTGTCTTGCACTTATCCTGCTTAAATTGTGAGAAGTCTCTCTTAAATTTGAATGTATTTTGTGTCACATTTAAACATAGTACTCAGCTTTTTTTGTAAAAAAAAAAAAAAGCCTTATTATGAGGAATGTATCGAGTTTCATGGTAGAGTATTTCCTCCTGCTGTTCTGATGAAACTTACCGAATTGCAGAGCAGTTCCTGCTTCAGTCACATGATCAGACCCCGTGTGGTAATAGGATGTAAACCACTAGGAAAGCAGCTGGCCAATTATAAGAATGGAATATTTTTGGGGCCATTCTGTGCGCTGAAATCCCCAGAAATGTTGGTTCGTGTTGCAGTTATTGCCCTGTATCGGGGCAAATTCTGGCCTGACCCAAATTCTTGTACCTGTGATAGATATTCAGTACATAAATGTTGTATATCACCTGTACTCATGTTTGTATTATTGATCTTTTAGAGTATTGCACCCTGCTCTGTTCCACCCTGAAGAAGGAATTTTGTATACTCTGAAACATGTTGGGATCCTTCCTGCGACAACCATCCACGGCTAGGTCATCTACTCCACATTACCACCAGCCTGGTGTTCCAGGTGTCGGAGCTGCCGGGTTCTATACCAATACATTGTACTACTGTTATTATGTTTTTTATTATGTACGTTATGTGATTGCCATCCTTAGGATCACATTTTTACTTGTACGTGAGTAAATTTCGCAGATTTTATTATATCCCATTTATATTGTTTCTCTAACTGCCTTCAAAGTCCCATTGGGGTTCTACATGTTGTGTTTTTTTCATTGGCAATTAGGGATGTGGCAGGAATTACATAGACATATACAGCTATCACTTTATGAAGCTATTGGGCATGGAGCCCAGGTGTGTCTTGTTTTTATTGCTATATACAGTGCCTTGAAAAAGTATTCATACCCCTTGAAATTTTCCACATTTTGTCATGTTACAACCAAAACGTAAATGTATTTTATTGGGATTTTATGTGATAGACCAACACAAAGTGTCACATAATTGTGAATTGGAAGGAAAATGATAAATAATACAAATAAATATGTGAAAAGTGTGGGGGGGGGGGGGCATTTGTATGGCGCCCCCCGGAGTCAATACTTTGTAGAACCCCCTTTCTCTACAAGTCTTTTTGGGGATGTCTCTACCAGCTTTGCACATCTAGAGAGGGACATTTCTGCGCATTCTTCTTTTTTGTAAAATATCTCAAGCTCTGTCAGATTGGATAGAGAGCGTCTGTGAACAGCAATTTTCAAGTCTTGCCACAGATTCTCAATGTGATTTAGGTCTGGACTGTGACTGGGCCATTCTAACACATGAATATGCTTTGATCTAAACCATTCCATTGTAGCTCTGGCTGGATGTTTCGGGTCGTTGTCCTGCTGGAAGGTGAACCTCCGCCCCGGTCTCAAGTCTTTTGTAGACTCTAATGCCCCGTACACACGGTCGGATTTTCCGACGGAAAATGTGTGATAGGACCTTTTTGTCGGAAATTCCGACCGTGTGTGGGCTCCATCACACATTTTCCAGCGGATTTTCCGACATACAAAGTTTGAGAGCAGGCTATAAAATTTTCCGACAACAAAATCCGTTGTCGGAAATTCCGATCGTGTGTACACAAATCCGACGCACAAAGTGCCACGCATGCTCAGAATAAATAAAGAGATGAAAGCTATTGGCTACTGCCCCGTTTATAGTCCCAACGTACACGTTTTACGTCACCGCGTTCAGAACGATCGGATTTTCCGACAACTTTGTGTGACCGTGTGTATGCAAGACAAGTTTGTGCCAACATCCCTCGGAAAAAATCCTAGGATTTTGTTGTCGGAATGTCCGACCGTGTGTACACAGCATAACAGGTTTTCTTCTAAGATTGTCCTGTATTTGTCTCCATCCATCTTCCCAACAACTCTGACCAGCTTCCCTGTCCCTGCTGAAGAAAAGCATCCCCACCACATGGTGCTGCCACCACCATGTTTCACGGTGGGGATGGTGTGTTCAGGGTGATGTGCAGTGTTAGTTTTCCCCCCACACATAGCGTTTTGCTTTTAGGCCATAAAGTTGAATTTTGGTCTCCTCTGACCAGATCACCTTCTTCCACATGTTTGCTGTGTCCTCCACATGGCTTCTCACAAACTACAAACAGGACTTCTTATGACTTTCTTTCACCAATGTCTTTCTTCTTGTCACTCTTCCATAAAGGGCAGATTTGTGGAGAACACGACTAATAGTTGTCCTGTGGACAGATTCTCCCACCTGAGCTGTGGATCTCTGCAGCTCCTCCAGAGTTACCATGGACCTCTTGGCTCTTCTCTGATGAATGCTCTCCTTGCCCGGCCGGTCAGTTTAGGTGGACGGCCATGTCTTGGTAGGTTTGCAGTTGTGCCATACTCTTTCCATTTTCCGATGATGGATTGAACAGAGCTCTGTAAGATGTTCAAAGCTTGGGAGATTTTTTTATAACCTAATCCCGCTTTATACTTCTCCACAACTTTATCCCTGACCTGTCTGGTGTGTTCCTTGGCCTTCATGATGCTGTTTGTTCACTAAGGTTCTCTAACAAACCTCCGAGGGCTTCACAGAACAGCTGTATTTCCACTGAGATTAAATGACACACAGGTGGACTCTATTTACTAATTAAGTGACTTCTGAAGGCAATTGGTTCCTCTAGATTTTAGTTAGGGGTATCAGAGTAAAGGGGGCGGAATACAAATGCCCCCCCACACTTTTCACATATTTATTTGTATTATTTATCATTTTCCTTCCACTTCACAATTATGAGCCACTTTGAGTTGGTCTATCAAATAAAATCCCAATAAAATACATTTACGTTTTTGGTTGTAATATGACAAAATGTGGGAAATTTCAAGTAGTGTGAATACTTTTTCATGGCACTGTATCAGGGGTCTCCAAAATGTCTACACAAAGGAGAAACAAACTGTGGCCAGTGGGAGTAGAAAAATGTCTCAGACTTAGTGTTGGTGTCAGTGATAGGAACACTGACCCTAGTGCCCCATTGTTGGTGTAATTGGGAGGAATAGTGCCCCATCGCTGATATCAGTGGGGAGAATAGCGTCCCATCTTTGTTGTTGGTGGAAGGAATAGTTCCCCATCACTGGTATTGGGGAGGGGGTGCCCTGTTATTTGTGACAGTGGAGAAATAGTGTCCCATCATTGGTGACAGTGGGAGGAATAGTGTCCCATCATTGGTGACAGTGGGAGGAATAGTGTCCCATCATTGGTGTCAGTGGGGGGAATAGTGTCCCATCATTGGTGTCAGTGGGAGGAATAGTGACCCATCACTGGTGTCAGTGGGAGGAATAGTGCCCCATCACTGGTGTCAGTGGGAGGAATAGTGCCCCATCATTGGTGTCAGTGGGAGGAATAGTGACCCATCATTGGTGTCAGTGGGAGAAATAGTGTCCCATCATTGGTGTCAGTGGGAGGAATAGTGTCCCATCATTGGTGTCAGTGGGAGAAATAGTGTCCCATCATTGGTGTCAGTGGGAGGAATAGTGTCCCATCATTGGTGTCAGTGGGGGGAATAGTGTCCCATCATTGGTGTCAGTGGGAGGAATAGTGACCCATCACTGGTGTCAGTGGGAGGAATAGTGTCCCATCATTGGTGTCAGTGGGAGGAATAGTGACCCATCATTGGTGTCAGTGGGAGGAATAGTGCCCCATCATTGGTGTCAGTGGGAGGAATAGTGACCCATCATTGGTGTCAGTGGGAGAAATAGTGACCCATCACTGGTGTCAGTGGGAGGAATAGTGTCCCATCATTGGTGACAGTGGGAGGAATAGTGTCCCATCATTGGTGTCCATGGGGAGAAATAGTGACCCATCATTGGTGTCAGTGGGAGAAATAGTGACCCATCATTGGTGTCAGTGGGAGAAATAGTGTCCCATCATTGGTGTCAGTGGAAGGAATTGTGCCCCATCATTGGTACTGGGGGGGGGGGGAGTGCCCCATTTTTAATATCAGTAGGGGGAATAGGGCCCCAAGGCCTGATAAAGGCAAACAAAGGGCCACATTTAGCCCACTGGCAGCAATCTGTAGATCACGGCTTTATATCAGATTTCTGCAGGCTGAAAAACAAAATCATATTTAAAAATAATAATTATGAAATGACTTGGGCAGAAAAGATATTGAAGCCTTTTTATTAATGAAGGTGATATTTTCCTGTAACATTCCATTACAAATTCAAACATTTTCATGAATATAATAAATATAGGGAATAAAACATGCCCCGTATTTTTTGGTTATATAGTACAGGATATACATATTCCTTTTTTTGTTGACCTTTAGAATTAACAACTTTCCAACTTACGTGAAATGCCGCAGGTCGCAATTTACTTAGTCTGATATTTCCGCGTTTTTTTTTTTTCCTGTCCAGTTTTTCCACCTCGGAAGAATTGAAGCGAATTACTGGAAAAGAAATAACGAGCGACGCAGAGGACGGGACGCGGGGAATCGGTGAAGTCTGACGCTATTTATAGCTCCTGTCAAAGTTAGTAATGAGGCGGAGGGTGACCGGGGGAAGGGTTCACGCATCATAACAGGGTTACCTTCAACTATTCCCGCCGTACAGCCGAATATTATTTGTAGCGACGCAAAAATGGATACAAGTTTACAAGTTCTCTGATATTTCTATGAATTATAATGAGGTTTTCTCTTTCCATTTGGCTGCCCCATTCAGCCTTTGGGGGGGGGCTCATTTTTAATGAAGCTTGATACAATGTTTCCTTTATTTTTAGACTTGTGCACTGCCGAAAAATGTGTTCATTTTCGTTTCCTTCATTTTTTTTTTTTTTTCGTTTTCAGGTCATTCATTACGATCTCAATTCGTAAATTCGAAAAATTCGTAAATTCATAAATTAAAAATTTCGAAAATCCAAAAATAAGAAAGAAAATCAGAAAATTAGAAAGAATAACTAACTAATAATAACTATTAAATTATAGGTATTGGAATTTCCTTTCAAATTTGGCTGTTAGTGAACGTAACGAATACGAATTTTTTCAAAGTTACGAATTGTCCAAAATAACGAATGACGCATCTAAACCAATGGATCGGAACAAATTAATAATAATAACAATATTTTATTATTATTATTATTATTATTTATTATTTTAATTTTTTTATGTTCCATTTGTTTCGATACGGCATTCTTAATTTCGGATAATTTGCAACTTCGGATAAATTCGTATTCGTTACGTTCACTAACAGCCAAATTTGAAAGGAAATTCCAATACACTTCCAATATAATTTAATAGTTTTTAATAGTTAAGTTATTATTGTAGATGTTCAGATGTTCGGATTTTCAAATTTTCGAATTTTGAATTTCCGAATTCCAAATTTCCGAATTTTCGGAAAAAGAAAAACGGATTTTCATTCATTCGGATATTTCCGAATTAACGAATTTGACGAAATTCGTAAAAAAAAACTAATTCGGAACGAAACGAATTTCACGTGTCTGTTTATTATTCCTTCCGAGCCTGATAGTCACTAAATGGCAGATAACAAAAGAGGAGGAGCTCAAAGGAAGGGGGAATAGTGCTTTAACCACTTCCCCTTCGGAAGATTTACCCCCCTTCATGACCAGGTCATTTTTTGCGATACGGCACCTTAACTGACAATTACGCGGTCGTGCGATGCTGTACCAGTATAGAGCCTATCGCTGCGTAATTTCCAGTATATATCCCATAGTTTGTAGACGGTATAAGATTCACACAAACCAATTTCCACTTATTGGGAGGTTTTTTTTTTGTGATAGACCAACACAAAGTGTGAAGTGGAAGGAAAATGATAAATGGTTTTAAACATTTATTACAAATAAATATGTGAAAAGTGCGGGGGGGCATTTGTTTTCAACCCCCTCTATTTTTATGCCCCTAACTAAAATGGAGTGAAACCAATTACCTTCAGAAGTCACCTAATTAGTAAATAGATATATATATATAATATATAATTTAATCTCAGTATAAACACAGCTGTTCTGTGAAGCCCTCAGAGGTTTGTTAGAGAACCTTATTGAACAAACAGCATCATGAAGGTCAAGGAACACACCAGACAGGTCAGGGATAAAGTTGTGGAGAAGTATAAAGCAGGGTCAGGTTATAAAAAGATCTCCCAAGCTTTGAACATCTCAAGGAGCTCTGTTCAATCCATCATCGGAAAATGGAAAGAGTATGGCACAACTGCAAACCTACCAAGACATGGCAGTCCACCTAAACTGACCGGCCGGGCAAGGAGAGCATTCATCAGAGAAGAGCCAAGAGGTCCATGGTAACTCTGGAGGAGCTGCAGAGATCCACAGCTCAGGGGGGAGAATCTGTCCACAGGACAACTATTAGTCGTGTTCTCCACAAATCTGCCCTTTATGGAAGAGTGACAAGAAGAAAGACATTGGTGAAAGAAAGTCATAAGAAGTCCTGTTTGTAGTTTGTGAGAAGCCATGTGGAGGACACAGCAAACATGTGGAAGAAGGTGATCTGGTCACATGAGACCAAAATTCAACTTTATGGCCTAAAAGCAAAACGCTATGTGTGGGGGAAAACTAACACTGCACATCACCCTGAACACACCATCCCCACCGTGAAACATGGTGGTGGCAGCATCATGTGGTGGGGATGCTTTTCTTCAGCAGGGACAGGGAAGCTGGTCAGAGTTGATGGGAAGATGGATGGAGACAAATACAGGACAATCTTAGAAGAAAACCTGTTAGAGTCTCCAAAAGACTTGAGACCGGGGCGGAGGTTCACCTTCCAGCAGGACAACGACCCGAAACATCCAGCCAGAGCTACAATGGAATGGTTTAGATCAAAGCATATTCATGTGTTAGAATGGCCCAGTCACAGTCCAGACCTAAATCACATTGAGAATCTGTGGCAAGACTTGAAAATTGCTGATCACAGACGCTCTCCATCCAATCTGACAGAGCTTGAGATATTTTACAAAGAAGAATGGGCAGAAATGTCCCTCTCTAGATGTGCAAAGCTGGTAGAGACACCCCCAAAAAGACTTGTAGAGAAAGGGGGTTCTACAAAGTATTGACTCCAGGGGGCGCCATACAAATGTACCCCCCCCCCCCCTCCCACACACACACTTTTCAATATATATATATATATAGTTAAAGAAAGCTAAAAATCCCTACAGCTTTTTAAAACATCCCGTGTGCCTGAGGTGACTTTGTGTTGGTCTATCACATAAAATCCCAATAAAATATGTTTTGGGTGTAAAATGACAAAATGTGGAAAATGTCAAAGGGTATGAATACTTTTTAAAGGCACTGTATGTAGGATATCCTCTCTCTTTATATATATATATATATATACATATAGTTTTTTAGTATGTACATAGGTATGTAACTAAGACACAGATGGCAGACAAGTTGCATTTTACGTATCAAAAGTGTTCTCTAAGAAACCTCTGTGGGCTTCACAGAACAGCTATATTTATACTGAGATTCAATTACATACAGGTGGACTCTATTTATTAATTACTGTATGTAGGATACTCTATAAAGTGTGTGTGTGTGTATATATATATATATATAGTTTTTAAGTGTGTACATGGGTATGTAACTAACACATAGCTGGCAGACAAGTTGCATTTTACATATCAAAAGGGTCAAAGTAAGTAAAATGTTATGTATTTTATGTAAAATGTAGATTTGTCTGATCAGACATGAAAGGAATATGGAATTTAAGGAATAAGGAATTCAAAACTCATGGGGCCAGGGGGATGTGCATGTCTGCCCCCTGCAGGTGGAAGTGGTTTTTGGTTGTAACGTGACAAAATGTGGAAAATGTCAAGGGGTATGAATACTTTTTCAAGGCACTGTAAATCGGCTTACAGTTACACCAATCAGTTTCCAGGTTTTATTGTCAAAGCTTATGTAGCACTAACTCTCGGTGGAGCTGCTGGTTTAAAGCGGGCTTGTTACCTTCACTCTCGATACCTCTGTTTCACCGGCACCGGGTCTAGGGTTCCGTTGAGTTTACCTCTTTATGATATAAGCACCAAACACTTGAGTAGGTTTTCCAATGCTTTAATAAACGAATAAAGGAAGTAGCAGGGAAGAGGTAGAAGGAAAGCTGCAGGGAAGCTCAAATACCTTCCCTTAGTATTCTTTAGAACATTTCTCTGGAATTGATCACTTGTAGTTGGATGCGCTCCCCTTGTGGGATTCAATCTTTGCCCACCTGGATAGACCTCTCTCACTTGCCTAGCAGCCAGTACGTAGCATGAAATAAAGTCTCTGCCACAGACTTGTTTGAAATAAAACCCATACGATCCTCTGCCACAGGATGTATTGGTTTGTGATGAATGTCAGACACAGTACTTGAACCTTTAAGCCAACCCGGCAGTTCTATACTGTAAGATTACTTCAGGATACGTCCTCCAACCGAGTCACCAGGCCCCTCTCCAGACCAGCACTCTGCATGATCCTTCCATGACGGGTCCTCCCCTGGGATCTCCTTGGTTGTCCACCTTCTTCACTCTGGATAGACAGCTCAGGACCGTTCCTCTGCTGCTGTGGTAGGCCCCAGACAGGCTTCTGGGCCCACCCACACGCCGCAGCGGAACGGAGGAGAACGGAGGACCACGACCACATACCTGGAGGGCCAGCAGGTGGCTGAAAAAAAACGAACCCTAAAACATGGCGTCTGTCCTATAAATACCCTCTCCCAGAATGCAACCCAGAGGACCACCTCCTCCGAGTTATCTCCGGGACAGAGGAGCACTCATCCGCTTCAACACATTGCTCTTCCAACACCAGCCCATGGCGACAACGACACCCACCGGCACAGTGTGGAACCACACGCAACGTCAGCCAAGCTGGCAAATCTAACTTGGTTGGACTTGATGGACTTGTGTCTTTTTTCAACCTCACCTACTATGTAACTATGTAACTTCCTCTAATAAGCGACCCACTAGATTTACCTATCAGCGGTAGATTAAAATCTACCAGCGCTACACTTAATTAAACCAGCTGAAGTTAGAAGCTGATTGGGTACTACGTACAGCTGCAAAAGATTCTGCGTGTTCCAGTTTTAATAAATCTCCCCCATTGCCTTCTTACACTTCAAAAGACTGGAAAAACATCCCCTGTACTGGATTCAACTCCCGTGTCTTATAGAAGAGTTAAGCTGCCAAGTCAGCGGGTGACCGTACTGTCCAGAAGGACTGGGTCTAACGAGGTACAGTATACCACCTGAACTGGTGTCCCCATTGGAAGATTTCCCCTCACCTCCTGTTCCTGGGACTACACCAACATTTTTGGATTTCCCATCATTATCTGTACCAGAGACAATGATATTGGAATTACGGGTCCCTCAAACTGGTACCTCTGACCCTATTTAATGCCCAACACAATGGGATCGATGCATCGCTGGAGGGACTCCCCTTCCCCATCACATCCCATCATGTGCGTTCTCACAATTATTTTCTATGGGACATTTTCCGATCGTTTTCCTTCTCCTCGTCAGACATGGTCCTCCCTCTCGGAGAGGTGATTTCCTAAACAAACAAGAATGAAATATTTATACCTTGTGCCGCAACAGCCAGCGCCGATCCCGCCCACAATTATCAGTATTATGGTAAAAGTCATCGTCACCCTAAAACTAGTCCCGCCACCCTAAAGTCATTGTCACCCTAAAACTAGTCCCGTCACCCTAAAGTCATCGTCACCCTAAAACTAGTCCCGTCACCCTAAAGTCATCGTCACCCTAAAACTAGTCCCGTCACCCTAAAGTCATCGTCACCCTAAAACTAGTCCCGTCACCCTAAAGTCTTTGTCACCCTAAAACTAGTCCCGTCACCCTAAAGTCTTTGTCACCCTAAAACTAGTCCCGTCACCCTAAAGTCATTGTCACCCTAAAACTAGTCCCGTCACCCTAAAGTCATTGTCACCCTAAAACTAGTCCCGTCACCCTAAAGTCTTTGTCACCCTAAAACTAGTCCCGTCATCCTAAAGTCATTGTCACCCTAAAACTAGTCCCGTCACCCTAAAGTCTTCGTCACCCTAAAACTAGTCCCGTCATCCTAAAGTCATCGTCACCCTAAGACTAGTCCCGTCACCCTAAAGTCATTGTCACCCTAAAACTAGTCCCGTCACCCTAAAGTCTTTGTCACCCTAAAACTAGTCCCGTCACCCTAAAGTCATCGTCACCCTAAAACTAGTCCCGTCACCCTAAAGTCTTTGTCACCCTAAAACTAGTCCCGTCACCGTAAAGTCATTGTCACCCTAAAACTAGTCCCGTCACCCTAAAGTCATTGTCACCCTAAAACTAGTCCCGTCACCCTAAAGTCTTTGTCACCCTAAAACTAGTCCCGTCACCGTAAAGTCATTGTCACCCTAAAACTAGTCCCGTCACCCTAAAGTCTTTGTCACCCTAAAACTAGTCCCGTCATCCTAAAGTCATCATCACCCTAAAACTAGTCCCGTCACCCTAAAGTCATTGTCACACTAAAACTAGTCCCGTCACCCTAAAGTCATTGTCACCCTAAAACTAGTCCCGTCACCCTAAAGTCATCGTCACCCTAAAACTAGTCCCGTCACCCTAAAGTCTTTGTCACCCTAAAACTAGTCCCGTCACCCTAAAGTCTTTGTCACCCTAAAACTAGTCCCGTCACCCTAAAGTCATCGTCACCCTAAAACTAGTCCCGTCACCCTAAAGTCTTTGTCGGCTTTTCCTGAGAAATCGCCGAGAATAATTGGCTGCCTGGAGCCCGGAGATGTCCGACCTTCCCCCAACGCAGCTCCACAGAGATCATCGAACGTTTGGCTTCATTAGGGGACGACGTCTTCATGTGCCGCAATGAATATTGATTTGTATCCCCCCATTAAAATATAACACGAGTTAAATGTCTCATCTAAAGGATCGGAGGAACAAGGGATCGTGTAAACGCATGTTTGT
Organism: Lithobates clamitans; assembly: GCA_037952925.1. NCBI lineage: Eukaryota > Metazoa > Chordata > Amphibia > Anura > Ranidae > Lithobates > Lithobates clamitans. The sequence goes on along the minus strand of JBBGZY010000985.1, from coordinate 293,752 downwards.
ATCTGTGCATGTGTCTATGTACTTGTACTGTCTGCCCATCGATCGATCTTTTATTATCCGGATAATTATTATACTATAATTATACAATGAAGGAGAAGAACATCTTCACTTTCAAAGTGAATTTTTTACTTTTCAAAGAGAAAATTCATTAGGTTTAGGTTTAGTAAATGAGGTGAGACTTCAATCCTCCAATCTTGTGAGAGTAAAATCCAGATTATTTTATTTTGTTTAATTTTCTTTGTATAGATTAGTAATGTGTGCAAAGTGACGACTGACTTAGTTTTCCCTAATTCATCGATCGTTCTCAGGATTCACAAAATTCATGAAAATTCACTTTGAAAGTAAACATGATTCACTTCTTTTAGTACATGAACCCAACACAACGGCATTAGAAAGTATTCATTTTAATATTACTACCATTACTACAACTACTACAGTGGAACCTCGGATTACGAGCATAATCCGTTCCAGGAGAATGTTTGTAATCCAAAGCACTGGCACATCAAAGCGAGTTTCCCCATAGAAGTCAATGGAAACAAAGATAATTATTTCCGCATTGACTTTAATTGCATGCAATACCGCATGTGGCCAGAGGTGAGGGGGGCGCCTGAGAGCCTCAGAAATACTCGGGAACAGCTCGCCTGAACTCGGAAATCCTCAGAAAGGCTCAGAAACACTCAGGAACTAAGTGTTTCTGAGTATTTCCGAGTAATTCCGAGTATTTCCAAACAGCTCTGAACCGTTCCGAGTGTCACCAGTGCCCCCCGCACCTCTGGCTAAATGCGGTACTGCACACCACATTAGCTTGAATTCTGCTCGTTTTGCAAGACAACACTCACAAATCGAGTCAGGATTTAAAAAGAAAAGTCACTCGTCTTTCAAAACGTTTGTTAACCGCGTTACTCATAAAACAAGGTTCCACTGTATATATAATATGATTACAAACTTATACTGTACAGGAATCTCTATTTATCCATCTGTCTGAATAATTAGGAAAGTCTTTATTCCTCTCTCTTTCCCTCCTGTCTCCCTTTTACCTCATCCATCCTCCCTCATCCTCCTTCCTTCTCTCCCATCACCCTTATCCTTCATCCTCCCTCATCATCCTCCCTTCCTCTCCCATCGCCCTTATCCTCCATCTCTCTCCCATCACCCCTATCCTCCATCCTCCCTCTCTCCCATCACCCCTATCCTCCATCCTCCCTCCCTCTCTCTCCCATCGCCCTTATCCTCCATCCTCCCTCTCTCCCATCGCCCTAATCCTCCCATCGCCCTAATCCTCCATCCTCCCATCGCCCTTATCCTCCCTCTCTCTCCCATCACCCTTATCCTCCATCCTCCCTCTCTTCCATCACCCTTATCCTCCATCCTCCCTCTCTCCCATCACCCCTATCCTCCATCCTCCCTCCCTCTCTCTCCCATCGCCCTTATCCTCCATCCTCCCTCTCTCCCATCGCCCTAATCCTCCATCCTCCCATCGCCCTTATCCTCCCTCTCTCTCCCATCACCCTTATCCTCCATCCTCCCTCCCTCACCTATCACCCTTATCCTCCCTCCTTCTCTCCCATCACCCTTATCCTCCATCCTCCCTCTCTCCCATCACCCCTATCCTCCATCCTCCCTCTCTCCCATCACCCCTATCCTCCATCCTCCCTCTCTCCCATCACCCTTATCCTCCCTCCCTCTTTCTACCATCACCCTTATCCTTCATCCTCCCTCTCTCTCCCATCACCCTTATCCTCCATCCTCCCTCCCTCTCTCCCATCACCCTTATCCTCCCTCCCTCTCTCTCCCATCACCCTTATCCTCCATCCTCCCTTTCTCTCCCATCACCCTTATCCTCCATCCTCCCTTTCTCTCCCATCACCCTTATCCTCCATCCTCCCTCTCTCCCATCACCCTTATCCTCCATCCTCCCTCTCTCCCATCACCCTTATCCTCCATCTCTCCCATCACCCTTATCCTCCCTCCCTCTTTCTCCCATCACCCTTATCCTTCATCCTCCCTCTCTCTCCCATCACCCTTATCCTTCATCCTCCCTCTCTCTCCCATCACCCTTATCCTTCATCCTCCCTCTCTCTCCCATCACCCTTATCCTCCATCCTCCCTCCCTCTCTCTCCCATCACCCTTATCCTCCACCCTCCCTCCCTCTCTCTCCCATCACCCTTATCCTCCATCCTCCCTCCCTCTCTCTCCCATCACCCTTATCCTCCATCCTCCCTCCCTCTCTCTCCCATCACCCTTATCCTCCATCCTCCATCTCTCCCATCGCCCTTATCCTCCATCCTCCCTCTCTCCCATCGCCCTTATCCTCCATCCTCCCTCTCTCCCATCGCCCTTATCCTCCATCCTCCCTCTCTCTCCCATCACCCTTATCCTCCATCCTCCCTCTCTCTCCCATCACCCTTATCCTCCATCCTCCCTCTCTCTCCCATCGCCCTTATCCTCCATCCTCCCTCTCTCTCCCATCACCCTTATCCTCCATCCTCCCTCCTTCTCTCCCATCACCCTTATCCTCCATCCTCCCTCCCTCTCTCCCATCACCCTTATCCTCCATCCTCCCTCCCTCCCTCTCCCATCGCCCTTATCCTCCATCCTCCCTCCCATCACCCTTATCCCTCATCCTCCCTCCCTCCCTCTCCCATCGCCCTTATCCTCCATCCTCCATCTCCCATCACCCTTATCCTCCATCCTCCCTCTCTCTCCCATCACCCTTATCCCTCATCCTCCCTCTCTCTCTCTCTCTCTCTCTCCCATCACCCTTATCCTTCATCCTCTCTCTCTTCCTCCCTCCCATCACCCTTATCCTCCATCCTCCCTCCCTCTCACTATCCCATCGCTCTTTTCCTTCATCCTCCCTCTCTCCCTCCCATCACCCTTATCCCTCATCCTCCCTTCCTCTCCCATCACCCTTATCCTTCATCCTCCCTCTCCCATCACCCTTATCCTCCATGCTCCCTTCCTCTCCCATCGCCCTTATCCTTCATCCTCCCTTTCTGTCTCCCATCACCCTTATCCTCCATCCTCCCTCCCCGTCTCCCATCGCCCTTATCCTTCATCCTCCATTTCCCATCACCCTCATCCTTCATCCTCCCTCCCTCTCTCCCATCACCCTTTTCCCTCTCCCTCCTTTCCTTCCTCTCTGTCTTTTTCTCATCACCTATGTTCTCCAGGAGAACATTGCCCGAACCATCACAGTACCTCCTCCGGCTTGCCTTCTTCTCATACTGCATCCTGGTACCTTCTCTTCCCCAGGGAAGTGACACAACCGACCATCCACATGATGTAAAAGAAAACGTCATTCATCAGACCAGGCTACCTTCTTCTATTTCTTCATGGTCCAGTTCTGATGTTCATGTGCCCAATGTAGGTGCTTTTGGCTGTGGGCACGGGTCAGCATGGACACCCTGACCGGTCTGCCACTACACAGCCCCATACACAACACACTGAAATAAATATTTTTGATTGCGTTTGATGAATGCAAATGGACCTAACAGAAAACTTTTTGTTGTTCTCCATGGTGGCCAATCAGCTTTTATTTCTATACTCTGTCACTTCACAATAACCGTTCGTTATGAGCCACAGAAAGTTTTCATGTTAGCGGGGCTTAGCACGCGCTCCATACCTTCGCCCCATTCTGTGTAGTGAATGGAAATCCATTGTGTAACATTGCAGTTTTTTTTTTTTTTGTTCTCAGATGCTTTTTGCAAATATTACATTTATGATTTTAAAGCCAAAAATGAAACTTTTCAGTGGAAAGCGGCTCATATTTAGGTCATCTGGCTCAAACAGAGTCGCTCGGCTGTTTTTGGAAGAACGCTTTGCCATTTATCATACCGTAAATCACATTCAAATAAACAAATCTTATAGTTCGCTGTCCCCGGGGATGTTTTATTGCACATATTCATCAACATTGTAAATGTAAATGTAAAATCATTACTGATCATCTAAAACCCTGGATGAGATATTTCATTATGGATGATATAGCTGCACAGCCAGAAAACACAGAGAAACCCTAATCAGCTAAATGCTCCGGAGCCAATAAACAGATTGAGCCCGGGGTCCTGCCTAAAGATTTTTTTTAATGGATGGAGTAAGGAAGGGTTAGATCCTCTGTCTACATTTTATCGTTGTACAGCATGACTACACTTCAGCTTGATACCTACCTTCTACATCTGTTACTGGACTGTGGCTTTCTCACCTCCTGGTGGGGCGATCCTGAGGACCATGACCTGGTACTAACACGCAGCAAAACCCATCTCCACCATCAGCAGTTCTGGTGAAGACCAGTTAGTACTTAGACCCAGCACCACGGTTGAACCCGCATTATCCACCACGGTGAACTGCATGCAGTGCCGGGACAAGGCCATCCCAGGGCAAAGATGCCAAAGATGGGGCAATCCTAAAGGACCATGACCTGGTACTAACACGCAACAAAACCCATCTTCACCATCAGGAGATCTGGTGAAGACCGGTTAGTACTTAGACCCAGCACCATGGCTGAGCCCGCATCATCCGCAAGGGTGACCCGCATGCAGTGCCGGGACAAGGCCATCCAGCGCCCAGGGCAAAGATGACAAACTGCGCCCCCTCCTTACTTTAGGGTTAGGGTTTCCACACCCCCGCAATAAACCATTGCTCCCAGAGCAACCACCCCCCTGCCCACCCCTTGTCCTGGCTCTGCCTGCATCCCCTTGTTACCAACCTTTGGCTCATTTACTGACTATGCTTCTGCTCGATCCCTACCTGCTATATCTGCTACTGGCCCCCGGCGTTCTCACCTCCTGGTGGGGCGATCCTGAGGACCATGACCTGGTACCAATACGCAGCAAAACTCATCTCCACCATCAGGAGTTCTGGTTAGGGGCGCAACGGATCGTCATCGATCCGTGATCTGATCCGCGGAGGTTGATCCGTACGGAACACCCGCGATCCGCGGAGTGCTCTGTGGCCTCGGCCATAGGAAAGGCCGTGGCTTCGGCTCCGGAGCGGCGGCCATCTTGGTACACCCGGCGGCTGTTAAGCACGTGATCGCTCCGTCAAATGACAGAGCGATAACTTGTAACAAACCGGCGTCATGACATTCCTCTCTCTGTACAGTGGAGGGGAGGGATCGGATGGCAGCAGTGCCAATACTCTGCAATGCCCTGCCAATACTCTGCAATGCCCTGCCAATACTCTGCCATACCCTGCCAATACTCTGCCATACCCTGCCAATATACCCGCCAATACCCTGCAATACTCTGCCACACCCTGGCAATAGGGAGATTGTGGATATTACAGTGGGGGAGATTTATTTTTTGTTGATCCTAAAATGATCCGAACCGTGACTCTTGATCCGAGGAACGATCCGAACCGTGAGTTTTTTGATCCATTGCACTCCTAGTTCTGGTGAAGACCGGTTAGTACTTAGACCCAGCACCACGGTTGAACCCGCATTATCCACCACGGTGACCTGCATGCACTGCCGGGACAAGGCCATCCCAGGGCAAATATGCCAAACTGCACCCCCTCTACCTAGGGTCAGGGCGACCATATCCCTGCAATAAACAATTGCACCCAGGGCAGCCATCCCTCCTGCCCACCCCTTGTCCCGGCCCTACCTGCATGTGTACTTATCCATCTGGCTGGTGGGAGCCTCTCTACTGCTATAGCTACTGGTCTCTGAGCCTGACCACTGCATGGTCTTATGGCTGCACCATCTTTTATGCATTTTTTAGGGTGTGCCCCCCAAATCTTTGTTTGTCTAGTGTATGGATTCTGACCAAATCCCTTTGGGCTGGAGCATCCCCCCCCCCCCCACCATTGCCTCTTATTAGTGTCCACCTGTGGTATAGGAGGAGTCCTTTTAGTTCTCCCATATAGAGGAGAGTATTTCTCCCATGGTTCAGAGAAGCAGGATCTTCCATTCTATGGATAGTGTAGGACCCACAGATATTGGGGTACTATGACGTAGTAGTGGGCTTAGCACTATATGGCCATATGGTGTAACTAAATCCCCATATCTTCTGCATATGCTCAGGTGTTTTTAACCCACTGCCGACGGCTCTGTTTTATGTCGGTACTTTGAAGAGGAATATCGTTGTTATGGTAGCAGCTAGCTGACATAACCCCGATATTCTCTTCTTCAGTGGGTGGTCCGCTTCAAGATAAAAGTGGTCTCTGCGGCGTATTCGCCGCAAGATCACTTTTATCGGCGGCGGGAGAGGGTCCCCCTCTCCCGCCACGCTCCGGTGCACTCCGCCACTTAACGGAGCCATTGACAGCGGTGGAGGCGATCATATCCGTTAGCTAGGCTGACATGGAGACGAGTGGAGGGAAGATGGCCCCCACCCGTCTCCATACCATTGCAGGGCGGAAGTAACATCAAAACGTCACTTCCGCCCATAGGTCTTAAAGGACCATTTTTTTTTTATATTTTTGTAAATGACAAAATTATTACTTTTTTATCGCATTTTAGTGTAAATATGAGATCTGAGGTCTTTTTGACCCCCAAATCTCATATTTAAGAGGTCCTGTCATGCTTTTTTTTTATTACAAGGGATGTTTACAAGCAGGGGAGGACGTCCAGGGACGCCCTCCCGGCAAATTAAGTCTGCGCTGTAGCCGTCTTTCAGCTATAGCCCGGATGGCATGTGGTAAGGTGGTTAAATAGCCTTGCAGGAGTTACCGTATATACTCGAGTATAAGTCAATCCGAGTATAAGTCGAGGCCCTAATTTACCACAAAAAAAATGGGAAAAACTTAGTGACCCGAGTATAAGACGAGGGTAAGAAATGCGCAGCTACTGTAAGTGGAAAAGAGACAATGCCCATCTGCATGCCTCACTGTGCCCATTTGCATGCCTCACTGTGCCCATTTGCAGCCATAGGTCCCTCGAACTTCAAACTCAGTAGTTAAGGGTTCCTAGATGTCCCCTAGCTGCAGCCAAAATATGGGGTCTCTGAACCCAAAGGCCTGGAAATGACATTGCTGCAGATGGACACAGTTGACCGACTTTGAGGCCCCGTATCTCGGGGCCACTTAGTGCTAAGAACCCCAAATTTGGTGTGCAAACCCAGTGGAACTAGCACCATAAAATATCCAGGGGTTTCTAGCACCAAGTGGCCCCGAGATACAGGGCCCCAAAAATCAGTTCAGAAAATGTCAAGCACTTTTCTGCAGCAGAGAATGACATTTTCCGAACCGGGTTTGGGGCCCCGTATCTCAGGGCCACTTGATGCTAGGAACCCCAGATTTTGGATATGTTATGGTACAAGTTCCACTGGGTTTGCACACCAAATTTGGGGTTCCTAGCACTAAGTGGCCCTGCGATATGGGGCCCCAAAGTCGGTTCAGAAAATGTCAAGCACTTTTCTGCAGCAGAGAATGACATTTTCCAAACCGAATTTGGGGCCCTGTATTTTGGGGCCACTTAGAGCTAGGAACTTCAGCTTTGGATATTTGGTAGTACCAGTTCCACTAGATTTGCACACCAAATTTGGGGTTCCTAGTACCAAGTGGCCCTGCGATATGGGGCCCCAAAGTCGGTTCAGAAAATGTCAAGCACTTTTCTGCAGCAGAGAATGACAGTTTCCGAACCAATTTTGGGGCCCCGTATTTCGGGGCCACTTAGAGCTAGGAACTTCAGCTTTGGATATGTCGTGGTACCAGTTCCACTGGGTTTGCATACGAAATTTGGGGTTCCTAGCACCAAGTGGCCATGAGATACGGGGCCCCAAAGTCGGTTCGGAAAATGACATTTTTTGCTGCAGAAAAGTGACTCGAGTATAAGTCGAGGGGGGCACTTTCAGCACAAAAAAAAATATGCTGAAAAACTCGACTTATACTCGAGTATATACGGTAAATGTCATTTTCGTATGTGTGCGCTGTAATCTTTTTTTTCTTTTTGAGCCTGACCCCTGACACCAAACTTTTGGAGATCGGCCGGGGTGAAGAAGCTGCCTGCCTCGTAACCTCACAAACTCGTCACGATACTATTGGATAGCAACGCCCATCGGACAACCTTGCGGGTTCAGCGCTATCTTTCTATTTTTCCCAAGATTTTGAATCTATTCGCACATCGTTAACGGTCGGTACAGTGTCGCACTACTGCTTTCTTCTACAAAGATTCATGGACTCGATTGGCTGCCCCCTCGTATTATGACCCGCACTGTAAACCTGCTGGTACGGGTGACACACTTTTATATTGCTACGGATATTTATAGCTCAGGTCCCAAGACGCCCCGACTGGCTGGATTTGCATACAGGTTTGGCATACAAATGAGGCCGAGTCGAGCCGCCGCCATCGGGCCCCCGTCTCCTGGTCTAGTGTGAAAGCCAATTCCTCCCATTCACGTAGACACCTGTGCGCGCTTATTGTTCATATCCCAGGCAATCTGGCCGAGTTGCACCTTGGGACAACCAAAAAAAAAAGGACAAGAAAACAACCGTTCTTTGATGATTCCTCGAAACTTTATACGAATCACATCTTCGTGTCATTGTTGAGTCAAAGCCGGATCCGCGAAGGATCCCAGGAGACCAAACAATTTTATTTTTGTCGCGGAGCCAAAAAAGATTGAAGCCATCCGTCTGTTGCGGGGCCACTTCATCAGCAAAGACACTTGACAGAATGTCATAGCCTTGTGTTATTAGAGCTGTTACCCCCGAGGTGTTTCAAAGCAGGTGCTGCCTCTAATTACCTCCGACATTTTTTTTTTTTCTATTTTTTTTTTTTTTCTTCCCAATGAAGGAAGAGCTCCCGAGACGCTCGCCGGTGCCCGCGTAGCGCGCCAGCCCCACAACGGCGATCATCTGTTCCGAATCTGATTTAATAGTTTTTATTTGTTTATGATATTCATGGCAAGGTGCGACGCGGTAAGTAGCATATGTTCCCCAATTTTTTGTGTAACCGCTATTCAATTTCTCCGTAATGATGACTTATTCTGCTATCTGAACCTGGAGACAAGCACACGTGTTCTGGGCTAAATGAATATAAATGGTCCCACAACTGCCGGCGTAGAGGGATTAGTGCGGATAATTTTCTAAATGTTGCGGTAATTGGGCTGCGAGCCACCAAAACACTAATGTAAATTGAGAGATATAGATAGGTAGATACACTATATTGTCAAAAGTTTTGGGACGCCTGCCTTTACGCGCACATGAACTTTAATGGCCTCCCAGTCTTAGTCCGTAGGGTTCAATATTGAGTTGGCTCCGCCCTTTGCAGCTATAACAGCTTCACCTCTTCTGGGAAGGCCGTCCACAAGGTTTAGGAGGGTGTCTATGGGAATGTTTGACCATTCTTCCAGAAGAGCATTTGTGAGGTCAGGCACTGATGTTGGACATGAAGGCCTGGCCCGCAGTCTCTGCCTATCGGGTTGAGGTGCAGGCCAATCAAGTTCCTCCACCGCAAATTGGACCTTGCTTTGTGCACTGGTGGGCAGTCATGTTGGAACAGGAAGGGGACATCCCTAAACTGTTCCCACAAAGTTGGGAGCATAAAATTGTCCAAAATGTCTTGATATGCTGACGTCTTAAGAGTTCCCTTCACTGGAACTAAGGGGGCCAAACCCAACCCCTGAAAAACAACCCCACACCATAATCCCCCCTCCACCAAATGATTTGGCCAGTGCACAAAACAAGGTCATTAATGACATGGAGGAGTGAGTTTGGGGTAGAGGAACTTGAATGGCCTGCACAGAGTCCTTCCCGTTCAACATCAGTGCCTGACCTCACAACTGTGCTTCTGGAAGAATGGTCAAACACTCCCATAAACACACTCCTAAACCAAGGCAAGGTAGAAGAGAGAGAGGGAAGGAAACTTTGGGGAGTGGGGTGGAGTTGGGGTTGTGCACCCCTAGACCCTGCACTCTGTACACAGCACACCTCTGAACTCTGTATGTAACACACTCCTGAACTCTGCACTCTGTACATAACGCACCCCTAAACCCTGCACTCTGTATGTAGCGCACACCTGAGCCCTGCACTCTGTCTATAGCACACCCCTGAACTTTGCACTCTATATGTAGCGCACTCCTGAGCCCTGTACTCTGTATATAGCACACCCCTGAACTCTACACTCTATATGTAGCGCACTCCTGAGCCCTGTACTCTGTATATAGCACACCCCTGAACTCTGCACTCTATATGTAGCGCACTCCTGAGCCCTGCACTCTGTATATAGCACACCCCTGAACTCTGCATGTTGCCACTCCTGAGCCCTGCACTCTGTCTATAGCACACCCCTGAACTCTGCACTCTATATGTAGCCACTCCTGAGCCCTGCACTCTGTCTATAGCACACCTCTGAACTCTGCACTCTATATGTAGCGCACTCCTGAGCCCTGTACTCTGTATATAGCACACCCCTGAACTCTGCACTCTATATGTAGCGCACTCCTGGGCCCTGTACTCTGTATATAGCACACCCCTGAACTCTGCACTCTATATGTAGCGCACTCCTGAGCCCTGTACTCTGTATATAGCACACCCCTGAACTCTGCACTCTTTATAAAGCCACTCCTGAGCCCTGCACTCTGTATATAGCACACCCCTGAACTCTGCACTCTGTATGTAGCACACTCTTGAGCCCTGTACTCTGTATATAGCACACCCCTGAACTCTGCACTCTGTATGTAGCCACTCCTGAGCCCTGTACTCTGTCTATAGCACACCCCTGAACTCTGCACTCTGTATGTAGCCACTCCTGAGCCCTGCACTCTGTATATAGCACACCCCTGAACTCTGCACTCTGTATGTAGCACACTCTTGAGCCCTGTACTCTGTATATAGCACACCCCTGAACTCTGCATGTAGCACACTCTTGAGCCCTGCACTCTGTACATAGTACACTACAGATACAGCCAGCCCTTTGAGGGCAACCATACTGCTGATGCGGCCCACAATAAAACTGAGTCTGACACCCCTGTCTTGGACCACTGCCTGCCAGGGAGTGAAATTTCATTATTCCTCCCAGAGGCTGGAACAGTAAATGTGCGTAGGTGGGTAAGAGGAGGGGTAAGCAATCTCTTTGCAATGTCCCTTGCAAGTTCCACTCTTCTTACTTACTTAGACAATCCTGCAGAGCCTTCTTTCTCTTTATAATGCCTCCTGCCAGCCACAGCAGCACCACACCCCCCACTGAGCCCCCCCCCCACTGTGCCTCGACAAAGAGCCTATCAGGCCTCTACAGTGCCCCTCTACCATTCTGCAGACCCCTCAGCCCCTCCATAGTGCCCCATGGACTATTTGCTAATTCCCCTTTGCGCTCTCTAGATTACATGGTTACATAGTTGGTGAGGTTGAAAAAAGACCCCACTACCCACCCCTGACCATTCCGAGTACTCCCCATTTATCACCACCCTCCGAACTCGCCCTTGTAGCCAGTTTTCAATCCATGTACTGATGATGTACAAGTGAATGTGAGGGACGACATCACTAATGGAGCAAGGGTAGGTGGGTATGGGTAGGTCTCCAAAGGGAGGAAACCAAGAGGAAAGTAATACTGGGAGTGTGTTAGAAGCCCCCAAACCAGAGGGAAGAGGGGGAGGCGGATCTCCTACATTCTTACAAATACTTATGTATTTCTTATGCTGCTCAACTCCATCTAGTGGCAGAAGAGAAACTAGTCTATAGAACATTTGTTTTTACCCAATTTGCACAGAATAAATATACATAGACGTTCTCTTGGTGAATGGCTATTTGAATTTTTTTTTTTTTTATATAAATGGACCCCTAAATCACTGATCCAGCAATTCGGTGTCTCGTGCTTGCCACGGCTCTGTGACCAGTGTTAATTTTGGCAGCAGTATTCACCCCCCCTGGCTTTTTACCTATTTTGTTACATTACAGCCTTTAGTTCAATGATTTTTTAATCTGAATTATATGTGATGATCAGAACACAATAGTCTAAGTTGGTGAAGTAAAATTAGAAAAATATATACATAAAACTATTTTTCAGAAATAAAAAAAACTGATAATTGGCATTCACCCGTATTCACCCCCCTTTGTTACGAAGCCCATAAAAAGCTCTGGTGCAACCAATTACCTTCAGAAGTCACATAATTAGTAAAATGATGTCCACCTGTGAGCAATCTAAGTGTCCCATGACCTGTTATTACATAGACACACCTTTGTGAAAGGCCCCAGAGGCGGCAACACCTAAGCAAGAGGCACCACTAACCAAACACCGCCATGAAGACCAAGGAACTCTACAAACAAGTAAGGGACAATGTTGTTGAGAAGTACAAGTCAGGGTTAGGTTATAAAAAAATATACAAATCTTTGATGATCCCTAGGAGCACCATCAAATCTATCTTAACCAAATGGAAAGAGCATGGCACAACAGCCAACCTGCCAAGAGACGGCCGCACACCAAAACTCATGGAGCGGGCAAGGAGGGCATTAATCAGAGAGGCAGCACAGAGACCTAAGGTAACCCTGGAGGAGCTGCAGAGTTCCACAGCAGAGACTGGAGTATCTGTACATAGGATGACAATAAAGAGCAGTACACACGATCTGACTTTTTGACAAAAAAAACATGCAAATTAGCTGTTTTGGAGCAACATCTGACCGTGCGTATGCTCCATCGGACAAACTTTTTCTGTTTCCATCGGACTTTTGTTGGCTGTGCGAACGGACAAACTTTCCGGCAACAAAAGTCCGATGGAGCAAAGTCCGATCGTGTGTACACAAAAGCATTGGACTTTTGTACAAACTACAGTACGCGGCCGTGAGGGTACTGTACATCTCACTCTGGCTGCAATAGGAAAAACACATTTTCCTACTGCGGCGAGCGCAAGAGGGAATTCCCCTCTGGGGGAATACCAGGCCCTTCGGTCTTGTATGGATTTTAAGGGGAGCTCCCTACGCCGAAAAAACGGCATGGGGGTCCCCCCCCAAATCCATACCAGACCCTTATCCGAGCACGCAGCCCTGCCGGTCAGGAAAGGGGGTGGGGACGAGCGAGCACCCCCCCTCCTGAGCCGTACCAGGCCACATGCCCTCAACATGGGGGGTGGGTGCTTTGGGGGAGGGGGGCGCCCTGCAGCCCCCCCACCCCAAAGCACCTTGTCCCCATGTTGATGAGTACAAGGGCCTCTTCCCGACAACCCTGGCCGTTGATTGTGGGGGTCTGCGGGCGAGGGGCTTATTGGAATCCTGGAGCCCCCTTTAATAAGGGGGCCCCCAGATCCCAGCCCCCCACCCTTTGTGAACAAGTATGGGGTACATCGTACCCCTACCCATTCACCTAGGGAAAAAATTGTCAATAAAAAAACACAGTACACAGATTTTTAAAGTAATTTATTAGGCAGCTCCAGGGGTCTTCTTCCGACTTAGGAGGTCTTCTTCCGACCTCGGGAGTCTTCTTCCGACTTCGTGGGACTTCTTCCGACTTCGGGGGTCTTCTTCCGACTCCGTGGGTCTCTCCGGCGTCTTCTCCCGATGTCCGGATCTTTTGCCGGCTCCACCGCTATCTTCTCCCGCTCTTTTTGCTAGCGGTGGCCCGAACCTCTGGATCATCTTCTTCCCTCTTCTCTTCTTCCGATGTTGACACGATGCTCTCTTCAGCTGGAATGGTCTCTTAGCGCTCCGCAATGGACTTATATAGGCGGTGACCCCGCCCCCTATGAGGTCAGAGTCCCAGGGCATGCTGGGACTGTGATCTCATAAGGGGGCATGGTCATGTCATCCTATGACCACGCCCCCTTATGACCTCACAGTCCCAGCATGCCCCGGGACTGTGATGTCATAGGGGGGCAGGGTCACCTCTTATATAAGTCATAGCAGAGCGCACAGACAGCATTACAGCGGGAGAGAGTGTCGTGTCAACATCTCTGGAAGAGAAGAGGGAAGAAGACGATCCAGATGTCCAGGCTCCTCCGCTGGCAAAAGAGCAGCAAAAGAGCAGAAGATAGCGGAGGAGCCCGGCAGAAGGAAGAAGGCACCGGAGAAGAACCCGAGAGCGCGAAGACGACACCGGAGAGAGAGAGAAGACGCCGGAAAGACCCCCGAAGTCGGAAGAAGACCCCGGAGCTGTCTAAAAAATTAATTTTAAAACCTGTGTAGTGTGTTTCATTTATTGACACTTTTTTCCCTAGGTGAATGGGTACGGGTACGCTGTACCCCATACTCATTCACATAGGGTGGGGGGCCGGGATCTGGGGGCCCCCTTATTAAAGGGGGCTCCCGGATTCCGATAAGCCCCTCGCCCGCAGACCCCCACAACCAACGGCCAGGGCTGTCGGGAAGAGGCCCTTGTCCTCATCAACATGGGGACAAGGTGCTTTGGGGTGAGGGGGCCGTAGGGCGCCACCCCCCATGTTGAGGGCATACGGCCAGGCTCGCTCGTCCCCACCCCCTTTCCTGACCGGCCGGGCTGCGTGCTCGGATAAGGGTCTGGTATGGATTTGGGGGGACCCCCCATGCCGTTTTTTTTGGCGTAGGGGGTTCCCCTTAATATCCATACCAGACCTAAGGGCCTGGTATGCCCCTGGAGGGGAACCCATACCAGTTTTTTATTTAAAATTTGGCGCGGCGTTACCCCTCAGGATTCATACCAAACACAGTGCCTGGCATTGGCGGGGATCCAAGTCGGACCCGGCTCGCAAGGTGTCAATCTTGCCAATAAAAGTGGCGAGATTGACACAATATCAGACAACAATACAGAAGTGGTGAATACTTTTGCAAGGCACTGTATCTCCACAATTTATTTCACCGTCGATTTTCTTTTCATTCACTTCTCATAAACCCGGCCCTGAGAACGCTAAAACGCTGTTGTCTTAACAGGAGAGCAGCGGCGATCCTTTCTATCATATCGCTGCTAATGCACCGCTGGGACATTGATGAATGGGCCTCCATATTCATAATGTACGTGTAACGGCAAACCGCGCTCCAATGAGAAACGCGAGAACAACGAAGAGTATAAATAATCCCCGGCGTGTCGCTAGGATCTCCTCTGTGCGTATGTATGACATGCAGGAGTTTATAATTTTATATTCCATTCTCAGCAGCACTCCTACATCATACATGATCGTTATCTGAGACCGCACATCATTACCATTCATAACATTCCGAGTTCTTCCATCGCCTGTCAGCTGTCAGTCATCCCTCGTCTCACATGGTTATCCTCATATGTCATGATAGGAGATGGCTGACTGAGTATTCTGTATTTAAAGTCGATGTAACCTCAACCATTAAAATCTCCTATGAGCTTTCACATATTAACCACTTAAGGGCCGAGCCTATTACTGACATTTGTTGTTTACAAGTTAAAATCTGTGGGGGGTTTTTTTTTTGCTAGAAAATTACTTAGAACCCCCAAACATTATAAACATATCAAGAGAACACCACAACAAAAATGATAAAATATATCAAAATTTTATTTAGAAAATCGACAAGTTGTCGTCATGAATACAGTAACCATACAATACATGGAATACATGGAAGAGATGCAGCTGATTCTAGTCTCTACATGTTTCGCCAAACGATGGCTTCTTCAGGAGCACTTTTATCAGGCACTGCATGTATGAATCACTATGAATTGAAAATGACATCATTTAGACACAACACATAAAAGAATAATAATAACACACATTTATATCAAAACATATTTTAGAAATAGGCAAAAACTATTTTGATAGAAATGTGTGTTATTATAAATATCACTATTCTTTTATGTGTTGTGTCTAAATTATGTCATTTTCATTTCATAGTGATTCATACATGCAGTGGCCGATAAAAGTCCTCCTGATGAAGCCATCGTTTGGCGAAACATGTAGAGCTTAGAATCAGCTGCATCTGTTCCATGTATTGTATGGTTATTTGTGATGACAACTTGTTAATTTTTAGATGTTTCCAAATAAAATTTTGATATATTTGATCATTTTTGTTGATGTGTTTTGGCACCCTAAAAATCCCACATTCTGTTCTCTTGTATTTATCAATTATGGGATGTGGTGCTGATGACTCTCAGACATTCAGCAATTATTTCTTCCCTAAACATTGTATATTTTTTTTTTTAGCAGAGACCCTAGAGAATAAAATGGGGATTGTCGCAATACTTTATGTCACGCCGTAGTTGCGCAGTGGTCTTACAAATGTTTTTTTTTTTTTTTGTTGAAAAAAATACAAGTTTTTGAAATAAAAAATAAGAAAACAGTAAAGTTAGCCCAAATTTTTTTGTATAATGTGAAAGATGATGGTACGCCGAGTAAATGGATACCTAACATGTCCTGCTATATAAAAAAAATTGAGTACGCTCGTGGAATGGCCACAAACTACGGTACTTAAAATTCTCCATAGGCGACGCTTGAAATTTTTTTTTTAGGTTACCTATTCAGAGTTATAGAGGAATTCATGGAAAGCCTCTGGAAGTAAAGTTAGTAAATAGGTAAGATCAAGTAGGGGTTGTACCATCATCCAGAAACTCTAGAAATAGAGGGGTGGGGAGCCTGGTCCCCAGCCAGGTCTCACCAAAGAAGCTAAGGGGCAATTGGACTATCTCGGTACAGTGCAATGAAGATAAATTCAGATATGTAAACAATCAGATAAAATAATACAAACGTTTATTAATAAAAGACACATATTATTATTATTATTATTATACAGGATTTATACAGTGCCAACAGTTTGCACAGCACTTTACAACATCGGAGATGTCAATAATATTAAAACATCCATGTAAATCACCAAGGTAATACTCCCCTGACGGGGAAGATCACAGTGGGATAGTTGGTCACGGACAGCATTTCAACTAGTTTCGCGGGCTTCATCAGGAAAATATCTGCAATTTAATTAGCAACCAATAACAATGTAATTAATCACATACAACAAAAGAAACAATTTTAAAACAATATATGAATTACCGTATATACTCGAGTATAAGTCGTTCCGAGTATAAGTCGTTCCGAGTATAAGTCGAGGCCCCTAATTTACCACAAAAAAAAATGGGAAAAACTTATTGACCCGAGTATAAGACGAGGGTGAGAAATGCACAGCTACTGTAAGTGGAAAAGAGGGTCAACAATGCCCATTTGCAGCATCACTGTGCCCATTTGCAGCCATAGGTCCCCTGAACTCGGTAGTTAAGGGTTCCTAGATGCCCCCTAGCTGCAGCCAAAATTTGGGGTCTCTGAACCCAAAGGGTCCCTAAATGACATTGCTGCAGATGGACACAGCTGACCGAATTTGGGGCCCCGTATCTCGGGGGCCACTTAGTGTTAGGAACCCCAAATTTGGTGTGCAAACCCAGTGGAACTAGCACCATAAAATTTCCAACGCTGGGGTTTCTAGCACCAAGTGGCCCCGAGATACAGGGCCCCAAAAATCAGTTCAGAAAATGTCAAGCACTTTACTGCAGCAGAGAATGACATTTTCCAAACCGGGTTTGGGGCCCCATATCTCAGGGCCACTTAGTGCTAGGAACTTCAGCTTTTGATATGTTGTGGTACCAGTTCCACTGGGTTTGCACACCAAATTTGGGGTTCCTAGCACTAAGTGGCCCTGAGATACGAGGCCCCAAATTTGGTTCAGAAAATGAAATTTTTTGCTGCAGAAAAGTGCTTGACTCGAGTATAAGTCGACGGGGGCACTTTCAGCACAAAAAAATGTGCTGAAAAATTCGACTTATACTCGAGTATATACGGTAAACAATGTGCAACTGTTATATGGAGACAGATGAAAAACCGCTTACCCAAAATCCCGGTATACAACAGGCACAAGGCGTCACCAGTAAGAAAGGTCTCCTGCGGCAACTGGGGGAGACTAACAATAGTTAGCACCATAGTTCAGCTCATGGCTTACCCATCCCTAACACTTTATTTCATCCAGACTCCAGCCCTTTGAATCGTCAGTCTCCCCCAGTCGCTGCGGGAGACCTCTCTTACTGGTGACGCCTTGTGCCTGTTGTATACCGGGATTTGGGTAAGCGGTTTTTCATCTGTCCCCATATAACAGTTGTACATCGTTTGATCCATATATTGTTTTAAATATTGTCTCTTTTGTTGTATGTGATTAATTACATTGTTATTGATTACGTGCCAATTAAATTGCAGATATTTTCCTGATGAAGCGGTTAAGCCCGCAAAACTAGTTGAAATGCTGAAATGCTGTCCGTGACCAACTATCCCACTGTGATCTTCCCCGTCAGGGGAGTATTTTCTTGGTGATTTACATGGACTGTCACCGATGTTTTAATATTATTGACATCTTTGTGTCTTGTATTAATAAACTTTAGTATTATTTTATCTGATTGTTTACATATCTGAATTTATCTTCATTGCACTGTACCGAGATAGTCCAATTGCCCCTTAGCTTCTTTGGTGAGACCTGGTTGGCTATTTCTAGAGCTACGGAGGAGTTCTTTTGCTAAAATTATTATTATTACTCTAACGATCGTGGCGATACCTCACATGTGTGGTTTGAACACCGTTTACATATGTGGGGGCGTGACCTACATTGGCGTTCCCCACTGAGCGGGAAGAGGGCACTAGGCTTTAATCGCATGCTTAAATAATAAAAAACCCATTGAAATCCACGTGTCCGGCGCCCTGCATGTAGATTAGGGGGCGGGACGCATGGATGCGGGGGGGGGGGGGCGGTGCCCCTGAGTCCTGCATTATGGGCCGCCACTGTTCTTATCCCTTCTTTGTAGGGAGAAGAAACAGAGAGAGCGTGCCTCCTCTATACAGAGCTCTATGCTGATTGTCAATACAGGGCTCTGGGCTGTGATTGGACACAGGCGATCAGCAGGTCCCGGCCATTAATCATCGGCCCGGACCTGCTGACAAACTCCCGCTGTGTACAATCATAGCGGATGGCGGCCGGGTGGTCTGTACGTACTTAAAAAATTCTTTTAGGTCTGAAGATTAGTTAAAACCACCCCCCCCCCCCCCCCCCAAACAGTAAGGCCGGGTTCACACTGCAGTACGGAGCGGCTCAGGGCAGGGTGTCCGGTGCATCTCTGTTCCCGTTTCAGGTCCGAATTCAGTCCAAATTTTTGGCTGAATTTGGACCTGAAACAGACCAGAAGACGCACCGGACTCCTGTGCAATTCGCTCTGGAGCCGCTCCGGAGATGTGTGAACCGGCTCCATTGAGAGCCAGTCACAATCTTCTGACATGCAAATTGGATGGGGAGAAACCCGCATCCAATTCGCATTAATGTGAACCCAACCTAAGACCTCACGCATGCGGGACATTTTGCCATCTATCCTAGACGCCTTTCCTCTCGGCAGCAGCGTTTTGGCAGAAAACAACGCTTGAAGCTTGTAATGCATTTGGATGCATTTAACCACTTAAGGACCGAGTCTCTTTCTGAGATTTGCTGTTTACAAGTTAAAAACAGGGTTTTTTTTTTCCTAGAAAATTACTTAGAACCCTCAAACATTATATATATATATATATATATATATATATATATATATATATATATATATATATATATATATATATATATATTTTTTTTTTTTCTAACACCCTAGAGAATAAAATGGCGGTCGTTGCAATACTTTCTGCCACACCGTATTTGCGCATCGGTCTTACAAGCGCACTGTTTTGGGACAAAATACACTTTTTTGAATAAAAAAATAAGACATCAGTAAAGTTAGCCCATTTTTTTTATATTGTGAAAGATAATGTTACACCAAGTAAATTTATACTTAACATGTCACGCTTCAAAATTGTAGCCGCTCGTGGAATGGCGACAAACGTTTACCCTTAAAAATCTCCATAGGCGATGTTTAAAAAATTCTACAGGTTGCATGTTTTGAGTTACAGAGGAGGTCTAGGGCTAGAATTATTGCTCTCGCTCTAACGATCGCGCCGATACCTCACATATGTGGTTTGAACATCGTTTTCATATGCGGGAATTTTTTTTTTAATTTTACCTTTTTAAAAAAATAAATTGTGTCACTTTTATTCCTATTCAAAGGAATGTAAACATCCCTTGTAATAGAAAAAAAGCATGACAGGACCTCGTAAATATGAGATCTGGGGTCAAAAAGACCTCAGATCTCATATTTACTCTAAAATGCATTAAAAAAGAAAAAAATAATTAAATGTCAATTGAAAAAAAAAGAAAAAAGGTGAACGGCGACCGGGGGGTGAGAACTGAGTGGCAGAGGATCAGCAGAGTTGGGGGACTGGAGCAGGAGAAACTACTAAGGTCACATGTGGTGAGCAGCATGGGAGAAATATAGTGGGAGGTAAGTGGGGACCAGAGAGAGAGGAGGATCAGCAAACCAGAGAATCATCAGAGCTGGAGGTTACTTCTGAATGGGGGGATCAGCAGAGCTGGAGGTTACTTCTGAATGGGGGGAGGATCAGCAGAGCTGGGAGTTACTACTAAGTGGAGGATCAGCAGAACTGGGGATTACTACTGAGTGGGGGATCAGCAGAGCTGGGGGTTACCACTGAGTGGTGGATCAGCAGAGCTGGGGGTTACTACTGAGTGGAGGATCAGCAGAGCTGGAGGTTACTACTGAGTGGAGGATCAGCAGAGCTGGAGGTTGCTACTGAGGGGAGGATCAGCAGAGCTGGAGGTTGCTACTGAGTGGAGGATCAGCAGAGCTGGAGGTTACTACTGAGTGGAGGATCAGCAGAGCTGGAGGTTACTTCTGAACGGGGGGGATCAGCAGAGCAGGGGGATACCACTGAGTGGTGGATCAGCAGAGCTAGGGGTTACTACTGAGTGGAGGATCAGCAGAGCTGGGGGTTACTACTGAGTGGAGGATCAGCAGAGCTGGGGATTACTACTGAGTGGTGGATCAGCAGAGCTGGGGGTTACTACTGAGTGGAGGATCAGCAGAGCTGGGGGGGTTACTACTGAGTGGAGGATCAGCAGAGCTGGGGATTACTACTGAGTGGTGGATCAGCAGAGCTGGGGGTTACTACTGAGTGGAGGATCAGCAGAGCTGGAGGTTACTACTGAGTGGAGGATCAGCAGAGCTGGAGGTTACTTCTGAACGGGGGCATCAGCAGAGCAGGGGGGTTACTACTGAGTGAGGGATCAGCAGAGCTGGGAGTTACTACTGAGCACGGGATCAGCAGAGTTGGGGGTACTACTGAGCTGGGGTTTCACTGAGTCCCTTTGAAACAAATTGAAAATCGACACACAATGGCATTTGGCAAACTTCAAAAAAGCATAAAAAACACATCAAAAAAGCATGTTAAAGCAGTAGGCGCTTTAATGTGTGTTAAACTCAAAGCAAGTGTAAATGAGCCCTAAGAGAAGCTTCTGGAGATTAGGGTGGGTGGATTCAAATACATGGCCTGAAAATTTAGTAGGCCCTGTCCAACCCCTGGGAAGGTGTGTCCAAATGGTGGATGCGTTCCTGTTAAATAGGCTGGGGTTTAGGGTAGATTGTCTTTCGAGTAGGGGAATGGATCTCTGAGCCTCAAGGGGTTAATTGCCCCTGAGACACTTCTGGACTGGATGCTGGATTTCTGCTGGACTGGCTACAACCCAGTACCTCATGAGTAGAGCCTCCATACTTTACACAGCTGTGCACCCATAGACTGTCCAAGTCTATAACTACTTGTGCTCTATGCACTCCTGCAGGAAGTGAAGGACAATCTCCCCAATTCGGTCACGGACAGAAATAAAAAATTTACAGAAATTTGAACTCTCCATGCAAAACTCAAACATGTTTGTTTGCGGTTAGGCATGAAACTTTTGGGGGCCCTATGTCTGGGATGAAGGGGTTCCTCCATGATCTAACTCAGGGTTTCTCAACCAGGGTTCCTCCAATGGTTGCTCAGGGTTCCTTTAGCAATGACCGATTTTTGCCTCTCAGATAAGTTCCCAGTGACACCAATGATCTTTTTAGCTATCTGTAGGGGGGGAAATTCTTCCCCAAGACCACAGATGTAAGGAGCCCTCTTCCATTGGCCATCCCACGAATTGATCATGAGTTGTAGATATAGCCATTTTTAACAGGGGTTCCCTGAGACCGAAAGGTTATTTCAAGGGTTTCTCCATGTTGAAAAGGTTGAGGAAGTCTGCTCTAACTGGTCGGTTATCTGGGGGGCCATGTTCATCTTTCCGTCCTGAAGCCAGACATTACCTCCAACGCTGTGAAAGGAAAGGGAGTTGGAATTCTCCGCAATTACAAAGTAAACGATTTTTCCAGCTTTGCTACATTTATCACCAATGAAAATGTTTTTGTTTGGCGTTGCCCTTGAAATGTCAACGACTCTCAGGGGTTAGAAGTTAGGCGAAACCGAATGCCGACGCGTCTGACACCGACATTTGTTATTGTTATCGGAAGTGATTATTCATTAAAACAATTTCTGCTTCCAATTATACAAAATAAGGTAATAAAATGACGCTGTAACAAAAAGTGATTTATTAGAGCGTTACGAACCTTCAAGGACGTAATACAACAATTCTTAAACTTTTTGTAAAGTTTGTTCATGAGTCAGAGCTTCACAGAGAAAAATATTTGTTCGGAATGATGAGCGAAGATATCCATCTGGTCAAGGCCCCCCTCCATGGTCCATGTCTCACCTTGGTCATCGGCTGTAGGCAATCTTTGCTATCAACACACCTCGTTCTCTGGGCTTCATTGCTTTCTAAGGTAACTACTTTATCACATCACTTCACTCACTTGTCTTCACTTTCAGCAATAGCCCACTTACCTCTCTTGGTATGTCTTCATATATACATGCCAATGCTTTTCTCTTTCACTTATTGTCCACTTGGGTCTGGGGGGGTCTTTATCATAGGTGTGCGCAGCCTATTGCTTTAGGGTGTGCACCTCAAAGCTCAAACACGTGTGTGTGTGTATATATATATACATACATACACACACACACGTGCTTCCAAACTTCTCTTATAAGCCGAACCGTGAGTGGGAGATCTTCCCCATCTACACACAGAGTCAGGGTGGTCTTAAAAGTATCATGGGCCCCTGGACAAAGTGATACACTGGGGCCCCTACCAGGTAGATGGCAACAAAAAGTGTGTGTGGCAGGGTGAGGGGGTTAACTTTTGCTTCATACAGAGTGCAGGGCTGAGGAGTGCACTACGTACAGTGTGCAGGTTTCAGGAGAATGCTACATACAGAGTGTACTGTTCAGGAGTGCACCAGCACAGAGTGCAGACTTCAGACGTGCGCTACGCACAGGGTGCAGAGTTCAGAAATGCGCTATGTACAGAGTTCAGGCGTAAGCTAGGTACAGGGTGCAGAGTTCACGTGTATTCTATGTACAGAGTTCAGACGTGAGCTACATGCAGGGTGCAGAGTTCAGGAGGGCGCTATGCATAGAGTGCAGAGTTCAGGTGTGCGCTACATACAGGGTGCACAGTTGAGTGAGCTACGCACAGGGTGCAGAGTTCAGAAATGCACTAAGTACAGAGTTCAGGTGTAAGCTAGGTACAGGGTGCAGAGTTCACACGTGTTCTATGTACAAAGTTCCGTCTTTCAGAAGTGCGCTATGTAGAGGGCAGAGTTCAGGTATGCGCTACACACAGGGTCCACAGTTAAGGAGTGAGCATAGATCATGCGTGTGCTAATTACAGAGTTCATACGTGAGCTACGTGCAGGGTTCAAGAGAGCGCTATGCACAGACTACAGAGTTCAGGTGTTTGCTACATACAGGGTGCACAGTTGAGGAGTGAGCTATGCACAGGGTACAGAGATCATGCGTGTGCTATGTAGAGAGTTCAGACGTGAGCTACGTGCAAGGTGCAGGTTTTCAGAAGTGCGCTATGTAGAGTGCAGAGTTCAGGAGTGAACTATGCACAGAATGCAAATTTCAGGTATGCACTATGCAAAGAGCACAGAGTTCAGGCGTGCACTACACACAGGGTGCACAGTTCAGGACTGAGCTAGGTACAGGGTGCGGAAATCATGTGTGTGCTATGTACAGAGTTCAAGGGTGAGCTGCTCGCAGGGTGCAGAGTTCAGAAGTGCGCTATGTAGAGTGCAGAGTTCAGGAATTCCCTATGCACAGGCTGCAGAGTTCAGGCGTGTGCTATTGTAAAAAGTTCAGGGGGTGCTATGCCAGTTTACAGACCCTCCCGCCAGTACAGAGCTCTCCCCTACAATATCTCCCCAAGCGAAAGCTCTCCTCTCCTTCCAGTGCAGCTGGAGTTACAGCTCTTCAACCTTCCCTGTCCTATACCCACAGCAGCTCTTAGCAGCCCAGGCACACCCGTCACACCCCGTGCGCACGCCTATGGTCTTTATTTACATTTAACCCACCTGGGCCTTAATAATTTGACTCATGATTCAATTTAGATTGGAGCCCCCATTCTCACCTGGACTCATACTCATCTGGGAATCACACCTAGGTTCTCTGTTGTCCTACTGGCCCCACCTCAGCTCCCGGTGGCAGACAACTCCAGCGGCCCATGCGCTCCAGCTTGCACACCCTTACAGGCTGAAAATGAGTAAGTTATTTAGAGATGGATATCTTCATCTCTATTTTACTGTCTCCCATTTTTGGGTTTTTGTGCTGAAAATGCCCCCTCGGCTTATACTCAAGTCAAGCACTTTTCTGCAGCAGAGAATGACATTTTCGGAACCGACTTTGGGGCCCCGTATCTCGGGGCCATTTGGCACTAGGAACCCCAAATTTGGCGTGCAAACCCAGTGGAACCAGCACTACAACATATCCAAGGGTTCCTAGCCCCAAGTGACCCCGAGATACGGGGACCCAAATCAGTTCGGAAAATGTCATTCTCTGCTGTAGAAAAGTGCTTGACATTTTCCAAACTGACTTTGGGGCCCCGTATCTCGGGGACACTTGGTGCTAGGAACCCCAGGATATGTTGTAGTGCTAGTTCCACTGGGTTTGCACACCAAATGTGGGGTTCCTAGCACCAAGTGGCCCAGAGATACGGGGCCCCAAAGTTGGTCAACTGTGTCCATCTGCAGCAATGTCATTTCGGGACCCCAAATTTTGGCTGCAGCTAGGGGGCATCTAGGAACCCTTAACTACCGAGTTTTTGGTTCAGGGGACCTATGGCTGCAAAAAAAGCACAGTGAGGCATGCAAATGGGCACAGTGAGGCTGCAAATGGGCACAGTGAGGCATGCAAATGGGCACAGTGAGGCTGCAAATGGGCATTGTTGACCCTCTTTTCCACTTACAGTAGCTGTGTATTTCTCAATCTAGGCTTATACTCAAGTCAATAAGTTTTCACAGTTTTTTTTGTGGTAAAATTAGATGCCTCGGCTTATATTCGTTTCGGCTTATACGCGAGTATATACGGTAATCTATTACGCATCCGTCCCTGAAGATTGGCAACCACGCCATGAAACGCGTCGGGCTTACACCTATGCAATACGTTTCATACTCAGGACCAAACCTTGGGTTTAAGGATTCCATTTGTGAGAGGATTTTCTAACAATGCCATGAATAGTAATTATACATTGTTTATGTTTTTTTTGCATCATGCTTTTTATATGTTTACTATTTTGTATGTACTTTACAATGCATGCTCTGCTGTGTGTTTTAGACAAATAAACACATCCATATTACACTGTCTTATCCTTGAGTCCTCTCATGCAGACCTCATTTAAAGTCCCAACGTTTTTTTCTATATGTCTCACTTACTGTACCAGAAGTCCATATGGTGAACCTGTTCAGCTTCACCCTAAGTGACATCAATCAGCATGCAGCCTGAACGACAAAACATAGCAGATACTGTGACAGACCCAACTGGGACAGAGGCTTTTGGAAGGGGCTAGGGGCAAGCCGCTGATTATGGCCCACGGAGGAGATCTGGGATTTTGTCTGCTTCTCCCACTTAGAGCATGGTAAAGAGCTCAGTTCAGCCTCTAAAGCCATGGAGAGAGCAGATCATCCTCTAATGATGGACAACCATGTGATGAACGCTGAGAGCGAGGCTTAGATTGATTCTCTGAATAAGGACAATAAAGCTCCCTTTCTGGAGTGGATGGAAAGGTGTAATAATAATAATCTTGTACAGGTTAATGGTCATAGGGAATATGGTGGCCCTCCTGCAGACTGGGTTGGAGAAGACCCTCCACTTGGGACATTAATATTTATCAACAATATCGCTCAAGAAATCTATGAAGATAATTTCATTCCACTTTTTCAGACAGCTGGAACATTGTATGGTGTAGACTGTAGACTATGGTGTAGACTACCGGACAGTAGACATGTGCACTGCCGAAAAAATTTGTTCATTTTCAGGGTTTTTGACGTCTTTTCTGTGTCATCCGTATTGTTAGTAATTTGTAAATTCGTAAATTCGACAATTTGAAAATAAGATCCAAAAATTCAAAAGGATAACTAACGAACTAACTAATAATAATAAACTACTAAATTATAGGTATTGGAATTTCCTTTTAAATTTGGCTGTTAGTGAACGTAACGAATACGAATTTATCCGAAGTTACGAATTATCCGAAATAACGAATGCCGCATCTAAACGAATGGAACAGAACAAATTAATAATAAATAATAATAATAAAAAGTTTTTATTATTATTATTGTTATTTATTATTATTAATTTCTTTACATTTCATTCGTTTAGATACGGCATTTGTTATTTCGGATAATTCGTAACTTCGGATAAATTCGTATTTGTTACGTTCACTAACAGCCAAATTTGAAAGGAAATTCCAATGCCTATAATTTAATAGTTAGTAATAGTTAAGTTATTATTAGGATTTTCTAAATTACGAATTTACGAATTTTCTAATTTACAAAATCTCTCATTTTCAAATATTCAAATTTACGAATATTTGGAAAAATTCGTTAAACGAGTTTTCGTTCATTCGGTTATTTCCGAATTAACGAATTTGTTAAAATCCGTTTAAAAATTTGTAACAAACGAATTGCCCTGATTAATCAAAACATTGTTTGGGTGGACAGTGACCTGAGTGACCTAGGCTTGTCTAGGTGACTAGTTGTTACTTAGCTTACTGTTTAGGTTGGCTGTTCACAGTTTGCATTGTTTAGGGCAGTGGTGTCCAAACTATGGCCCTCCAGTTTTTAAGGAACTACAACTCCCATCATGCCTAGTCATGTCTGTGAATGTCAGAGTTTTACAATGCCTCATGGGAAGTGTAGTTCCGCAACAGCTGGAGGGCCGTAGTTTGGACAACCCTGGTTTAGGGTAATGTGATCGAGCTCTTACCTGATTTTGGGTGGTTTTGGGTGTGAATTTACAATAGAGTCAGTTCCAGTTTGCAACTAAGCGAGTGCCGTCTAGTTCTTGGGTGCAATTCTCAGCTATAATATCTGGTTCCAGAGTAGAGAAAGCTGTATCTTGGCGGAAGCACCCAAGCTGGGTGCCAAGCGGTCCGTCACCGTTTCTATCTGAGGCTTCTTCTGATAGAGGTAGTTAGCTTTATGACAGAGTGCACTTTAAAATGAAGCAGCCAGTGGTTTTGTATATATTCATTATGTCCAGGACTATAAAAAGTGTTTTTCTTTTGTTTGATATCCAACCAGCAGGTGGCACTGTAGCCTCCCTTTCACATGTTTGCCTGTCAATCCTTTATTTTGCTGGAAAAAAAAAATCCTGCCGTTTGTAGAATTCAATAGCTAAAGTTCAAACTTAGAAACACAAATGAGCGATTCGGAACAATGGATCCTTCTCCTCACTCTGTATGGCTCCGTCCAAGATTTTTTTGTAGCCCCCTTGTCCTAAACTATGTCGATGTAGTTTTTGGCTGGACTAATTGTACATTTTTTCACCTGGTTTTTCCCTAAGCTTAAGTTGGCTTGTGTGTCTCCAGTATATGTCACTGGTATCATTGTCATAGTAAAAGATCTCACAAACAAAACTAAGATATTAATATGTAAATTTTCTTTAGCCAATCCAATAGAAGGTTCATGACCACTGGTGCATGCTGGGGGAGGATATACTGTAAATACTTGGAACAGGCCACGTGCTTGCTCTTTTCCCTTGGGTTGAGGCCTAGGGAGGTGCCGCTGGATGGAGCTCTGCTGTTAGGCCCAATAGCCTGGTTTGGAGCCCAATGTGTGCTGAAGTGGTCCTGAAGCTTTTTCCTGCATGGTCTTTTGGAAGCTGTGCCAAGGAGGAGACCCAGGGGAGGCCCCTTGCTGAATAGAGCCAGGAAGAAGGCTGGTCTATCAGAGGGACCTGTTGACTCATTTAGAGGACGCACTGAAGTTTAGGAACATGATTATAGCATTGCTGGGTTGGCTTAAAGGTTCCAGCACTGTGAAGCTTACATTGGAAGGCCCTGTGTTGACGCCAAGTGCCCACCTAAAGACCAGAGTACCAGAGGGAGAAGAGCAGAGTGCTGGAGCCCGCCAGGATAGGGGTAAGGTAAGTAATTCAACCTATTAACCTCTCCTTGGTTGTAATGAGCATTGAAAATGTGCCGGTGCGGGCACTGTAAGGTTTTTTTTTTTTCTTCCAGCTAGGAGTTGGGCTATGAATCTAACATAAAAAAAAGTTTACAAATTATTTGAATTGGCTGCCAACACTCCACAATGCAATGAACATCAGACATCCGCCATTTTTTCTGACGCAGTCCACCAAAACACGTGGTAGTGCGCACCCCTGCGCTGTTGTGTGCTGCAGGTCATAATGAGCAATGATTGCACCTGATCCGGGATTTGGATGGAATGTGGAAGATTTGCAGGTACGGACATTTCTAATATGAGGTTACAGAAGGGTCAATCCGTGCTAAAGCAGAACAACTCCTGCAGAATAAAGAAAATGTTCCATTTGTAAAGTGAGCTCTGCTTCTCTCCAACACTGACTTGTAAGGTTTGGAAATGGGATTTACTGTAAAGTATATAGATATACAGTATATGCCGTATATATCCCAATTGCAGTGTCACTAGAAAATATCACTATGTGTCACCTACTTCCTCCCCTGCATTCGAAAACAGGCCGGATGTGTATATTCCAATACAAAGGTACATCATTATATCACACTATAGTACTGTGACATCCAACTGTGAGATTGGTTCTCAGCAAAGAATTTCAGGAAAGAAAAGTCTGGTGAGATATTTGTACAGTGCCGATCATTTCTAAAAATACTTGGTAACAGCTGGCACTGCCAATTGATGCCGACCCAGCCGCCCTCCTAGAGGGAAAATAACACCTCAGATACAGTAAACTCTCCATAGAGAGTCTTCCTTCCTTCGCTATCTCCTTTATTCTCAATTTATATCTAATCTTCCTTTTTCACTCCTTCCTTACTTCCCCCCCTTTGTTCCTTCCTTCTTCTCCCACTTCCTTTCTTTGCTTCTTTCCTTCCTTCACCTCAGTTGTCTTCTTTTCTTTTATCCTTCCTTCTTTCCTCCATTTATCTTCCTTCCTTCTTTCCTTCCTTCCCACCCTCCTTCCTTCTCCTCCATTTCTTTCTTTCTCTTTTCTTTCCTTCCTTCACTCCCCCCTTCTTTCCTTCATTCACTTATTTTATCTTCTTTTCTCCTTCCTTCCTTCTTTCCTCCCTTCTTTACTTTCCTCCTTTCCTTTCTTCTTTCCTGCCTTCCCTCCCTCCCTCCTTCCTTTCATCTTCCTTCTTTCCTTCCTATCCTCCTTCCTCCCCTCTCCTTCATTTCTCTCCTTTCCTTCCTTCCTTCTCTCCCTTCCTTCCCTCCTCCATTTCTATCCCTTCCTTCCATCCTTCCCTCCTTCCTCTTTTCTTTCCTTCCTTCACTCCTCCCTTCTTTGCTTCTTTCCTTCACCTATTTTATCTTCTTTTATTTTTTCCTTCCTTACTATTTTCCTCCATTCCTTACTTTCTCCTTTCCTTTCCTTTCTTCTTTCCTGCCTTCCCTCCCTCCTTTCTTTCCTTTTCCATTTCTCTTCTTTCCTTCCTGCCCACCCTCCTTCCTGCCCTCTCCCCCATTTCTCTCCCTTCCTTCCTTCCTTCCTTCCTGCCCTCTCCCCCATTTCTCTCCCTTCCTTCCTTCCTGCCCTCTCCTTCATTTCTCTCCCTCCCTTCCTTCCTTCCTTCCTTCCTTCCTTCCTTCCTTCCTTCCTTCCTTCCTTCCTTCCTTCCTTCCTTCTCCTCCATTTCTCTCCCTTCCTTTCCTTTTTCCTTGCTTCTTTCCTGTCTTCCTTTCCTCCCTCCCCCCTTCCCTTCCTCTTCCATTTCTCTTCATTCCTTCCTTCCTTCATTCCTCTTTTCTTTCCTTGCTTCACTTCTCCTTTCTTTGCTTCTTTCCTTCCTTCACCTATTTTCTTTTCTTTTTACCTTCCTTGCCTCTTTCCTCCCTTCCTTACCTTCCTTACCTTTCTTCATTTCTTTCTCCTTCCTTTCCTTCCTTCCCTCCCTCCTTGCTTTCCTCTTCCATTTCCTTTCTTTCTTCCTTCCCTTCCTCCCTCCTTCCTTTCCTCTTCCATTCTTTCTTTCTTTACTCCTCTCTTCTTTGCTTCTCTTCCTTGACCTCCTTTATCTTCTTTTCTTTTTTCCTTCCTTTTTTCTTTGCTTCTTTGCTCCCTCACTACTCCCTTCCTTCCTTCTTTCTTCCATCCACAATTTCTCTTTCTTTCTTACTTTTTTTTCGTCTTCCCTTCATTGTTTCCTTTTTTTCTACTTTCCTTCCTTCCCCAATTCTTCCTTCCTTCCTCCTTTCTTTCTTGCTATGACTTTCCTTCCTTCCTTTGGTTGGTCCTTTCTTTCTTTCTTTCTTTCTTTCTTTCTTTCTTTCTTTCTTTCTTTCTTTCTTTCTTTCTTTCTTTCTTTCTTTCTTTCTTTCTTTCTTTCTTTCTTTCTTTCTTCCTTTCTTTCTTCCTTTCTTCCTTTCTTTCTTCTCTCTTGCAGAATATTCTCAGCTCCCATTTACTGACGCTGCATTGTGATTGGTCGATGCCGGAGGTGACTTTGTCAGATTTGTAGCCCCCCCCCCCCATGTCTCAGTCTGTACCATGTGACGTTTCTTTTAGGAAGAAGGTGACATTTAATTGCCGATCTCTGCAATACACAAATGTTCGATCTGTCACGGAGCAGGTGAGAATTTCCTTCTAATTGGCTGAAACAAAATACTAAAAACACAAAGTCTGCAGAGGGAGAGGAGAACTTTCCTCCGAGGATCACACAGGACAGAAGATGACATAAGAGGACTGTCATCCTCCTGCAGATAAGAAGTAGACGGGTACGGTGCTGTGCCATGGCTGGCTTCAGAGAAGATTTCGATTTTTATTGTAGAATACGATGTCACAATACCGGCAAAATGAATACAAAGTTACTTCTTAACCACTTGCTGGCGAGGACTTTTTCTGACATTTTGTTGTTTAAGTAAAAATCTGTATTTTTTGCTAAAAAAAATTACTTAGAGCCCCCAAATATTATATATTTTTTTCAGCAGAGACCCTAGAGAATAAAATAGCGGACCATTGCAATTTTTCATGTGCAGCAGTTTTTTAAGTGCAATTTTTTGGGAAAAATTACACTTTAATGAATTAAAAAACGAAAAAAAAAAACAAAACATAATATATACCACAGTTTTTTGTATAAAATAAAAGATGATGTCATGCCTGACAAGTAAATAGATACCAAACATGTCCTGATTTAAAATTGTGCACGCTTGTGGAATGGCACTAGAGATGGTCCAAACAGCCCCCCCCGGTTAAATATTGTGCCTGGGGAGGGGGGTGTCCTTAGTCTGCCTGTAAAGTGGCGCATCTGTACAATGTATCGAACATGCCGCAGCAAAATGACATTTCTAAAGGAAAAAACGTCATTAAAATTTGTTTGTGGCAAATCCCGGCAATATAGATAAAAAAGATCCCAGGAATACAGATAAAAATCAATGAAAAAATGGCATAGTGTCCCCCCCCCCCCCCACAGTCCATACCAGGCCCTGTCTGTTATGGATATTAAGGGGAATTCCACGCCAAAATTTAAAAAGCAAGCAGCCTGGAGGTCAGGATGGGGGGGGGGGACAAGCGTGCACCCCCCCCTCCTGAACCATACCAGGCCACTTGCTCAACATGGGGAGGGTGCTTTGGGGTCCCCCCAAAGCACCGTGTCCCCATGTTGATGGGGACAAGAGCCTCTTCCTAACAACCCTGGTCCAGTGGGGACTGCGGGTGGGGGCTTTTGGAATATGGAAGCCCCCTTTAACAAGGAGACCGGAGGAGGCGGAGGAGGCGAGCACGAGGACAAGTGGGGAGGCAGAGGAGGCGGGCACGAGGACAGCTGGAGAGGCAGATTAGGCGGGCACCAGGACAGTGGAGGAGGCGGGCCGAGGACAGCTGGGGAGACGGAGGAGGCAAACACAAGGACAGCAGAGGAGGCGGGCATGAAGACAGCTGGGGAGGCGGGCATGAAGACAGCTGGGGAGGCGGGCACCATGTCTCTGGACGTAGCTGATGCCTGGGTGAGTCCACTCTCTGATCCTGTTGTAGGCACCCACATGGCCCTAGGCAAGACTAACGACACCCTGCACCCAAACAAACCCCCCACCCTCCGGGTGCAAAATAGCCAAGCACCGGCCCTGCATTTAAGAGATGCATTTGGGGGGCCACTAACAATCAACGCCACCTGTTTGTGTCTCGCACGGGTAGGGCGGGAAACGTGCGGTGCGGGAAACATCCTAGTGTGAACTGGCCCTAAAAGCGGAGTTACACTGTAAAGCGGAACTCCAGCCACAATTTGTTTTCTATTTTTTCCATACGGGGTGAAGAATTCTAATTTATTCAGAATAAGATCTCACTTTCTCTAACACCGACCTTTCGTTGTGTATTCAGGGTCAGGATTCTCTCTCGGGATTTGTGGGATGATTATTGCTGCGAGGTCTCATGGTAAGTCCTCTTCAATGAGGACGGAAGGTGGAAGACGAAACGCATTGAATGGAACAATAAGATCCGGCATCGTCTCAGCAGAAAATTTGTACAGACTGCCGGAATGGAAGACAATTCCACCCGCTGGGAGCAGGACGAATAAACAAAGTTTTCTATACATTCCATACATTCCTGTGTGCAGAACATATTTTTATTTCCTGAGTGCTAAGTAAGAAATTACAATGTACCTTTCATCTGATAGATAATAATACGCTCAAAGGAGAAGGGTAGGTGGGAGCAGACTTTTTATCTTCATGTAGCGAGTATAAAATTAGAACTATAGACAACACTTCTTCTTTTTTTTCCATTTACATTATACAATATTCATATTCAATTTCCTGTAAATTTACCTTCAACTATGTAGTACAAGGACCGGCCTGACTGCATACAAATTGAAAGAATTTAGATCTCATATTATATGGTTTTGGTAAATCTAAAGGAAAATAGTATAATGTATGGCCAGCCTAAGGGAGGGTTACAACCCATATCAGTTTTTTGTTTGTTTGTCGGCATTGGTGTCCTACTGGGGAGATTTCCCTTCACTTCCTGTCCCACTGCCAAAAAAGGAAGTGAAAGGAAACCCCTGTAAAGAGAGAGAAATTCCCCATTGGAAGATTTCCTGTTCTGAGGACAACCCAAAATTTGGGATTTGCTTTTACTTGTAGTTACAGTCAGTGGCGGCTGGTGCTCCATCACCCCATCCACCCCCCACCCCCGTCACTGGAGCCCGCCACCGCACACCAATGACAACAGCACCCTCCCCTGGTTGCTAGCTCGCCCTCTCGCCCGCTGGGCCCCGTCAGCCCCGCACTTACCCTATGCAGGTCACAGCTGCGGCGGCGGCTTCCCCCCTCTGTCTCCTCTGTTTTTCCCGCCTGTCGCTTCAATTCCCGGCACAGCCCCCCATCACATCAGAGGTTCCCCTATCATGTCACAGCCCCCCCTTCACATCAGAGGTTCCCCTATCACGTCACAGCCCCCCATCACATCAGAGGTCCCCCTATCACGTCACAGCCCCCCTTCACATCAGAGGTTCCCCTATCACGTCACAGCCCCCCCTTCACATCAGAGGTTCCCCTATCATGTCACAGCCCCCCTTCACATCAGAGTCACCCCTATCACGTCACAGCCCCCCATCACATCAGAGGTCCCCCTATCACGTCACAGCCCCCCCTTCACTTTAGAGGTTCCCTTATCACGTCACAGCCCCCCATCACATCAGAGGTCCCCCTATCACATCACAGCCCCCCTTCACATCAGAGGTTCCCCTATCATGTCACAGCCCCCCCTTCACATCAGAGGTTCCCCTATCACGTCACAGCCCCCCCTTCACATCAGAGGTTCCCCTATCATGTCACAGCCCCCCCTTCACATCAGAGGTTCCCCTATCACGTCACAGCCCCCCCTTCACATCAGAGGTCCCCCTATCACGTCACAGCCCCCCTTCACATCAGAGGTTCCCCTATCATGTCACAGCCCCCCCTTCACATCAGAGGTTCCCCTATCACGTCACAGCCCCCCCTTCACATCAGAGGTTCCCCTATCACGTCACAGCCCCCCATCACATCAGAGGTCCCCCTATCACGTCACAGCCCCCCTTCACATCAGAGGTTCCCCTATCATGTCACTGCCCCCCCTTCACATCAGAGGTTCCCCTATCACGTCACAGTCCCACCATCACGTCACAGCCCCCCCTTCACATCAGACGTTCCCCTATAATGTCACAGCCCCCCCATCACATCAGAGGTTCCCCTATCATGTCACAGCCCCCCCATCACATCAGAGGTCCTCCTATCACGTCACAGCCCCCCCTTCACATCAGAGGTCCTCCTACTACGTCACAGTCCCACCATCACGTCACAGCCCCCCCTTCACAGCAGAGGTCCTCCTATCACGTCGCAGTCCCACCATCACGTCACAGCCCCCCCTTCACATCAGACAATCCCCTATAATGTCACAGCCCCCCCATCACATCAGAGGTTCCCCTATCATGTCACAGCCCCCCCATCACATCAGAGGTTCCCCTATCACGTCACAGTCCCACCATCACGTCACAGCCCCCCCTTCACAGCAGAGGTCCTCCTATCACGTCGCAGCCCCCCCTTCATATCAGAGTCCCCCTATCACGTCACAACCCCCCATCACATCAGAGGCCCCCCCTTCACATCAGAGGTCCTCCTATCATGTCACAGCCCCCCATCACATCAGAGACCCCCCTATAACGTCACAGCCCCCCTTCACATCAGAGGTTCCCCTATCACATCACAGCCCCCCCTTCACATCAGAGTCCCCCCTATCACGTCACAGCCCCCCATCACATCACAGCCCCCCATCACATCAGAGGCCCACCTATCACATCACAGCCCCCCCTTCACATCAGAGTCCCCCCTATCACGTCACAGCCCCCCCTTCACATCACAGCCCCCCATCACATCAGAGGCCCACCTATCACATCACAGCCCCCCCTTCACATCAGAGTCCCCCCTATCACGTCACAGCCCCCCATCACATCAGAGGCCCACCTATCACGTCACAGCCCCCCCATCACATCAGAGGCCCACCTATCACGTCACAGCCCCCCCATCACATCAGAGTCTCTCTATACAGCACATAAGAGTTCTCTCTATATGTCAAATTCCACCCTTTATGTCAAAGCCTCCCCTTACATCAGAGTCCCCCCCGATCACTGATCTTTCTCCATCAGAGCCCCCCTTTATATCAGAGTCCCCCCATCACCAGTTATTCTCATCAGAGACCCCCTTTATGTCAAAGTCTCCCTATCAATGATTCCTCTCATCACATCACAAAGCCCCCCAAATCAAAGAGCCCCCCCATCACACAGTCTCCGCCTTACACAACGCTTGGGGCGGACCTACATGTCAGCTGCCCTGAGTTGGAGTCATAAGTTGCCATGGTGGGGGAGGGCTGACTGCTAACACCATAGCAACCAATGATGCTGTGCACACTACCCTAGAACGTCATTGGTAGTTATGGTTCTGGTGGCAGATCTGCCCACACCATGGCAATTCATGTATCTGATCCAGGGCAAATTGGATCACATGTTTACAGAGGAGGGAAGAGGGACAATGCAGGAGGGAAGAGGGACAATGGAGGAGGGAAGAGGGAGGAGGGAAGAGGGACAATGGAGGAGGGAAGAGGGACAATGGAGGAGGGAAGAGGGAGGAGGGAAGAGGGACAAAGGAAGAGGAAAGAGGGACAGCAGAGGGACAATAGTAGAGGAAAGAGCGACAATGGAGGAGGGAAGAGGGACAGCAGAGGAGGGGTGAGTGACAACTGAAGAGGTAAGAGGGACAAGGGAGGAGGAAAGAGGAGAAAAGTGGGACAACAGAGGAAGAAAGAGGGACAACGGAGGAGGGAAGAGGGACGAGGAGGAGAGGAGAGTGACAACGGAAGGGGTAAAAGGGACAAGGGAGGAGGAAAGAGGAGAAAAGTCAGACAACAGAGGAAGAAAGAGGGACAACAGAAGAGAGACAAGGGGTGAGGCAAGAGGGACAATGGAGGAGGAAAGAGGCATAACAGAGGAGGAAAAAGGGACAAGGGAGGAGGAAAGAGGAACAACGGAAGAGGGAAAACAGAAGAGGGACAAGGGAACAGGGACAAGGAAGGAGGAAAGAGCGACAACGGAGGAGGGGAGAGGGAGAATGGAGGAGGGAACAGGGACAAGGGAGGAGGAAAGAGCGACAACGGAAGAGGGGAGAAGGAGAACGGAGGAGGGGAGAGGGATAACAGAGGAGGGAAGAGGGACAGCGGAGGAGGGGAGAGGGACAGCAGAGGGACAGCAGAGGAGGGAAGAGGGACAGTGGAGGAGGGGAGAGGGATAACGGAGGAGGGAAGAGGGATAACGGAGGAGGGAAGAGGGATAACGGAGGAGGGGAGAGGGACAACGGAGGAGGGGAGAGGGACAACGGAGGAGGGGAGAGGGACAACGGAGGAGGGGAGAGGGATAACAGAGGAGGGGAGAGGGACAGCGGAGGAGGGGAGAGGGAGAACGGAGGAGGGGAGAGGGAGAACGGAGGAGGGGAGAGGGACAGCGGAGGAGAGAAGAGGGAGATTTGGTTCCAGAAGAGGTATAATCCCTTGAAATGCAGCACAGCTTGGAGCTACAAGTATATCATGCCAAGTGATACAATGAAGTCATAATATCTGTGTCCTCCACATAATTAGTACCGATGGCTGCAATTTAATGATAGGATTCCCAAAAAATCTCTCCAGACACGTTCTGCCCAGAGGGGTTCACTAAATGAGACTTTGAACCGGAGACAAAAGACTTTTCATTAAATGAGGTCCTTTTCTGGCTGTCAGTTACTCCTTGTTTCCTGGCACTGTCTCCGGGAATATTGGCACTGACGATTAATCTTCATCATTTTTCAATTCAGTCTTTAAACGCGTGAGTTTACCAGAGACAGGCGCCCAATTCGGTTGGCGGGATCCAAGCTCATTTATTTCCACATATTTTGATACGCTTTACCGGGAGGAAGAAAGAATGAGAAATGTATTTATTTTTGTGTTGACTTCTCAGGTTGAAGGAGATCGAAGCCAAAATCTCGAAGGAAAATTTCGGGTTGTCAGTAACAAATAATGCGCATTGCGTGTTTTTTGCACATTTCCAAAAAAAAGCTGCGTTCACACCGACGCGTAGCGGAAACGTGCATTTTAGGAAACATGCAAAAACACACAATGCGCATTATTTCTTACTGACACCCCCCAATGCGGGATGCAGTCCTGGCGTCGGTGGATGTTGCTGCACCACAAAATGCGCGGAAAACGTGGCAAAACAGAGAATGCAAAACGCGCTGGGTTCATGATCCTGCCATGGTGGTCTTTGTTGAGGCATTTCCTGTCATGGGGTGACAATAGTGCTTCTGTGTTGCCACCCTGTCTCTCTGTGCCCCTGGTGGCGGGGCTGCTGTTAGAAATCACGGGGCCCCGTACAGCCTGTCTGACAGAACAGGGGATCAAGCCTAACAGGCGGCTCCAGCCCTATGAACAAACCACTCATTCGTGCAACCAGAATAGCTGTGAGAACGAGCCTATAAAAGAGAAGTATGGGGTGTAGGTGGATGCTGCATCTGACTGCTCTAAAACTCAGAACTGAGCGATCAAACGTCGCAGATCGCTCACTGGAGCGCCGGGCTGTGGAGGGGGCAGGAGCGGCGGGCTCAGGCTCTCAGCCCCTCGCTAGTAGGTTGAACCGGGTGCCAGTCCAGGCATGTGGGCGGATCCCGACCCCGTGGTGCCCGCAATCTTGCCCGAGCCTGGACCAACTCCGTCTGCTGACAACGGGTCACAGGAGTTCAGAACAAACTCCACAGGAAATCTACAACCAAACACGCGTTCCCCCCGTACTTCTCCTTTAACCACTTGCCGACCGCCGCACGCCGATATACGTCGGCACAATGGCAGCGGTGGGCAAATGGGCGTACCTGTACATCCCTTTTAATTGGCGGGGCTAGTGGGCGTGAGCGCACGCCCGCCGCGTACAGCGTGACTGTGCCCGCGGGAACCGCGGGCTTGACATCTGCCTGTGTCCCGGCGATCGTGTCACGGAGCCGCAGAAAGGGGAAGTGCCGATGTAAACAAGGCGTCTTCCCATTCTGGCTTGTGTTATGACAGAGATCACCACCTGTCATCGGGAGCAGTGATCGCTGTCATGTGAGTGGAAGCCCACCCACCCCACAGTTACAATCACTCCCTAGGACACACTTAACCCCTTCATCGCCCCCTAGTGTTTAACCCCTTCCCTGCCAGTGTCATTTAAACTGCACTGATCGCTGTATAAATGGCAATGGTCCCAAAATAGTGTCAAAAGTGTCCGATGTGTCCGCCATAATGTCGCAGTCACGATAAAAATCGCAGATCGCCGCCATTACTAATAAAAAGAAATTATTATAAAAACGCCATAAATCTATCCCCTATTTTGTAAGACGCTATAACTTTTGCCAATCAATATACACTTATTGCGATTTTTTTTTTTACCAAAAATATGTAGAAGAATACGTATCGGCCTAAACTGAGGAAACATTTTTTTTCTTTTATATATTTTTGGGGGATATTTATTATAGTAAAAACTAAAAAATATTGCGCTTTTTTTTTTTTAAATTGTTGCTTTTTTTTTTGTTTATAGCGCAAAAAATAAAAACCGCAGAGGTGATCAAATACCACCAAAAGAAAGTTCTATTTGTGGGGAAAAAAAGGACGTTGATTTTGTTTGGGTTCAACGTCGCACGACCGCGCAATTGTCAGCTAAAACGACGCAGTGCCGAATCGCAAAAAGTGCTCTGGTCAGGAAGGGGGGTAAAATCTTCCGGGGCTGAAGTAGTTAATGATCAGTATTTAGTGGGCATCATCCGGTCTGCCATGGGAATATATGGGAATTTCAGGTATTAGATTGGCAGTTTTCCTGTCCTTGTCCCCTCCTCACATTTCTTTTGATTCAGTGTGTAGTCCATGGGCACTTTCTTTATTAATTCCCCAAATCGAGATACACTGTGTATATACACCGTCACACCAAATCAAGTCCGCCGGGGAGCCACCCAGCGGAAGGAGGAGCTCCAGCACCTGGATGGAAATCTGCCGCCTGCGGTGAGTGACCCTTCCCCAATGCTTGCCACTAGTGGAGCAACCTGGGATCGGGACCAGTTCAAAAAGGACTTCTGTCTCGTACACACGGGCGGACTTTTCGACCGGACTGGTCCGACGGAACGAATCCGTCAGACAATCCGACTGTGGCTAGGGCAGCTATTGTCTACTGGCTATGAACTTCCTTATTCTAGTCCCTTCGTAGGTCATCACAGTCATACCAACCGACTTTCGAACGGACTTTAGCCTGTTCGTGCGTGGGCAAGTCCGGTCATCCGGAAGTCCGTCGTAACTCGGTCGAAAGTCCGTCGGAAAGACCGTCGGAGGTTTGATGCTGAAAAGTCCGCCCGTGTGTACACGGCTTTAGCCACTGACCCTACTCTGACGAGCTTCTGGACCCGGGTAGGGCTTCCAGGTTCGGGAGCAGGTGACAAGATAGTGCAGGAAAACGTATTATTATTATTATACCGAATTGTAGAAATCGTTCCCGCGGGCAGATCCCAGACCATTACCAAGCAGCTGATAGTGCCCCAGCAGTGCCCAACTGCTACCCCTGGCCCACCACATTCTCATGGCGGGGCATCAAGGGAAGTTACGGACAGAAAAACGGTTAGCCCAAGCCTTCCATTGGCCCGGGATGTCCCAAGCAGTAGCCCACTATTTTCGCACCTGTGATACATGTCAGCAACATGGGAGGAGATGGTTGGCCAACAAGCCCCCTCTACAACCCTTGCCCATCATTGAGGAGCCGTTCCAGCGGATAACTATCGACATCCTGGGATCCTTGGCTCGCCCCAGCAAAACTGGAAAGCAGTACATCCTGACAATTGTGGATTATGCTACCCGTTATCCCGAAGCAGTGGCACTCTCCAACATCACAGCTCCCAAAGTCGCAGAAGCCCTAGTTACGGTGTTCACATGAGTGGGCTTTCCAGCAGGGATTCTGTCGGACCAAGGTACACAGTTTATGTCCGATCTGATTCAGTCCCTCCGGACCACCCCCTATAACCCCCTAACCAATGGACTGTGTGAGCATTTCAATGGGACCCTGAAGGCCATGCTACGTGCCTTTATTGACCAGGGACCAGACTGGGAACGGTACCTCCCCCACCTTCTCTTCGCCTACTGGAAGGTCCCGCTGGGTTTTCCCCATTTGAGCTGCTGTATGGGAGGAAGGTCCGAGGCCCCCTGACCCTGCTGAAAGAATACTGGGAGGGCCAACTACATGATACGGGGTTCCTGTGGTCCCCTACGTCCTAGAACTGCATGAATGAATGGGCCAACTTGCTGGGCTCATGGCAGACCGTCTCAAGGCTGCCCAAACCCGCCAAAAGACGTGGTATGACCGCAAAGCTTGAACCCGCAAGTCTGCCGAGAGCCAACAGGTCCTCATGATAGTCCCAAATCCCCAAAACAAATTACAATCTACATGGGAGGGACCCTTTCAAATCATCAAGAAGTTAAATGAGACCAACTATGTTCTTGTGCTGGATGATCGAGGGAAGCGGCAAAAGACAGGGTGGCTACATTCCTAGATACAGTGGGACCAAGGCGGGGTGGCTACATTCCTACATACAGTGGGACCAAGGCGGGGGGCTACGTTCCTACATACAGTGGGACCAAAGTAGGGTGGCTACGTTCCTACATACAGTGGGACCAAAGCAGGGTGGCTACGTTCCTACATACAGTGGGACCAAGGCAGGGGGGCTATATTCCTACATACAGTGGGACCAAGGTAGGGTGGCTACGTTCCTACATACAGTGGGACCAAGGCAGGGTGGCTACGTTCCTACATACAGTGGGACCAAGGTAGGGTGGCTACGTTCCTACATACAGTGGGACCAAGGTAGGGTGGCTACGTTCCTACATACAGTGGGACCAAGGCAGGGTGGCTACCTTCCTACATACAGTGGGACCAAGGCAGGGTGGCTACCTTCCTACATACAGTGGGACCAAGGTAGGGTGGCTACGTTCCTACATACAGTGGGACCAAGGTAGGGTGGCTACGTTCCTACATACAGTGGTATTGAGGCAGGGTGGCTACGTTCCTACATACAGTGGGACCAAGGCGAGGTGGCTATGTTTCTACATACAGTGGCACTAAGGCAAGGTGGCTACGTTCCTACATACAGTGGGACCAAGATGGGTGGCTATGTTTCTACATACAGTGAGACCAAGGCAGGGGGGCTACGTTCCTATATACAGTGGGACTAGGACACAGTGGCTACATTCCTACATACAGTGGGACCTTGGAGAATGAACTTAGCCACCCTTTAATAGGAAGTTGGATCAGAGCAGCAAAAAATAAGGAATTTGGAGATTTGGAGGGTGAGAGGAATTGGAGGAAGATTTACGAGTTAAGAATACAGACTTGAACAGAATTTTGTTTTGTTGAACCAGTGTACTGTCACTTTAAATCCGAGTATAATGATATTTTACACTCTCTTCTCTTTGAAGTTTGTTATTGTCTATTCTTTTACCTTTCTTTTCTCTATGATGTAATCCGGACTTCCTAATAATTGCACTCAGCTGAGCAGGGAGACGGCAACCTTGGGGAATAACAGTCACAGACGGCTCTGGGCTTTTTTTAGCGATGAGACTTGGAGAGGTTGGGGGGGGGGGGGAGAACCAATTATATCTGAAAGTCACACAAGAGGAGACCCCCGAGCAACAAGAAGAATCACTCAGATCATAACTCATTTGCCCGGAATCAAATGTGTATTTAAAATGATTATTATCAACACATTATTTTTAGAGCGTTCTTTTATAATACATGATTGTCTTTTTTCAAGAATCCTTTGAAGAGAACCTGTCACCAAGAAAAGAAAGATCCGGCTATTAGAAATCAATTATCCGGCTATCAGAAATCAATTATCCGGCTATCAGCCGGCACCATGTGAACCTCCTCATCTGTTAGGGGAAGATTTCAATTATTCCTGATTATTGCAATTCAAGAAAATATTTCTATACAGATACTATTATCTGTACGTTTTTTTTAACTTGTGTTAATAGTACTAAAGTCACATTTATGACATGAAGTTTTAATAAAGAGCATTAATCACTGACCCAAAACGCTGGATTAATATTGTTTTTTAATATTTTTTTTCTTACTTGGAATCTGTGTGCAAATCCTCAGTCTATCTATCCCTGTAGCTGCTGTTTTTTATTTTTTTTATTTCCAGTTCTTCATAGTAGCCAGCAGGGAGCGATGCATCAGATTCTTGCAAAACTACATCTCCCATGATACCATTCAGTGCCCCCAGTCACTGTACTGCTGTTAAATGTGAGCGAACACATCCCCAGGGCACCCTTTAGATTTGCATGTACCTGGGATAGAGCTGACCCCTGGTCTCCAAACTACAGACCTTTACTTGTCCTTTTGTGACCCCTGGGGCGCTAATCCTCCCACTGACACCAATGATGGGGCGCTAATCCTCCCACTGACACCAATAATGGGGCGCTAATCCTCCCACTGACACCAATAATGGGGCGCTAATCCTCCCACTGACACCAATAATGGGGCACTAATCCTCCCACTGACACCAATAATGGGGCGCTAATCCTCCCACTGACACCAATAATGGGGCGCTAATCCTCCCACTGACACCAATAATGAGGCGCTAATCCTCCCACTGACACCAATAATGAGGCGCTAATCCTCCCACTGACACCAATAATGGGGCGCTAATCCTCCCACTGACACCAATAATGGGGCGCTAATCCTCCCACTGACACCAATAATGGGGCGCTAATCCTCCCACTGACACCAATAATGGGGCGCTAATCCTCCCACTGACACCAATAATGGGGCGCTAATCCTCCCACTGACACCAATAATGGGGCGCTAATCCTCCCACTGACACCAATAATGGGGCACTAATCCTCCCACTGACACCAATAATGGGGCGCTAATCCTCCCACTGACACCAATAATGGGGCGCTAATCCTCCCACTGACACCAATAATGAGGCGCTAATCCTCCCACTGACACCAATAATGAGGCGCTAATCCTCCCACTGACACCAATAATGGGGCGCTAATCCTCCCACTGACACCAATAATGGGGCGCTAATCCTCCCACTGACACCAATGATGGGGCACTATTCCTCCTACTGACACCAATGATGGGGTACTATTCCTCCCACTGACACCAATGATGGGGTACTATTCCTCCCACTGACACCAATGATGGGGTACTATTCCTCCCACTGACACCAATGATGGGGCACTATTCCTCCCACTGACACCAATGATGGTGTACTATTCCTCCCACTGACACCAATGATGGGGCACTATTCCTCCCACTGACACCAATGATGGGGTACTATTCCTCACACTGACACCAATGGTGGGGCACTATTCCTCACACTGACACCAATGATGGGGCACTATTCCTCACACTGACACCAATGATGGGGCACTATTCCTCCCACTGACACCAATGATGGGGCACTATTCCTCACACTGACACCAATGATGGGGCACTATTCCTCCCACTGATACCAATGATGGGACACTATTCCTCCCACTGATACCAATGATGGGGCACTATTCCTCCCACTGATACCAATGATGGGGTACTATTCCTTTCACTGACACCAATGATGGAGCACTATTCCTCCCACTGACACCAATGATGGGGTACTATTCCTTTCACTGACACCAATGATGGGGCACTATTCCTCCCACTGACACCAATGATGGGGCACTATTCCTCCCACTGACACCAATGATGGGGCACTATTCCTCACACTGACACCAATGATGGGGCACTATTTCCCCCACTGACACCAATGATGGGGCACTATTCCTCCCACTGATACCAATGATGGGACACTATTCCTCCCACTGATACCAATGATGGGGCACTATTCCTCCCACTGATACCAATGATGGGGCACTATTCCTTCAACTGACACCAATGATGGGACACTATTCCTCCCACTGACACCAATGATGGGGTACTATTCCTTTCACTGACACCAATGATGGGGCACTATTCCTCCCACTGACACCAATGAAGAGGTTCAATTATTTCCACTGATACCAACAATGGAGACTATTCCTCCCGCTGAAATCAATAATGAGGCATTTTTAAAGGGTAGCATTTAACCATTTGCCGACCGGCTCATGCCGATATACGTCGGCAAAGTGGCACGTTTCCTGCGAAACCCCACATAGGTATGTTGTCCACTTTAAGACCCATAGCAGGAGCCCGCGCGCACGCTACACGGCGGGGAACCCAATGCGCGTGGCCGCCGGGCGCGATCGCCGCCGGCCACCCGCAATCGCAGGCACGAGAGCCTATAAATGCATCATATATCTCCAGACTATGGAATGTT
This sequence comes from Lithobates clamitans, assembly GCA_037952925.1. Taxonomy (NCBI): domain Eukaryota; kingdom Metazoa; phylum Chordata; class Amphibia; order Anura; family Ranidae; genus Lithobates; species Lithobates clamitans. Next base: position 249,074 of record JBBGZY010000985.1, on the reverse strand, counting down.
CAAATGTACCTGTATTTGTTTAATAAAATATACTTATATACTATATACAATATCTGTCTGCAGTGACATCCCTCATTTAAAGTCCCACTATGTTTCTCCTCTGTTTTTACATGTATAATAGGGATGGAGGTTTGTCATTGCGGTGGTGGTGAGGTCACATCTCTTTTTTTGTGGGCATTATTCCTCACTGTCACCAGTGATGGTGTACTATTCCTCCCAATGTGATTTGGTTTCTCCCTCAGTCCTCCCCTCGCTAGTTAGTTAAGTCCTAGCTAGACCTTCACTTTTTCTTCTATGTTCTAGTTCTAGTTCTAGTACTTCACAAAGACAGGACTTAGGAAGGTCATGGTCTTCTTATTTTCAAAAAGCCACAAAAAACATCCTCTAAACTGCAATTAGCCTAAGTAACTTCTATGTCTTATGTGTTAAGCTGCCTGTGGATGGTGCCAAGTCAGCAAGTGACCATACTATCTGCACAGACTGGGTCTAAGGAGGTATGCCAATGCATACAGCGCCATTTGAAACTGAACAGCCACATTTAACCAATAAAGCTGAAGTTTAGGTATTGATATTTTTACATGGTTACATTGGTCCAGCTTGGACCTCTGTATGTAACCATGTAAAAATACCTGGAAGATCCACATGAAAGCTGGAAATCACTAGGCACCAATTTCCACTAGCTTTCAGGTTCCGTGCCAAGTAGCTTCCCTGCACAGGAAGTTTCTTGCTCAGCATTCTCTGAACAAACCAGGGGCGTACCTACAAGGGTCACAGTGGTCACAATTGCGACCCGGACCCATGCCCCTTGTACAGCTAGGATAGGTGGGCGGCACCATATGGAGGAACTGATCCCTTCCCTCCTTTAGCCACTGAATGCCACTTCTCCTCTCTCTCCCGCAGGCATTCAGCAGCTGCAGGAGGGAGAGGATTGGTTGAGTTCCTCTATATGCCACCCCCCCCTCCTATCCAGCTCCTTTTTGCTTCCGTTGGGCCCCTGTCCTCTCTCCCAGCCCCCCTGTGCTCTCTCCCAGCCCCCCCTGTGCTCTCTCCCAGCCCCCCCTGTGCTCTCTCCCAGCCCCCCTGTGCTCTCTCCCACCCTCGTGCTCTCTCCCAGCCCCCCCCTGTGCACTCTCACAGCCACCCCTGTGCACTCTCACAGCCATCCCCCCCCCCGTGCTCTCTCCCAGGCCCCCCTCATCCCAAGAAGCACTTCCGGGGTCCCCCCTCTCCTCTCCCGCCGGCTGTTGTGGGACATGCAGTCAGGATGGAGAGCGGGAAGGTGACCCCTTCCTTGTCTGAATGTATAGAGTCCGTGATCCGTACTAATCACTGACTCTGTTCATTCATAACTGAAACATAGTAAACTGTGTTTACTATGTTTCAGTTTGTGAATGAATGGGAAGCCTCTGTACAGAGCTATTCCTGTTCATTCATCCTGTGGAGCTGAGGCTGCAGAGATGGAGATTGAGGGCTGTGTCCTCAATCTCCTTTCTCTGTCTCGAAAAAAGGTGAGACTTGTCAGAGGTCTGTTTAGACCCCAATATCCCACCACACACCACAGCGCCCCAACGGGCCTCCTGAAAAATTATAAAAAATATTTAAAAAATAATATTGTAAAAAATCATTTTAAAAAATCAAATAAAAAACTACTGACACCAGTGGCGAAAATACTAGGAACGCAAAGGCCCTGTTGTTCAACCACCGTGTATAGAGGGAAGGGCCCTGGCCGTAGTCCGGGGGGATCCTTCATGGTTTCTGTTGGGGACTTTAACTGGACGGCTGAGCAACTCCCGGCGGAGCTCCGGGAACATATTTTTGACCTCATCTTGTTTGTGGAGTCATTATTTGTTCCCGGAGCTCCGCCGGGAGTTGCTCAGCCGTCCGGTTAAAGTCCCCAACAGTTTCCTGCATCAGGGCCCTGAAGGTTCTAAGTACATCTCTAGAACTGACAAAGTGGAGATCAAGATGTCACCGCCAGTGGTAGCCGGTGCTGCAGGGCGCATGGGCGCCAACCCCCCATCCATACGTTTGGCCCCCTAATCTACCTGCAGGGTGCCGGACGCATGGATTCCAATGGGAGGCTCTAATAGGCTTCAAAAAAGGGCTCACCCAGTTGTGTGACAATAGCGAATGAATATTCGCTATTGTCTTCCTGATTCTCCTCCCGGCCAATCAGGACCCGAATGGCCGAGAGGAGAAGGGATCGTATTGGCCACTGAGGAGGAGATGCAGAGGAAGCTGCCATGAAGCCGTGGAGTTGGTGATGCAGGGCGAAGCAGACGAGGAGGAAGCGCTGCCTGTGACCTAGATGGGGTAAGTGCTGGGCTGGTGTGCTGACGATCCAGCGACAGGGGGGTGGGACCGACCAACCTATCGACCCATCAAATGATTGGCCGAAAGAAGAAGTGATCGTATGGGCCTCCTAGGAGGAGGAGGGAATAGAGGACGCATGGTGGCCGCCGTGATGCCGAGGAGGAGGAGACGCAAGGGGAAGCTACCACCTGTCTCCTGGAGAGAGCTCTGGCCGTGACCTAGGATGGGGTAAGAGCTGGTGACCGGGGGTTGACCCAACCGATCGGGGGGTGGCTGTGGGTGCAGTGTTTGCCCCCCTCCAAAAAAAAATACCACCAGCTGCCATTGGTCACCACTATGACTCTCCACCATTGGTCAACACTATGACTCTCCACCATTGGTCACCACTATGACTCTCCACCATTGGTCACCACTATGACTCTCCACCATTGGTCACCACTATGACTCTCCACCATTGATCACCACTATGACTCTCCACCATTGGTCACCACTATGACTCTCCACCATTGGTCACCACTATGACTCTCCACCATTGGTCACCACTATGACTCTCCACCATTGATCACCACTATGACTCTCCACCATTGGTCACCACTATGACTCTCCACCATTGGTCAACACTATAACTCTCCGCCATTGGTCACCACTATGACTCTCCGCCATTGGTCACCACTATGACTCTCCACCATTGGTCACCACTATGACTCTCCACCATTTATCACCACTATGACTCTCCACCATTGGTCACCACTATGACTCTCCACCATTGGTCAACACTATGACTCTCCCCCATTGGTCACCACTATGACTCTCCACCATTGGTCACCACTATGACTCTCCAACATTGGTCACCACTATGACTCTCCACCATTGGTCACCGCTATGACTGTCCAACCAGAGAAATTTTGAGAAATTCCAAGGCTTTTTGTAAATGGTTTTCCGTGCTCACTAAGCAGAAGGGTGTGCCACATACAGTACATACTTACAATGGTCCAAGCTGGACCATTGTAAGCATGCAAAAAAAAAACCACATACCTAAACTAATTTCTAAAGAAAACAAACAGAAAATATTTGAAAAACGTTCCTCTTCAAAGCAAATCTGCGAGCACAACAGTATAGACAGAACTGAGTGCTTACTGTATGCAAATACCTCCAATTGAAGTCCCATTTCAATGCTTTGCCATGTGCTCACCGCCATTTAAACCCCCACAACGCGAAGCACGCTCTTCTGCATGTTAGAGACTCGGTAGCACAAAGTTTTCAAGCCCGGGGACACGATTTTTCTGGAATTTTGACTTTACATGGAGACATAGCACACTGGTTAACAGCTGGTCTTAAAATATGATAATGAGGTCTTAGTTTTGCACCATTGGCCTAAACCTAATTATAACATCTGTTACAATCTTGAGATTCTGCACTGTAGTCAAATGCGTGTAACATTTGCATTTAATTGCATCATCAGACGTGCTTAATAATGAGTAATGGGGCTCTTCGGGGACACGCCTCGGACTGAATCACAGTCCATGAATGAACTATGGAGGAAAGCGTAGACAGCTGGCAAAACATGGAGGACAATTAAACACAGAAGAGGCTTTATAACAGAGAGATAAACAAATGTAAACGTATTGAATAGATACATGGGGGGAGGGGGGGTCTTGTTCCCTAAAGCATTGTGAGGAGCGATGTTCAGCCTACTGTAGTGCGATCGGTGAGCGATTGATCCTGATGGATTTCTTTGGATTAATATACATTCATAATCCATGCGTGATGGCAATGCGGTCATCGCTGTAGCACTATTATCTTAGGGTCAATTACTACCAGAGCTCTTTATACATGGGACTTGTATGTTCTTCCAGTGTTCATGCAGATTTCCTCCCATACCAACGCAGATATAGATTTTCCATATGTAGCACCATATAGCTAGGTAGGTGCTAGAGTGAAGATTTTTCCGGAGAGTAGGAAAATTTAGGCGGGCCTAGCTGGTGGCTAGGCCTGTTTGTTTTCATTCTGGGCTGGGAGTGGCTCAGGGCAGGATTGGGTGACTTACAGGTAGCATCACTGTCACCTAGGGTTGCCACCTCATCCCTTTAAACCCGAACACATATTAATTACTCAGGTTCTGTGGCTGATTAGGTGGTAATTAAACTCACTTGGTGCCTTATCTGCATTTAATTAGCCCCAGGGTGATAATTAGCCTCAGGGTGATAGTCCCAACCAGGCCACGGTCCGCATTTGGAAAGGGTCCTGTGTTTGGCTCCATATCAGGTGTGAATTCAGGCAGAAATTCGGACCTGGTTTGCACCTGAATCATTGAATAGGGAAGCACTGGACCCCCTGCTCTGAGCCACAGGACGCGGTAAGTGTGGACTCAGCCTTGGAAGTTTTTTCTTCTCCCTGGGTCTTGAGATGTTTTTTCTTCCCCCTGGGCCCTGAGAAGTTTTTTCTTCTCCCTGGACCCTGCAAAGTGTTTTCTTCTCCCTGGGCCCTGAGAAGTTTTCTGTTCTCCCTGCACCCTGGGAAGTTTTTTCTTCTCCCTGGACCCTGGGAAGTTTTTTCTTCTCCCTAGGCCCTGAGAAGTTTTTTCTTCTCCCTGGACCCTCAGAAGAGTTTTCTTCTCCCTGGACCCTGAGAAGCGTTTTCTTCTCCCTGGACCCTGAGAAGCGTTTTCTTCTCCCTGGACCCTGAGAAGCGTTTTCTTCTCCCTGGATCCTGAGAAGCGTGTTCTTCTCCCTGGATCCTGAGAAGCGTGTTCTTCTCCCTGCACCCTGGGAAGTTTTTTCTTCTCCCTGGACCCTGGGAAGTTTTTTCTTCTCCCTGGACCCTGAGAAGCGTTTTCTTCTCCCTGGACCCTGAGAAGCGTTTTCTTCTCCCTGGGCCCTGAGAAGCGTTTTCTTCTCCCTGGATTCTGAGAAGCGTGTTCTTCTCCCAGGACCCTGAGAAGCATTTTCTTCTCCCTGGACCCTGAGAAGGGTTTTCTTCTCCCTGGGCCCTGAGAACTTTTTTCTTCTCCGTGGACCCTGGGAAGTGTTTTCTTCTCCCTGGACCCTGAGAAGTTTTTTCTTCTCCCTGGACCCTGAGAAGTTTTTTCTTCTCCCTGGACCCTGAGAAGTTTTTTCTTCTCCCTGGACCCTGAGAAGTGTTTTCTTCTCCCTGGATCCTGAGAAGCGTTTTCTTCTCCCTGGACCCTGAGAAGCGTTTTATTCTCCCTGGATTCTGAGAAGCGTGTTCTTCTCCCTGGACCCTGAGAAGCATTTTCTTCTCCCTGGACCCTGAGAAGCATTTTCTTCTCCCTGGACCCTGAGAAGGGTTTTCTTCTCCCTGGGCCCTGAGAACTTTTTTCTTCTCCCTGGACCCTGAGAAGGGTTTTCTTCTCCCTGGACCCTGAGAAGTTTTTTCTTCTCCCTGGACCCTGAGAAGCGTTTTCTTCTCCCTGGACCCTGAGAAGCGTTTTCTTCTCCCTGGATTCTGAGAAGCGTGTTCTTCTCCCTGGACCCTGAGAAGCGTGTTCTTCTCCCTGGACCCTGAGAAGCATTTTCTTCTCCCTGGACCCTGAGAAGCATTTTCTTCTCCCTGGACCCTGAGAAGGGTTTTCTTCTCCCTGGACCCTGAGAAGGGTTTTCTTCTCCCTGGGCACCAGCTGACTTTGTCCGGGCACTGGTGGCCACATGTATTAGTAAGTTAAATTGTTTGTTTGGACCATCTTGGTGAAAATTAAGTGAAAGTGAAATAAAACCTGGAGTCAAGCTTGAAGGAAAGTCATTTAAAAATAAAATGTTGCACCTCCAGGGATCAGAGCTTCCCATCACTGGTTTTATGGTTTTAGACAGTTGACTTTCCTATCACGTCAGATATTTGTCAGTCACTGTAGAGGGAAGTTTGGTTCATCTTTTCTAAAACATGTTTATAAAAGATCCTCATTTACTTAGTAACTTGGTAGACCGAAGCTCAATGCTTATAATATAAAGGTTGGAGGTACAATTCTTTGCTGCCTTGCTGTCTCTATAAGGCTTTGAAATTGTGTTTGCCGTGCGTTCATATTGACCCGTATGGAGAAATAAAGCAAAGCTTAGATGAAGATCAGGAGCACATTAGCTCTTCGTCTCTTTATTTAAACCTCAATCATAAAAAAGGTGTTCTAATCTGAGCCTGGATGGCCTTTGTCTTATAATTGCAATTAGGAGGAAAACGATTTACAAATAAATAAGCTCACCCTTTTCCAGCACAAGAACCGCGCATCATACAGTTGACCCAACCCGCCAATAATGAGCTGTCTGAGCCGGTAATAGGACAAGTGATTGCAGCAGGTATCTACCATTTCACATCCACCTTGTGTCTGAGGGAAGCTGACAAATTACTCTCGATGGATTTCTCTACTGCTTAAGGGGCATGTGCAGTCTTTTCAATTATTTTTTTGCAGGCCCTTACCTTATGAAAGCACCTATAAAAGTCACAAGATAAGTGAATGGGTCCTTCCCTAAGACAAATATGGTCTATTTTTTGGAACCATAGTGCCAGGATCTAAACCTGGGACCTCTGCAGTGTCTGGATGTAGGTCTTCTCACTATGCCACCTGAGATGCTGGACAGCTCCCTGCCTGATTCCTTGGACAGCCCTTATGCCGCGTACACACGGTCGGACTTTTCGTCTACAAACGTCCGATGGACGCCGACGGACAAAATACGGCTGACAATCCGATCGCGTGGGCTTCCCCGGACTTTCAGCAGACTTTTCCAGCGGCAAATCTGACGGACTTTAGATTTGAAACATGCTTCAAATCGTTACGTCGTAACTACGCCGGACCCAGAAATCCGCTCGTCTGTGTGCTAGTCCGAAGGTCATAAACCTACGCTAGGGCAGCTATTGGCTACTGGCTATTAACTTCCTTTTTTAGTCCGGTGTACGTCATCACGTACGAATCCGTCGGACTTTTGTGTGATCGTATGTAGGCAAGTGCGTTCGTTAGAAAGTCTGCCGCAAGTCCGCCAAAAGTCCATCGAAAGTCTGTTGGACTTTTGTAGCCAAAAAGTCCGACCGTGTGTACGCGGCATAAATTTGTATCTTGTTTCCAGTCAACCTTGATATCTTAGCTCCTCTCATTATCTTTCTATTGTAGCCATGTCTCTCACTTCTTGTTTGCCAGATTATTGTGCTCCCCAGCCAATATCTTGCTACTTTACATACCTGCTGCCGTCCTTATCTTCACTACCACTCTTTATCTACCCTTGGCTTGTTCATCGACTATGATTCTGCCTGATCCCTCTCAGCGGCTACTCATTACTGACCTTTTGGCTTGTTCATCGACTCCGCTTCTGTGTGTTTTTAACCTGCTTCATCCTTTACCTGATCCCCGCTTGCTCTTTCCCTGCTTTATATGTATATTATTCTCTTTTCTTTTTTTTTTTTTTTTTTTTTTTTTTATGTATATAGTGTATACTTCTGTACATAGCATGATTTTATAACAACATTCCCATTTGCATATGTGCCCTAAAGATTCACTGGGACATTTTTATTTTTATTTTTATTTTTATTTTTCAGCAGGTTTCATTAGACACATTGATACAATGTCACTCTTTTTCCTCTGGATCTATGTTCTTACTCTGATCAGTGTTTCTCATTCACATTGTTCTCTGTTCTCCCCTTTGCTTGCCTGTGTAATTTCCTGTTTATTTTTTCCTGACATCCACCCACCGTTGGGCGTGTCCTGCCCCTCCTCCTCACGCTACGGGGCCGCCCCGCTCCGGGACATGGCACCGTGTTCTCTCTCCCCACTCGGCGCGGGGGGGCCACCCGACGCAACCACGCTTGCTGCGGGTGGCGTTCCTTGTAACTAGGAGACGCCTGACCTATTCATGGGTCCTGACGTCCCCTGACTCCCGCGCCGCGGGCCTTTGGCGCGGGCCCTGACTCCGCCCCATCCAGCATACGCCATCATGCCTGGGGTACGTGTCACCGCCCACATGCACTGGCGGCGGTGTCCAATGGGGCCGGTGCGCGCGCCCCAGGTACGCGCCCCAGGCGTCATCACGCCTGGGGTGCGTGTCACCGCCCACGTGTTTTGGTAGCGGTGTCCAATGGGGCCGGTGCGCGCGCCTCAGGCTCGGGGGGCGTCCACCTCTCCACCCATTGGTCGCGCCCGCAACCAATTGCGGACGCGGCCTCACTATTTGAAGAGGCTGCAATGTCCATGATCATTACGGCGCCCTGCACTGTCAGAACGCCATTTTTGGACACACTATCCTGCACGGGGGCCCCCACCAGGTAAGTCAGCCATACTTTGGACGCACACTACCTTGGGCCTTTCCTCCTCTTTTTTACCGTTCCCCTACCATTTATTATTATATATTATTTTTTTTCCAGACTGGACCCTGCCGGCCTTTCTGGGCCGGTCTTCATACCCTACACATTGCGGGCCTAGCATCACACTAATACCCCCGGCAGACAACACCATAGTCTTGGGGACAGTACATTCACCAGGAGTTGGGCCCACCCCAGGTATGTCATTTTTACTCCGTCTGGCTGTCTCTCCTCCCCACTGGTGGGATACCTTTTTCCCTCCCCCCCCCCCCCCTAGGGGCCTTCACTGAACCCCTAACATTGCCCCCCTCCATCTACCATCTTTTGCCTCTTCATTTATCCCACCCCTCTTTCATGTTTTTGCTCCTCACAGACTGGAGCCTTCCAGGACTTTTCTACCCTGGTGGTGTTTGGGACGCCCTTTGTTGGGGATTGCGTTCCCGGGCTTACGTGCCTCGGGTGGGTATACAGGCCTCGCGGTCTTGCGGACCAGGAGCAGGACCTACGTCCGATGGTGTCACGTCCCCCCCCCCTTCTTCCTTTTTTATGGATGCAGCACTAGATACATGCCTCCTTAGCATTACTACATGGTCAGTATTCACTGTGTCTCCTTACAGATATTGTATATTTGTATCTTTTACTTTTTATGATATATGTAGAACAATTACATTTCCCCTATAACTGGCTTATTACTACTATTATTGTTTTTGATTTATAGACACATCTGTCTGTTTGCTGATTCCAATCTGATACCCCTGAGGAAGAGCATATGCTCGAAACGCGTCGGTTACTCCCCGCATATGTATTGTATATGTATTGGAGTTCTAGGATTGTGAATTAATCCATACATGTTTTGTATTGCCGATTTCTGTATGTATCATGTTTGCTGCACATTTACCCCCTGTACCACAGATGTACTATAAGATTTATACGTTCATTAAATATTTTTTTCATACAACCCCTATTACTCTCCATACTTCTTATGACCCATAAGTAGGTGTTCCCTCTTAAAGTCCCCATAGAGGATCAATTTTCCACAAAGCAAGTTTTACCTTGGGATGTGGGTCCACCTACTTTTAGACCAACCCAGCATCAACCCCTGTGTTATTGCTCTTTCCCTGCTGGGCAATCCAGAGGACTGCAACCTGGTATTAGCATGTGGCAAAGCCCATCTCCACCATTAGAGGGGCTACTGTGATCCAACTTCCTGTTAGAGGGTGGCTGCATTCATTATCCATGGTCCCACTGTATGTAGGAATGTAGCCATCCTGCCCTGGTCCCACTGTATGTAGGAACTTAGCCACCCTGCCTTGGTTTCACTATTTGTAGAACCATAGCCCCCCTTCCTTGGTCCCACTGTATGTAGGAGAGTAGCCACCCTGACTTGGTCCCACTGTATGTAGGAACATAATCACCATGCCTTGGTTCCACTGTATGTAGGAACATAGTGCCCCTGCCTTGGTTTCACTGTATGAAGGAACATATAGCCCCCCTGCCTTGGTCCCACTGTATGTAGGAACATAATCACCATGCCTTGGTCCCACTGTATGTAGAAACATAGCCACCCTGCCCTGGTCCCACTATTTGAAGGAACTTAGCCACCCTGCCTTGGTTTCACTATTTGTAGAAACATAGCCCCCCTTCCTTGGTCCCACTGTATGTAGGAGAGTAGCCACCCTGCCTTGGTCCCACTGTATGTAGGAACATAATCACCATGCCTTGGTTCCACTGTATGTAGGAACATAATCACCATGCCTTGGTTCCACTGTATGTAGGAACATGGCGCCCCTGCCTTGGTTTCACTGTATGAAGGAACATATAGCGCCCCTGCCTTGGTTCCACTGTATGTAGGAACATAATCACCATGCCTTGGTTCCACTGTATGTAGGAACATAGCCACCCTACCCTGGTCCCACTATTTGAAGGAACATAGCCACCCTTCCTTGGTACCACGGTATGTAGGAGATTAGTCACCCTTCCTTGGTCCCACGCTATGTAGAAACATAGTCACCCTGCCTTGGTCCCACCGATAGCTTTAGCCATAACCCCGGTAAACCACTTGCAAGCCGCAATGTATAAATACATATACATTGCAAGCAGTTAAAGTGGGGGAGATGTTTTGTAGTCCACAGAGATAGCAGGGAACAATGCTAACTGATAACAGTTCAGAGACGGAAAGCTGGATGAACAGAGATTTTTTTTTGCACTTTCATTGAGACATTTATCAGAATGAAAGGGAGCAAATAGGAGAAATTTCTTGTTACAGTTTACATCCACTTTAACAACTTCTTGCACTTGGAGTTTCTGGTGTCTCATGAAATCGGAGGGGCTGACCTCGGGTACCTGTTGTGTTATTATGTCTGCACAACAGTCTGTCCTAATAAACGGCGTCTCTGCTCGGTGATTCAGTGGATTCCCGCTGACCGAATATTGTGGCCCCCCACTGGCCCTCCAGCCGTACCTTGATTGTGATTCCTATCAGACCGATGCCAGCTTCCTCCCACTCTTCACAAACATACTTGTAGGTTAATTGGCTTCCACCTAAACTGGCCCCGGTGTGTGTATGACTGCGGCGGGATTACCGCCTAATCCCTTTATTTACTGACAAATCTAAATTATACCGCTTCTGCAGCTCATTGTATTCAGGCTGTGTTTTAGGGCAAGGTCAGGTGAGAACTTTGTGCATCATGTCCGGTAATTAAAGGGAATGTATATTTCTTATTTATTGATTGATTACCTTCAGTAAAAAAAAAAAAAAGGGTCACTGCTTTAGTTTGAAATACTGCATATTGTTTAAAATGTAAAACTATTTATATAAACGCATATTAATATTAAATATTATATACAATATATAATTAATACAATTAAATACATTATTAACTATTACTAAATAATTGTAATTATTATTATTATATATTAAAATATTATTATTGTGTTGTACACCCCTCATATTTTTGTAAATATTTTCTTCTATCTTTTCATGTGACAACACTGAAGAAATGACACTTGTCTACAATGTAAAGTAGTGAGTGTACAGCTTGTATAACAGTGTAAATTTGCTGTCCCCTCAAAATAACTCAACACACAGCCATTAATGTCTAAACCGCTGGCAACAGAAGTCAGTACACCCCTAAGTGAAAATGTCCAAATTGGGCCCAAAGTGTCAATATTTTGTGTGGCCACCATTATTTTCCAGCACTGCCTTAACCCTCTTGGGCATGGAGGTCACCAGAGCTTCACAGGTTGCCATTGGAGTCCTCTTCCCCTCCTCCATGATGACATCACAGAGCTGGTGGATGTTAGAGACCTTGCGCTCCTCCACCTTCCGTTTGAGGATGTCCCACAGATGATCAATAGGGTTTAGGTCTGGAGACATGCTTGGCCAGTCCATCACCTTTACCCTCAGCTTCTTTAGCAAGGCAGTGGTGGTCTTGGAGGTGTGTTTGGGGTGGTTATCATGTTGGAATACTGCCCTGCGGCCCAGTCTCTGAAGGGAGGGGATCATGCTTTGCTTCAGTATGTCACAGTACATGTTGGCATTCATGGTTCCCTCAATGATCTGTAGCTCCCCAGTGCCGGCAGCAGCCATGCATCCCCAGACCATGACACTCCCACCACCATGCTTGACTGTCACACTTGTCTTTGTCCTCCTCACCTTGTTGCCCCCACACACGCTTGTCACCATCTGAACCAAATAAATTTATCTTGGTCTCATCAGACCACAGGACATGGTTCCAGTAATCCATGTCCTTAGTCTGTTTGTCTTCAGCAAACTGTTTGCGGACTTTCTTGTGCATCATCTTTAGAAGAGGCTTCCTTCTGGGATGACAGCCATGCAGACCAATTAGATGCAGTGTGCGGTGTATGGTCTGAGCACTGACAGGCTGACCCCCCACCCCTACAACCTCTGCAACAATGCTGGCAGCACTCACTCGTCTATTTCCCAAAGACAACCTCTGGATATGACGCTGAGCACGTGACCTCAACTTCTTTGGTGGACCATGGTGAGGCCTGTTCTGAGGGGAACCTGTCCTGTTATACCGCTGTATGGTCTTGGCCAATGTGCTGCAGCTCAGTTTCAGGGTCTTGGCAATCTTCTTATAGCCTAGGCCATCTTTATGTAGAGCAACAATTCTTTTTTTCAGATCCTCAGAGAGTTCTTTGTCATTAGGTGCCATGTTGAACTTCCAGTGACCAGTATGAGAGAGTGAGAGTGATAACACCAAATTTAACACACCTGCTCCCCATTCACACCTGAGACCTTGTAACACTATAGAATCATGTGACACGGGGGGGGGGGGGGGATGGCTAATTGGGCCCAATGTGGACATTTTCACTTAGGGGTGTACTGACTTTTGTTGCCAGCGGTTTAGACATGAATGGCTGTGTGTTGAGTTATTTTGAGGGGACAGCAAATTTACACTGTTATACAAGCTGTACACTCACTACTTTACATTGTAGCAAAGTGTCATTTCTTCAGTGTTGTCACATGAAAAGATAGAAGAAAAGATTTACACAAATGTGAGGGGTGTACTCACTTTTGTGAGATACTGTATATATTTATATAGTGTAATACTATAATATTTCAATATATATAATAATAATAATGATAATAAATATAATTAATTTGTAATATTTAATATTGTATTTAATTGTATTAATTATATACTGTATAATAATATTAAATATTAATATTTCACACTAAAGCAATGACCCCTTTTTTTTTCTGAACATCAAACAATAAATAAGAAATATATGATGATGCAATACGTTCCCTTTAATTACCGGACATGATGCACAAAGTTCTCACCTGACCTTGCCCTAAAACACAGCCTGAATGTAATGAGCTGCAGAAGCGGTATAATTTCGATTTGTCAGTAAATAAAGGGATTAGGCGGTAATCCCGCCGCAGTCATACACACACCGGGGCCAGTTTAGGTAGAAGCCAATTTAACCAATGAAAAGATATAATAAAATATTTGCAAAAACGTGAGGGGTGTACTCACTTTTGTGAGCTACGGTATATGTGCAGAAAGAAGAGCTGTGGTGGGGGTCCAGCAGGCTCCACCCACTGCAGAAAACTACAGGAGGGGGCGGAGACAAGACCAGCCCCCCTGCACAAGGAGAGAGAGCAGAGCTGTGGGAGGGGCTCAGCAGGCTCCACCCACTACAGGCTGTATAAAGAAAACTACAGGAGGGGGCGGAGATAAGACCAGTCCCTCTGCACAAGGAGAGAGAGCAGAACTGTGGGAGGGGCCCAGCAGGCTCCACCCACTACAGGCTGTATAAAGAAAACCACAGGAGGGGGCGGAGACAAGACCAGTCTCTCTGCACAAGGAGAGAGAGAGCAGAGCTGCGGGAGGGGCCCAGCAGGCTCCACCCACTACAGGCTGTATAAAGAAAACTACAGGAGGGGGCGGAGACAAGACCAGTCCCTCTGCACAAGGAGAGAGAGCAGAACTGTGGGAGGGGCCCAGCAGGCTCCACCCACTACAGGCTGTATAAAGAAAACTACAGGAGGGGGCGGAGACAAGACCAGTCCCTCTGCACAAGGAGAGAGAGCAGAACTGCGGGAGGGGCCCAGCAGGCTCCACCCACTACAGGCTGCCTACAGAAAACAACAGGAGGGGGCGGAGACAAGACCAGTCCCTCTGCAAAAAGAGAGAGAGCAGAACTGTGGGAGAGGCCCAGCAGGCTCCACCCACTACAGGCTGCCTGCAGAAAACAATAGGAGGGGGTGGAGACAAGACCAGTCCCCCTGAACAAGGAGAGAGAGTAGCAGTTGGCGGTCTTTATTACAGGAAGTCTCACACTGGATTGCTGCACAGATCTGGAGGAAGTACAAAAAGCTCAGTGAGATTCAATAAGAAGACACACAACCAATGATATTAGATGATATTTACTTATCCCGGAGTTCATCTTTAAATTTTGGGCAGTAGAATTCAGATACTCACTGAAAAGTCTGCCTATTTGTATGCAGACATTGTCTTCAGTTGCCTATGGCAGACGTTTAGGTGCGTCAGGCATTGAGATCTGTCAGGTATGGAACCATAAAAGAAAAGTAGTGTCTATTTTATCTTTATCTCTTTAAAACCCACCACGGTCTGTGAACAGGTCCAATGCAATCTTACTCCGAGGAAATTTATTGCGTTCATTCCCATTCGCCCAGCAGATCAGAATGATGGAGTGTGTTTATTCTGTTGCTTCCCTTATTACAAATATTGCCGGGAGTTCACTTTATTTGACTTAGGCTGCTGCATGCAGTATCCCTTTTCCTCTATTGTATTGGGGCGATGGATACGGCACGGCATGGCTTTCCTTCTTGGAATGTAGAGAGGACTAAGGTTGTACCAACGAGTGCTTTCAGTAGTTGCTGGAGGGCCTTGCATCCACCAGGGTGGTCCACTGTCTATCTGGAGACCAGGTATCCCACCTGCAGCCACATGCAGTCCTTTGGCACTTATCAATGAGTCCCTTGGACCCCAGTCGGGGACTTTTTTCTAACCCCCCTATATTCACCCTACCTGCACTCCCTTGACGATCTTTCCTCTTCAACAACACTGGAATCAGCACTGTGAGCAACCCAGGAGAGTGGTGACACCATCCCTAGGTCATGTGACAGTGATCAAGCATGGAAATTGGCTGCTAGGGCTGGACAATGACACAGGGGAGCAGATCCCATGCCCCCACGTAAGCATTGGGTAGTGAAAGAGCTGAGAGGAGGCGCTGGCAAGGTATATGTATAATGGGGATGTTGCCTAGACAATGTAATTTTGCTCTGCATGGGCAAGACGGCTGTGTCTCTTTAGGCAGCAATTCCATTTCCTGATATACTACCGTATGGTAGGGACACAGGAATGCCCAGGTTGGTCAATATAGGTGTTTCCATAGTTAGCCTTGTAAGTAGGCTCAGGAACCCTTGTAGTGAGGAGGCAGTGTTGTATTCTAAGTAGCCACTAGAGGCCCTCTGAGTAGAAGTGGGGTGCAATGCTGGAATAAGATCACCCAGTGCCCAAGGCAAAGATGCCAAATAAGATGCCCCCCCCCCATTATGTGCGAGCGTATGAGGAGCAGGGGGAGAAAGAGCACAGCCCGCACTCCTCCCAGCTCTCTCCTCCTCTCCTTGCTGCTTCCAGCGCTGGGCTGACAGAAGTAGTGATGCCACTGTCACTACTCCTGTCAGCCTTACAGTAGAGAGAACTTGCGGCACCCCCATCCCTACAATACATGCTGCACCCAGGGCAGCCGCCCCTTCTACCCACTCCTTGTCCTGGCTGGGTGGGGTGTGTCCACAGAGAGTGAGGTAGTTCCAGTCCTGCCCATGCCAGTGAAGAGCATCTTGGGAAGAAGGGCTCTAATATGAATGTTGGGGAATGTCCACAGAGAGTGAGGTAGTTCCAGCCCTGCCCATGCCAGTGTGGGGCATCTTTGGAAGAATGATTTTAATATGAATGTTGGGGTGTGACCACAGAGAGTAGGTAGTTCCAGCCCTGCCCATGCCAGTGTGGGGCATCTTGGGAAGAAGGGCTCTAATATGAATGTTGGGGTGTGTCCACAGAGAGTGAGGTAGTTCCAGTCCTGCCCATGCCAGTGAAGAGCATATTGGGAAGAAAGGCTCTAATATGAATGTTGGGGTGTGTCCACAGAGAGTGAGGTAGTTCCAGCCCTGCCCATGCCAGTGTGGGGCATCTTGGGAAGAATGACTCTAATATGAATGTTGGGGTGTGTCCACAGAGAGTAGGTAGTTCCAGCCCTGCTCATGTCAGTGTGGGGCATCTTGGGAAGAATGACTCTAATATGAATGTTGGGGTGTGTCCACAGAGAGTGAGGTAGTTCCAGCCCTGCCCATGCCAGTGTGGGGCATCTTGGGAAGAATGACTCTAATATGAATGTTGGGGTGTGTCCACAGAGAGTAGGTAGTTCCAGCCCTGCTCATGTCAGTGTGGGGCATCTTGGGAAGAATGACTCTAATATGAATGTTGGGGTGTGACCACAAAGAGTGAGGTAGTTTCAGCCCTGCTCATGTCAGTGTGGGGCATCTTGGTAAGAAAGGCTCTAGAAATTGTCAGAAGGCCACTCAGGGTTGGATGTCATGAGAAGTGTCTGGGTGACTAAAGATGTAGACTATGAGGCTCAATATCTTGAAGGTTCTCCTTAGGGGGAAAGCAGGGGAGGAAATGTGCAGTGCTCTTCAGTATACTCACATTCCCTTTTCATGGGATGCCAGATTCTGGAAAACTCCTAAAAAAGGTACAGGTTCCTCAACCTGGCTCTCCTTTTGTCATTGCCCTGTTTATTGTTTGCAAGGAATGTGCTATCACCTTTGGGGTGACTAAAGTATGAAAATATAAAAATCAGCTGGTTCAGTAAACAGTTAAAAGGCCTTCATTGTTTGGACTCATCTCCTAACCCCAGGACATCCTCTGGGAGTGGACGTTGCTGGGCGAGTCCATTGCTGTAAGGCCTGAGGAAGGCATAAGGTAGACTGTTTGCAGGTACTGGTTAGGCCAGATGGGGAGCCTTCCAGGGTGTGCCTGTATTTTGGCAGGTTCCAAAGGGCACCCTGAGGAGGATCCTGTGTCCAAAGTGCCCTGGTAGGTCTAGGGCAGAAAATGGCTCATGCTTAGTTGTCAGTGGGAGTAAGAAAACTGTGGTCATTAGGGGGAGGAATAGTGCTCCATCATTGGGGTCGGTGGGAGGAATAGTGCCCCATCGCTGGTGTCAATAGAAGGAATAGCGCACCATTGTTGGTCTCAATAGAAGAAATAGTGCCCTATTGGTGTCTATGGGAGGAACAGTACCCCATTGTTGGTGTCAACGGATGGAATAGTGCTATTGTTGGTGTTGATGCATGGTATAGTGCCCTATTGTTGGTGTCAGTGGGAGGGTATAGTGCCTCGTAGTTGGTGTCAGTGGAAGGAATAGTGCCCCATCTTTGGTGCAATTCAAAGGGATAGTACCTCATGGTTGGTGTCAGTGGGAGGAATAGTGCCCCATGATTGGTGTAAGTGGGCGGAATAGTGCCCCATGATTGGTGTCAGTGGGAGGAATAGTGCCGCATCGTTGATACTGGTGCAAGGAATAGTGCCCTATTGTTAGTGTCAATGGGGGGTATAGTGCCTCATAGTTGGGGTCAATGGAAGAAATAGTGCCCTATTGGTGTCTGTGGGAGGAACAGTGTCCCATTGTTGGTGTAAATGGATGGAATAGTGCCCTATTGTTGGTGTTGATGGATGGTATAGTGCCCCATTGTTGGTGTCAGTGGGAGGGTATAGTGGCTCTTAGTTGGTGTCAGTGGAGGGAATAGTCCCCCATCTTTGGTTCCATTCAAAGGAATAGTGCCCCATCATTTGTGTCAGTTGGAGGAATAGTGCCCAATCGTTGATGTTAATGGGAGGAATAGTGCCATACTGTTATCATCAATGGAAGGAATAGTGCCCTATTGTTGGCATTAAGGGAGGAATAGTGCCCTATTGTTTCTGTCATTGGATGGTATAATTCCCTATTGTTTGTGTCAATGGAAGTAAAAGTTCCCCATCATTGGTGCCAACCAAAGGAATAGTTCCCCATCATTGGTGCCAGTCAAAGGAATGGTGCCTCAGTGGGTAGAACAGTGCCTTGTATCAGTGGGAGTGATAGTATTCCAAGGGCCAGATAAAGGCAAGCAAGGAGCTTCATCTCGTCCTTGGGCTACATTTGGAGACAACTGGTCTAGGAGACCATCCTATGTCTGAGCAGCAATAGGTTTAAGAGTGAACATGGTCCCCCACCACTTGGTTATATGTACATATGGAGGACATGCAGTGCGGAACGTGGTTCCCATAACACACCACTAATACAGGAAGCCTTTAGAAGTCTGTATAGAAACGACAATAAAACATGGAACAGCAATTTTATATAAGTCATTAATAAATATTCTAATGAGAACTATATCATTTTGGTGATATTCAACAAAAATCTTTCTCCTCGCCATACTTTTTATTTCGATATCCACAATCAGAACAGACACAAGGTCTAATCAGGGGTGGATCCGGAGTCTAGTCTTAGGAGGGGCACTGCCAGTACTAGTCCAGGTTCTGTCTGGGAGAGCAATCTATACCAAGAGTTTAACTAAGAACCTGTGGGCAGGCTATAGCTATTCAAGAATTTGCTTATTTTTAAGTGGCTGTATCTAAGCTTTAAAATGAGCCTTCACTAACCTCTGGAGTCTAATCCTGGCAGGCTGGCTGGCACAGTTCTCTTCCCTCATGCCCCCTGCTGTAGAAGATGGAGGGAGGATGTGGGTGGAGCCAACATTCAGAAGGAAGAAGTTAAAACCTCCTCCGCTCTGAATGCTGGGGCCTCGCTCTCCTCCTCGGACGTGACGTCACTGGTTGCTAGACACCAAGCAGCAGGCGATAGCAACCAGTACGGCAGGCAGTAGAGGCCAGGCCAGTGGCGGTGCAACAACAAGAGGGTCTCGGCGCCCCTGCTGCTGATTCTGAATGTGAGACTCGGAGTCGGTAATATTTTCTCAGGGGGGTGGATAGGGGGGGGCAATTGCCCTGGGTCTAATTCATTCAAACCGGAGGGAAAAAAATAAGAATACCAGTTGTTGCCCTCAGTGACCAATCAGAATACTTCTTTTATTTTTCCATAAGATGAACGATGAAACATGATTGGTCGCTGAGGGCAGAAACAGAACGGTCATGTTCATTTTCTTTTGCTTTAATAAACTAACCCTGCAGAGAGAGAGAGAGACAAATGTTGTAAGCCGTGGCGTTGTCCAGTCCTCTGTCTGGGGAATGTTTAATTGATCTCGGAGACTTGGCAAGTACAAGTAGGTCACTTATAATTGAGCTATAAATGAGATGGAAAGTTTTGGATGAAATTCTTCAAAATGAAATATGGTCACCGCGAGACTCTGAAAACCAGAATATAACTCTTCCTCCTCATTGTTCAGAAAAATAAAAGATTTAACAACCTCTCCGCTATTTACTTTCTGCATGGAGTGGGCCCCGAGGCAGCCAATAATCCTTCGATGTTTGCAGATATTGTATGCATTCGAGGAAGTAAACAATCAGCGCAATTCTGTACCTTTAAAAAATATTGATGAAGAATATTGCAAGCTGAACACGAAGAGGATAATTTCACAGACGCCAAAGACAAAATAAAATCAAAGACAGCGCAGTGCAATAAATACGTTCATATTATAAATAAACATTCAAACAAAGAGTTAGGCATAAACTGCTAAAAACAATCCAAAGCCAAATGTCAAAGACAGAGTCCATATAAAAATAGAAACATCCACGTGAGTGCATCTCATAAAATTAGAATATTATCAGAAATTTTATTTATTTCAGTAATTCAATTTAAAAAGTGAAACTTCTATATTTTATATAGATGTGTTACACACAGAGTGATAGATTTCAAGCATTTATTTCTTTTCATTTTGATAATTATGGCTTACAACTAGTGACACCCCAAAGTTCAGTATCTCAGAAAATCTGAATATTACATAAGACCAATAAGAAAAAAGGATTTTTAATACAGAAATGTTGGCTTACTGAAAAGTATCCTTTTGCATGAATTAGGGCATCAATGTGGCGTGGCATGGAGGAGATCAGCCTGTGGCACTGCTGAGGTGTTATGGAAGGTCAGGTTGCTTTGATAGTGACCTTCAGCTCATCTGCATTGTTGGGTTTGGTGTCTCTCATCTTCCTCTTGACAATACCCCACAGATTCTCTATGGGGGTTTAGGTCAGGCAAGTTTGCTGGCCAATCAAGCACAGTGATACCATGATCATGTGACCAGGTATTGGTAGTTTTGGCAGTGTGGGAGGTGCCAAGTCCTGCTGGAAAATGAAATCATCATCTCCATAAAGCTGGTCAGCAGAGGGAAGCATGAAGTGCTCTAGAATTTCCTGCTAGAGGGCTGAGCTGACTTTGGACTTGATAAAACACAGAGGACCAACACCAGCAGATGACACGGCTCCCCAAATCATCACCGACTGTGGAAACTTCACACTGGACCTCATGCAATTTGGATTCTGTGCCTCACCACTCCTCCTCCAGAATCTAGGACCGCGATTTCCAAATGAAATGCAACATTTTTCACAGTCCATGATGATTTAGGGAGTCATGTCAATTGCTGGTGTTGGTCCTCTGTGTTTTATCCAGTCCAAAGTCAGCGCAGCCTTCTACCAGGACATTCTAGAGCACTTCATGCTTCCCTCTGCTGACCAGCTCTATGGAAATGCTGATTTCATTTTCCAGCAGGACTTGGCACCTCCCACAGTCCCAAAACTACCAATACCTGGTCACATGATCATGGGATCACTGTGCTTGATTGGCCAGCAAACTCGCCAGACCTAAACCCCATAGAGAATCTGTGGGGTATTGTCAAGAGGAAGATGAGAGACACCAGACCCAACAATGCAGACGAGCTGAAGGCCACTATCAAAGAAACCCGGACTTCCATCACACCTCAGCAGTGCCACAGGCTGATCACCTCCATGCCACGCCGCACTGATGCCGTAATTCATGCAAAAGAAGCCCCGACCAAGTATTGAGTGTATCCTATACTGTACATGGATAGACTTCTCACCAAGACAACATTTCTGTATTAAAAATCCTTTTTTATTGGTCTTATGTAATATTCAGGTTTTTTGAGATACTGAATTTTGGGTTTTCACTCACTGTAATCCATAATCATCAAAATTAAAAGAAAGAAATGCTGGAAATAAATCACTCTGTGTGTACCGCATCTATAGAAATTATATGATCAATTCACTTTTTTAACTGAATTACTGAAATAACTTTTTGATTATGTTCAGATTTTATGGGATGAACCTGTATATTGAAATCCACTTGCACCCAGGGTGACTGCTCCCACCACCAACAGGCAAATTGCTCGCTCATCTCATGTAAATGCCCCCTGAACAAACAGGATGGTCCGTGAGTGCTTTTCCCACTTTGGGGTATACACATAGATAACAAAGGTTCTCGATATTCGCATCAATCCTGGTCACAGGTGAATAAATGAAAGAATCAACATGCTCTCTGTTTAATCTAAAAATAGAAGGCTTCATTATAAAGTAGAACACCTACAAACATTCCTCTTGATCGAAAGCATGTAAACACAATGCCGATTCTGTGTCATCTAGTCAGGATAGCAGAAGGTGATGTCTGAAACTGTGGCTCCTCCACCCGTACGCGTTACGTCCTACGGGACTTCATCAGCAGGGTGGAGCCACATCGTCACCCGCTCCCTAATATGGAAAGCGGGCTGTCATGGAAACCATAGATGCACTCTCACATCGCCTAACAGTACAACCCTCCCGAGTCTGAGATAGAGAAAGGAGGTCGGGGCCACTGTAAACACAGCAAGACCCTACACAAGCTTTAGAGCCAACACAAGGCGGAGGAGAGAGGAGAGACCGACAGTAAGAGAAACAGTTATAATCTGCCATCATCTTTATCACAGTACCCGCGGCTGTTCCTCATAGTATGGACTGTATCCATTGCTTCAGAAAATGTAAGCCAAGCAGTCTGATCTATAATGCCCCGTACACACGGTCGGACATTGATCGGACATTCCGACAACAAAATCCATGGATTTCTTCTGACGGATGTTGGCTCAAACTTGTCTTGCATACACACGGTCACACAAAGTTGTCGGACAATCCGATCGTTCTAAATGCGGTGACGTAAAACACGTACGTCGGGACTATAAACGGGGCAGCGGCCAATAGCTTTCATCTCTTTATTTATTCTGAGCATGCGTGGCACTTTGTCCGTCGGATTTGTGTACACATGATCGGAATTTCCGACAACTGATTTTGTTGTTGGAAAATTTTATATCCTGCTCTCAAACTTTGTGTGTCGGAAAATCCGATGGAAAATGTGTGATGGAGCCCACACACGGTCAGAATTTCCGACAACAAGGTCCTATCACACATTTTCCATCGGAAAATCCGACCGTGTGTACAGGGCATTAGAGAGAGAGGAGAAGAAGGAGAGGAGAGAAGAAGGATAGGAGAAGAGACGAGAAAAAGGAGAGAAGAGGGGGAGGGGAGAGGAGAGGAGAGAAGAGAAGAAGGAGAGAAGAGAAGAAGAAGAGAAGAGAAGAGAAGAGAAGAGAAGAGAAGAGAAGAGAAGAAGAGGAGGGGAGGGGAAGAGAAGAGAGGAGAAGAGAAGAAGGGGAGAAGAGAAGAGTAGAGAAGAGAAGAGAAGAGAAGAGAAGAGAAGAGAAGAGAAGGAGAGAAAAGGAGAAGGGAAGAAGAGATGAGAGGAAGAGAAGGAGAGAACAGAATAGGAGAGGAGAAGAGAATAGAAGAGGAGAGGATAAGAGAAGAGGTGAAGAGAAGAGAAGCGAAGGAGAGAGGATAAGAGGAGAAAGGAGAAGAGAAGAAGAGAAGAGAAGAGAAGAGAAGAGAAGAGAAGAGGAGAGCATAAGAAGGAGAAAATAGAAGAGAAAAAGAGGAGGGGAGGTAAAGAGAGGAGAAAAGAAGAGAAGAATAGGAGGGAGGAGAAGATACGAGAAGAGAAGAGAAGAGAAGAGAAGAGAAGAAAAAGAGAAGAGTAGAAGAGACCAGAGGAAGAGAAGGAGTGAACAGAATAGGAGAGGAGAAGAGAATAGAAGAGGAGAGGATAAGAGAAGAGGTGAAGAAGAGAAGAGGAGAGGAGAGAGGATAAGAGGAGAGAAGAGAAGAGAAGAAGAGAAGAGGAGGGGAGCAGAAGAGACGAGAAGAGACGAGAAGAGAAGAGAAGAGAAGAGAAGAGAAGAGAAGAGAAGAGAAGAGAAGAGGAGAGCATAAGAAGGAGAGAAGAGAAGAGAAGAGAAGAGAAGAGAAGAGAAGAGAAGAGAAGAGGAGAGCATAAGAAGGAGAGAAGAGAAGTGAAAAAGAGGAGGGGAGGGGAGGAGAAGAGAGGAGAAGAGAAGAAGGGAAGGGGAGGAGAGGAGAAGAGACAAGAAGAGAAGAGACACGCAAAGGTCACAAAGAATAGATAGATTCATGCAATGTATATTGCATATCTATGGTGATTAGAGCGGTGCCAGGAGACGGGGGGGCGGCACTCCTGCGCCCTTTATGGACGCTCCTCCACTGTATCACACAACTGTATATAATACTACAACACGCACACGGCACACGGCACGCCCTATAACTGCAAATAAAAATCATTTCTTTTATTCGGCGGTCTCTCGCTCGGCTCTCCGCACTGCCGGCACTCACCTCTTTTATTATCTGAAATCAATGCTCCATTTTGCCCTTGTAAATTGTGTTAAAGTTTATTACTAAGACATCAATTTATATTTGATCGCATCCAATGGAGGGACTATTAAAGGACATTGTGAGAAGAGTCTGAGAGCTGTAATTTGTGGGACATACATTCTAATCTGCTGGATTTTCCATTAAGATAAAATAATTACCTTTTTTCTGGTTCAGATTGGAATAAAGTGGAGTTAAAACCTTAAAAAAGACATAGAATTGCTGGGAGGTTGGGATTTTGGGCAGACGAAACATGCAAAGTTTCTCTGGCCAAGAAAACGTCTTCCTTACCCCGGCAATCTTTATTTTCTGTGTACACTGAATGTCGCATGCGCTGTCGGCTCATTTGGACCGGGGGCAATGTAACTCATGAGTTACATCATCCGTAGTGGTCCAAGAGGATTGCAAGTGGAGATGGTGGCGCCAAAGTGTAGGCAGGTGCAGTCAGCTAGTCTGCCACTGGGTGGCTCTTTCCCAGAAAAGTGTCTGGTTATGGGAAATAGTGTCATCAGGTGTTAGACCCCTTTTAGTTATAGCCCCCCCATGTCATGGGAGAGTCAGGCTCCACATGCTTGGTAACACAAATTGCTAATCAGCCAATCACATGGCAGCAACTCAATGCATTTAGACATCTAGACGTGGTGAAGACGACTTGATAAAGTTCAAAACGAGCATCAGAATGGGGAAGAAAGGGGATCTCGGTGACTTTGAACGTGGCATGGTTGGTTGTTGGTGGCAGACGGGCTGGTCTGAGTATTTCTGGGATTTTCACACACAACCATCTCTCGGGATTACAGAGAATGGTGGGAAAAAGAGAAAATATCCAGTGAGCGGCAGTTGTGTGGAGGAAAATGCCTTGTTGAGGTCAGAGGAGAATGGGGCAGACTGGTTCCAGATGATAGAAAAACAACAGTAACTCAAATAGCCCCTCGTTACACCCAAGGTATGCAGAATACCATCTCTGAACGCACAGCACATCCAACCTTGAAGCAGATGGGCTACAGTAGCAGAAGACCACACCGGGTGCCACTCCTGTCAGCCAAGAACAGGAAACTGAGGATACAATTGGCACAGGATCACCAACATTGGACAATAGAAGATTGGAAAAACATTGTCTGGTCTGATGAGTCTGGATTTCAGCTGCGACATTCAGATGTTGGAGTCAGAATTTGGAGCATGGATCCATCCTGCCTTGTATCACCGGTTCAGGCTGGTGGTGGGGGTGTAATGGTGTGGGGGATGGGATATCATCGGTTCAGGCTGGTGGTGAGGGTGTAATGGTGTGGGGGATGGGGTATCACCGGTTCAGGCTGGTGGTGGGGGTGTAATGGTGCGGGGGATGGGGTATCACTGGTTCAGGCTGGTGGTGGAGGTGTAATGGTGTGGGGGATGGGATATCACCGGTTCAGGCTGGTGGTGGGGGTGTAATGGTGTGGGGGATGGGATATCACCGGTTCAGGTTGGTGGTGGGGGTGTAATGGTGTGGGGGATGGGGTATCACCGGTTCAGGCTGGTGGTGGGGGTGTAATGGTGTGGGGGATGGGGTATCACCGGTTCAGGCTGGTGGTGGGGGTGTAATGGTGTGGGGGATGGGGTATCACCGGTTCAGGCTGGTGGTGGGGGTGTAATGGTGTGGGGGATGGGATATCACCGGTTCAGGTTGGTGGTGGGGGTGTAATGGTGTGGGGGATGGGATATCACCAGTTCAGGCTGGTGGTGGGGGTGTAATGGTGTGGGGGATGGGGTATCACCGGTTCAGGCTGGTGGTGGGGGTGTAATGGTGTGGGGGATGGGATATCACCGGTTCATGCTGGTGGTGGGGGTGTAATGGTGTGGGGGATGGGATATCACCGGTTCAGGCTGGTGGTGGGGGTGTAATGGTGTGGGGGATCGGATATCACCGGTTCAGGCTGGTGGTGGGGGTGTAATGGTGTGGGGGATGGGATATCACCGGTTCAGGCTGGTGGTGGGGGTGTAATGGTGTGGGGGATGGGGTATCACCGGTTCAGGCTGGTGGTGGTGGTGTAATGGTGTGGGGGATGGGATATCACCGGTTCAGGCTGGTGGTGGGGGTGTAATGAGCGAAGATGGCTTTCTTAAAGGGCTGCACCGTGCTTTCACATGGGACTACTGCAGACCGTCCACTAAATGTGCTGTCATGTGACCCCGGATAGTATGGCGGTGTGATGCGACTTTTTATGCCATTATGCAACCCTATTTACTTGTGGACATTCCTTCCTTTGGGGGATATAAAGGTTAACAGCTGGGAATGCCGGGAGGAGGCCTCTGGCATGGAGTGGGGCAGGGACTTCTGCTTTTGGCAAGCCATTTGCAAGCCCCTCTTATGGGGGGGGGGGGGGGGTGGGTATAGTGGTGACAAGTTTTTGGACCCATCGTCATTGGAGGACAGCACAGGAGGAGGTAGGTAAGTGCGCGCCGTACATACTTGCAGATTGTGGCAAAAGCCCCCCTCCCCCACCAATGAAGTGTTTTTCTGCTCTATACTATTCATGCACAATGAATCTCATTTTTTTGCACAATGAATCTCATTTTTCTAGGACCATTTATTGGGCCATTAAAATGTAGTTTAGTGTAAAGCACAGAACTCATGAAAGCAAAGTCGCTGCTCCCGAGGTGCGGACATAAAACGATATATATAGCGACAACCGTTCCAGGACCGCAACGCTGCAAATGTCTTGGAGGGGGAGAAACGTAATAAAGCTGAATTTTGGGCCGATGTTAACCTCTTGCTGACTGTGTAGCACATATAGGTGTGGGCAGAAAAGGTGGGATTTAAAGTGACACTAAACACACGCTGTTTACCCACTTCAGCTCCGGAAGATTTACCCCCCCCATTCATGACCAGGCCCTTTTTTGCGATAGCGCGGCCCCGTTACTTTAATTAGCAATTGCGCGGTCGTGCGACGCTGTACCCAAAATAATTTTGTGTCATTTTTTGACCCACAAATAGAGCTTTCTTTTGGTGCTTTTTTTTTTTTTTTGCGCTATAAACAAAAAAAGGCCAAGAATTAAAAAAAAAAACAACTTTTTTTACTTTCTGCTACAAAACACATCCAATTAAAAGAAATTACAATATCAAATTTCTTCATTAGTTTAGGCCAATATGTATTCTGCTACATATTTTTGGTAAAAAAAAAAAATCCCAATAAATGTATATTGATTGATTGGTTTGTAAAAAAGTTATCGCGTCTGCAAACTATGGGATATATATATATTTTTTTTTAACTAGTAATAGCGGCAATCAGCGACTTATAGCAGGACTGCGGCGGCCATTCTGACACTAACTGACACTTTTGACACTGTGGGAACCAGTGACACTAATCCAGTGATCAGTGCTAAAATATGCACTGTCACTGTAATAATGACACTAGCTGTGAAGGGGTTAATCATTGGGGGTGGCGATCAAAGGGTTCACTGTGTGACTAGCCAGTGTTTTTGTACAGTGTGGGGGGGGGGGTGCTTTTACTACGGGAAGACATGGATTCTAGTCCCTGCTTTGCAGAGACACGGGATCCATGCCTACCCCCCTGCCGTTCTGCCAGTATACCAAACGATCGGCGGGTGCCGGCGGACATCAAGTTCGTGGTACCTGCTGATCAGCTCCCACTGTGTATATTCCCATTGGGAGCGAAACGCCGGCAGGGTGCACTTGCGCCCAATACCAGGTAGAGCCAGGTCATGTATTTCTATTCCTTAGTCTCTTCTATCTGTAACTTGGCGATCCTGGAACATGCCTGCTTGTGATGTTGGAGCACCCTCCTTCACATTCTCTTTGGTTTCTATTCCTTAGTCTCTTCTGTCTGTAACTTGGCGATCCTGGAACATGCCTGCTTGTGATGTTGGAGCACCCTCCTTCACATTCTCTTTGGTTTCTATTCCTTAGTCTCTTCTATCTGTGACCTGGTGATCCTGGAACATGCCTGCTTGTGATGTTGGAGCACCCTCCTTCACATTCTCTTTGGTTTCTATTCCTTAGTCTCTTCTATCTGTAACCTGGTGATCCTGGAACACACCTGCTTGTGATGTTGGAGCACCCTCCTTCACATTCTCTTTGGTTTCTATTCCTTAGTCTCTTCTGTCTGTGACCTGGTGATCCTGGAACATGCCTGCTTGTGATGTTGGAGCACCCTCCTTCACATTCTCTTTGGTTTCTATTCCTTAGTCTCTTCTATCTGTAACCTGGTGATCCTGGAACATGCCTGCTTGTGATATTGGAGCACCCTCCTTCACATGCTCTTTGGTTTCTATTCCTTAGTCTCTTCTATCTGTAACCTGGCAATCCTGGAACATGCCTGCTTGTGATTTTGGAGCACCCTCCTTTACATTCTCTTTGGTTTCTACTCCTTAGTCTCTTCTATCTGTAACCTGGCGATCCTGGAACATGTCTGCTTGTGATGTTGGAACACCCTCCTTCACATTCTCTTTGGTTTCTATTCCTTAAACTCTTTTATCTGTAACCTGGCGATCCTGGAACATGCCTGCTTGTGATATTGGAGCACCCTCCTTCACATGCTCTTTGGTTTCTATTCCTTAGTCTCTTCTATCTGTAACCTGGCAATCCTGGAACATGCCTGCTTGTGATGTTGGAGCACCCTCCTTTACATTCTCTTTGGTTTCTACTCCTTAGTCTCTTCTATCTGTAACCTGGCGATCCTGGAACATGTCTGCTTGTGATGTTGGAACACCCTCCTTCACATGCTCTTTGGTTTCTATTCCTTAGTCTCTTCTATCTGTAACCTGGTGATCCTGGAACACGCCTGCTTGTGATGTTGGAGCACCCTCCTTCACATTCTCTTTGGTTTCTATTCCTTAGTCCAGGGCTTGACAAATTTGCTTGGAATCTAGGAGCCAGCTAAAAAAGTTAGGAGCCAGGTTTTTTTTAAACGACCGACAAAGCTTTATTTTCAATATAAAAAATAACTAATCTTAAATTTACACATAAAAAGACCGCCCCGCTAGAGGCCCGAATAGCGTCACAAAAACGACGGTAAAGCAGCGCTAAAAATAGCACCGCTTTACCGCCGATGCCCCCTGCGGCTCGGTGTGAAAGGGCTCTAAGGGTCCGATCAGGTCCGCCTGAAAAACAGACAGGCGAACCTGCTCAGACAGCCCGTGTGAAAGGGGCCAAGCAGGGAGATAACAAATTATTTATTTTTTTCCTAATTAAAATTTATTTAACAGTTTTTATATAAATATAAATAAATAAAAATAAAATCTATTACGAAAAAAAAAAAAAGGCTATCCCCACATTCACTTCCTTCTCTTCTCCACTTTTGGGAAGGAGATGGGCAGTGAAAACAGGCAGGTATTTCGCATTAGCATTGCATTAGCATTGCTGGTTGCAATACCAACGGCCACCACAAGATGGCGCCAGATTTCAGAAGGACTCCAGAACTACCGAAGAAGGCCGCAAAGCCGGGGCCTCAATTACCGGCCGGCGCGGACCGACGCGATCGCACGGGGGGGGTCGGAGTCTGCACAGAGAAAGGATACCCCCAGCTGTGCCCCCCCAGGCGCCAGGTCGCTAATTCTAGTCGCAAATGCGACCTGGCGCCCGGGTTTTGTCGAGCCCTGCCTTAGTCTCTTCTGTCTGTAACCTGGTGATCCTGGAACATGCCTGCTTGTGATGTTGGAGCACCCTCCTTCACATTCTCTTTGGTTTCTATTCCTTAGTCTCTTCTGTCTGTAACCTGGCGATCCTGGAACATGCCTGCTTGTGATGTTGGAGTACCCTCCTTCACATCCTCTTTGGTTTCTATACCTTATGGGGCGTACACACGGTCGGACTTTTCTGCTACAAAAGTCCGACAGCCTGTCCGACAAACTTTCGACTGACTTTTGGCGGACTTGCGGCAGACTTGGCTACATACGATCACACAAAAGTCTGATGGATTCGTACGCGATGACGTACACCGGACTAAAATAAGGAAGTTGATAGCCAGTAGCCAATAGCTGCCCTAGCGTGGGTTTTTGTCTGTCGGACTAGCATACAGACAAGCGGATTTCTGGGTCCGGCGGAGTTACGACGTAAAGATTTGAAGCAAGTTCCAAATCTAAAGTCCCTCAGATTTGCGACTGGAAAAGTCCGGTGAAAGTCCGGGGAAGCCCACACACGATCAGATTGTCCGCTGGATTTGGTCCGTCGGACTTTTGTAGCCCAAAAGTCCGACCGTGTGTACTCCCCATTAGTCTCTTCTGTCTGTAACCTGGCGATCCTGGAACATGCCTGCTTGTGATGTTGGCGCACCCTCCTTCACATGCTCTTTGGTTTCTATTCCTTAGTCTCTTCTATCTGTAACCTGGCAATCCTGGAACATGCCTGCTTGTGATGTTGGAGCACCCTCCTTTACATTCTCTTTGGTTTCTACTCCTTAGTCTCTTCTATCTGTAACCTGGCGATCCTGGAACATGTCTGCTTGTGATGTTGGAACACCCTCCTTCACATTCTCTTTGGTTTCTATTCCTTAAACTCTTTTATCTGTAACCTGACGATCCTGGAACATGCCTGCTTGTGATATTGGAGCACCCTCCTTCACATGCTCTTTGGTTTCTATTCCTTAGTCTCTTCTATCTGTAACCTGGCAATCCTGGAACATGCCTGCTTGTGATGTTGGAGCACCCTCCTTTACATTCTCTTTGGTTTCTACTCCTTAGTCTCTTCTATCTGTAACCTGGCGATCCTGGAACATGTCTGCTTGTGATGTTGGAACACCCTCCTTTACATTCTCTTTTGTTTCTACTCCTTAGTCTCTTCTATCTGTAACCTGGCGATCCTGGAACATGCCTGCTTGTGATGTTGGAACACCCTCCTTCACATTCTCTTTGATTTCTATTCCTTAGACTCTGTATGATCCGGCGCACAGCGGCCACCCTGTAGCAGTAAAACTCCTATAGGGCGGTCAGCCAGTGGTTAATGTACATTCTCCCGTCTATCTCTGTATGTGGACGATGGCTCTGGAATTATTTTAATAACAAAAAACACGCAAGTCCCTTTTTCGATATCCAGCTGTCACATGACATGTGCAGAACGGAAACATTTGTTTCGCTTGGGATAGATTCATCATGTTACTAATGTAGTTTTGTTGATTCGTTTCAGAATTTCCTTCGTTTAGTTTATTTCGTTTTCGAAGGAATTCCAATTTTTCCGGAATGATTTGAATTCGGATCGGTCGAAAAAATGATATACTGATTTGAATTCTGTGTGAGGAACAGCCGGTTGTTAAGGAGCCCCCGGCTTCTCCGCTGACAGCTACATAGTTGCATAGTTAGTCAGGTTGAAAAAAGACACCAGTCCATCTATTTCAACCATAAAAATAAATAAAATAAAATAAAAAATATCGTACAATCCCATATACCCAATCCTCTACCCACAGTTGATCCAGAGGAAGGCGAAAAAAAACCCAGCAAAGCACGATCCAATTTGCTACAGCAGGGGAAAAAAATTCCTTCCTGATCCCCCGAGAGGCAATCAGATTTTCCCTGGATCAACTGACTACCAATGAATATAATGTAAACAGAATTGCCGGCAAATAAAAATTCAGTAAAAAAACAGCGTGGGGTCTTCCCCCAATCCATACAAGGCCCTTATCCAAGCATGCAGCCTGACAAGCCAGGAAAGGGGGGGAGATGAGCGAGTGCCCCCCCCCCCTGAACCGTACCAGAGCACATGCCCTCAACATTGAGGGGCAGTGCTTTGGGGCACCTTGTCACCATGCTGATGAGGACAAGAGCCTCTTCTCCACAACCCTGGCCCAGTAGATATGGGGGGGGCTTATCAGAATCTGGAAGCCCCCTGTAACAAAGAGGCCCTCAGATCTCCCCCCCCCCTCCATGTGAATGAGTATGGGGCACTTACAGTGAGGGGTAAAAAGTATTTGATCGGCTGCTGATTTTGTACATTTGCCCCACTGACAAGGAAACGAACGATCAGTCTATAATTTGAATGGTCGGTTTATTATAACAGTGAGAGACAGAACAACAACAAAAATATCCAGAAAAACACATTTCAAAGAATTTATAAATTGATTTGCATTTTAACGAGTGAACGAGAAGACACCTGGGAGCTAGAAAACCTGTTGATTGATCCCCTATCAATCAGCAGGATTTCTGGCTCCCAGGTGTCTTCTATACAGGTAACGAGCTGGGACTAGGAGCACTCTCTTAAAGGGAGTGCTCCTAATCTCAGCTTGTTACCTGTATAGAAGACACCTGTCCACAGAAGCAATCAATCAGATTCCAATCTCTCCACCATGGCCAACACCAAAGATCTGTCCGAGGATGTCGGGGACAAGATTGTAGACCTACACAAGGCTGGAATGGGCTACAAGACCATCGCCAAGCAGCTTGGTGAGAGGGTGACAACAGTTGGTGCGATTATTCACAAATGGAAGAAACACAAAATAACGATCGATCTCCCTCGGTCTGGGGCTCAATGCAAGTTCTCACCTCGTGGAGTTTCAATGCTGATGAGAACGATGAGGAATCAGCCCAGAACTACACGGGAGAATCTTGTCAATGATCTCAGCTGGGACCATAGTCACCAAGAAAACAATCGGTAACACACTACACCGTGAAGGACTGAAATCCTGCAGAGCACCGCAAGGTCCCCCTGCTCAGGAAATCACATGCACAGGTCCGTCTGAAGATTGATAATGAACATCGAATGATTCAGAGGAGAACTGGGGGAAAGTGTTGTTGGTCAGATGAGACCAAAATCGACCT
Organism: Lithobates clamitans; assembly: GCA_037952925.1. Taxonomy (NCBI): domain Eukaryota; kingdom Metazoa; phylum Chordata; class Amphibia; order Anura; family Ranidae; genus Lithobates; species Lithobates clamitans. The sequence continues at coordinate 216,474 of JBBGZY010000985.1, read as the reverse complement.
CTTTGGCATCAACTCGCCATGTTTGGAGGAGGAGGAGGAATGCTGCCTATGACCCCAAGAACACCATCCCCCACCATCATACATGGAGGTGGAAACATTATGCTTTGGGGGTGTTTTTCTGCTAAGGGGACAGGACAACTTCACCTCATCAAAGGAACAATGGACGGGGGCCATGTACCACCAAATCTTGGGTGACAACCTCCTTCCCTCAGCCAGGACATTCAAAATAGGTTGTGGATGGGTATTCCAGCATGACAATGACCCAGAACACATGACCAAGGCAACAAAGGAGTGGCTCAAGAAGAAGCACATTAAGGTCCTGGAGTGGCCTAGCTGGTCTACAGACCTTAATCCCATAAAAAATATGTAGAGGGAGTTGAAGGTTCGAGTTACCAAACGTCAGCCTGGAAACCTTAATGACTTGGAGAGGATCTGCAAAGAGGACAAAATCCCTCCTGAGATGTGTGCAAACCTGGAGGCCAACTCCAAGAAACCTCTGACATCTGATTGCCAACAAGGGTTTTGCCACCAAGTATTTCACCCATTAAAATGCAAATCAGTTTATAACTTTTTGAAATGCGTTTTTCTGGATATTTTTGTTGTTATTCTGTCTCTCACTGTTAAAATAAACCGACCATTAAAGTTATAGACTGATCATTTCTTTGTCAGTGGCAAACGTACAAAATCAGCAGGGGGTCAAATACGTTTTTCCCTCACTGTAGTATCTCTTCTCCGTCACCTAAAAAGTGGGTAAAAACACAACAGTTTTAGACAATTCCTTTATTAAAAAAAAATAGTAATAAAAAAATAAATGTCCCCCAAAGTACATAGTTACATAGTAGGTGAGGTTGAAAAAAGACACAAGTCCACCAAGTCCAACCTATGTGTGTGATTATGTGTCAGTATTACATTGTATATCCCTGTATGTTGTGGTCATTCAGGTGCTTATCTAATAGTTTCTTGAAGCTATCAATGCTCCCCGATGAGACCACCGCCTGTGGAAGGGAATTCCACATCCTTACCGCTCTTACAGTAAAGAACCCTCTACGTAGTTTAAGGTTAAACCTCTTTTCTTCTAATTGTAATGAGTGGCCACGAGTCTTATTAAACTCTCTTCTGCGAAAAAGTTTTATCCCTATTGTGGGGTCACCAGTACAGTATTTGTAAATTGAAATCATATCCCCTCTCAAGCGTCTCTTCTCCAGAGAGAATAAGTTCAGTGCTCGCAACCTTTCCTCATAACTAAGATCCTCCAGACCCTTTATTAGCTTTGTTGCCCTTCTTTGTACTCGCTCCATTTCTAGTACATCCTTCCTGAGGACTGGTGCCCAGAACTGGACAGCATACTCCAGGTGCGGCCGGACCAGAGTCTTGTAGAGCGGGAGAATTATCGTTTTATCTCTGGAGTTGATCCCCTTTTTCTTAATGCCAATATTCTGTTTGCCTTATTAGCAGCAGCTTGGCATTGCATGCCATTGCTGAGCCTGTCATCTACTAGGACCCCCAGGTCCTTTTCCATCCTAGATCCCCCCAGAGGTTCTCCCCCCAGTGTATAGATTGCATTCATATTTTTGCCACCCAAATGCATTATTTTACATTTTTCTTTTTTTGCAAGGTTTCCACATCCTGCGGAGAAGTTATTGCCCTGCTTAGCTTAGTATCGTCTGCAAATACAGAGATTGAACTGTTTATCCCATCCTCCAGATCGTTTATAAACAAATTAAATAGGATTGGTCCCAGCACAGAACCCTGGGGGACCCCACTACCCACCCCTGACCATTCTGAGTACTCCCCATTTATCACCACCCTCTGAACTCGCCCTTGTAGCCAGTTTTCAATCCATGTACTCACCCTATGGTTCATGCCAACGCACCTTATTTTGTACAGTAAACGTTTATGGGGAACTGTGTCACATGCTTTTGCAAAATCCAGATCCACCACATCTACGGGCCTTCCTTTATCTAGATGGCAACTCACCTCCTCATAGAAGGTTAATAGATTGGTTTGGCAAGAACGATTCTTCATGAATCCATGCTGATTACTGCTAATGATATCGTTCTTATTACTAAAATCTTGTATATAGTCCCTTATCATCCCCTCCAAGAGTTTACATACTATTGATGTTAGGCTAACTGGTCTGTAATTCCCAGGGATGTTTTTTGGGCCCTTTTTAAATATTGGTGCTACATTGGCTTTTCTCCAATCAGCTGGTACCATTTCAGTCAATAGACTGTCTGTAAAAATTAGGAACAGCGGTCTGGCAATCACCTGACTGAGTTCCCTAAGTACCCTCGGGTGCAAGCCATCTGGTCCCGATGATTTATTAATGTTAAGTTTCTCAAGTCTAATTTTAATTCCGTCCTCTGTTAACCATGGAGGTGCTTCTTGTGTTGTGTCATGAGGATAAACACTGCAGTTTTGGTTACTGAAGCCCCCCAATTCACTCGTGAAGACTGAGGAGAAGAATAAATTCAATACCTTTGCCATCTCCCCATCCTTTGTAACCAGATGTCCTTCCTCATTCTTTATGGGGCCAATATGGTCTGTCCTCCCTTTTTTACTGTTTACATACTTAAAGAATTTCTTGGGATTTTTTTTGCTCTCCTCCGCTATGTGTCTTTCATGTTCTATCTTAGCTGTCCTAATTGCACCCTTACATTTCTTATTGCATTCTTTATAAAGTCTGAATGCTGATGATGATCCCTCAACCTTGTATTTTTTGAAGGCCTTCTCCTTTGCTTTTATATGCATTTTTACATTGGAGTTAAGCCATCCAGGATTTTTGTTCGGTCTTTTAAATTTATTACCCAATGGGATACATTGGCTAATGCCCTTATTTAATATGCTCTTAAAGCAAACCCATCTCTCCTCCGTATTCTTTGTTCCTAATATTTTATCCCAGTTTATGCCTTTTAGCAAGGTTTGTAGTTTAGGGAAGTTGGCTCTATTGAAATTCAGTGTCTTTGTATTCCCTTTATGTTTCCTATTTGTGTGATTTATACTGAAACTAATTGACCTGTGATCGCTGTTACCTAAATTGCCCCGTATTTCCACATCCGTGATCAGGTCTGTATTGTTGGTAATCAGTAGATCCAGTATTGTTTTATTTCTAGTTGGTGCGTCTACCATCTGACCCATAAAATTGTCCTGCATGACATTAAGGAACTGGCGAGCCTTAAATGAATGCGCGGTTCCCTCCGCCCAGTCTATGTCTGGATAATTAAAATCCCCCATTATGATAACACTTCCCATCCTTGCTGCTAATCCAATTTGTGATAGGAGATCCGTCTCCACTTCCTCCTTCAGGTTAGGGGGCCTATAGCATACTCCCAGTATTATTTTCCCCTTAGCTTCATCCATTTGGAGCTCTACCCATAAAGATTCCACCTCCTCTCTAGCTCCCTCAATGATGTCATCTCTCACATTTGCTTGTACATTATTCTTGATATATAGGCATACCCCTCCCCCTTTTTTACCCTCTCTATCCTTGCGGTATAGGGTATACCCTTGAATGTTTGCCAGCCAATCATGAGAGCTGTTGAACCAGGTCTCTGAAATTCCCACAAAATCCAAATCCTCCTCATACAAAAGTATCTCTAGTTCACCCATCTTGTCTGCCATGCTCCTGGCATTGGTAGATCCAACGTCAATCACGATAAATGCTGGCCACCGGACAGGGAAAAAAACTCTGCACCCAACGAAGGCTCAGCCGCTAACAGATCCGCCGTCTGACATTTCTTTAATAACTAAGGGGCGGGGGCACCTGATGACGTGACCGGGTGACCCCTGCCCTCTTGTGACATTATCGACCCAGCATGCGTTTTCCAACAAGCGGATGTGTTCCAGGATCACCAGGTTACAGACAAAAAGGGCCAGGGAATAGAAATAGAAGAGAATAAAAAGGGGCATGTTCTGACATCACCGGGTTACAGACAAAAGGAAGTAAGGAACAGAAATAAAACAGAATAGAAAGGAGGGTGTTCCAGTGTCACCAGCAGGTGTGTTCCAGTGTCACCAGGTTACTGACAAAAGGGACTGAAGAACAGAAATAGAAGAGAATAGAGAGGAGGGTGTTCCAATGTCACCAGCGGGCGTGTTCCTAATTCACCAGGATACAGACATAAGTGACTGGAATAAAGAAATAGAAGAAAAAAGAAAGGAGGGTGTTCCAAGATCACCAGTAGATGTGTTCCAGCATCACCGGGTTACAGACAAAAAAGACCAGAGAATAGAAACAGAAGAGAATATAAAGGAAAGTGTTCTGAAATCACCAGGTTACAGACAGCAGAGGCTAAGGAAAAAAAATCCATGAGAATAAAAAAGAGGGTGCTCCAACATCACAAGCAGGTGTATTCCAGGATCTCCAGGTTACAGACAAAAGGAACTGGAGAATAGAAATAAAAGAGAATAGAAAGGAGGGTGTTCCAACATTACCAGCAGGTGTGTTCCAGGATCACCAGGTTACAGATAGGAGACTAAGGAATAGAAATCAAAGAGAATGTAAAGGAGGGTGTTCCAACATCACAAGCAGGTGTGTTCCAGGATCACCAGGTTACAGACAGAGGAGACTAAGGAATAGAAATCAAAGAGAATGTGGAGGGTGCTCCAACATCACAAGCAGGTGTGTTCCAGGATCGCCAGGTTACAGACAAAAGGAACTGGAGAATAGAAATAAAAGGGAATAGAAAGGAGGGTGTCCCAACATTACCAGCAGGTGTGTTCCAGGATCACCAGGTTACAGATAGGAGACTAAGGAATAGAAATCAAAGAGAATGTAAAGGAGGGTGCTCCAACATCACAAGCAGGCATGTTCCAGAATAGCCAGGTTACAGACAGAAGAGACTAAGGAATAGAAATCAAAGAGAATGTAAAGGAGGGGGTTCCAACATCACAAGCAGGTGTGTTCCAGGATCGCCAGGTTACAGTCAGATAAGAATAAGGAATAGAAATCAAAGAAAATGAAAAGAAAGGTGTTCCAACATCACAAGCAGGCATGTTCCAGGATCACCAGGTTACAGACAAAACGAACTGGAGAATACAAATAAAAGAGAATAGAAAGGAGGGTGTTCCAACAGTACCAGAAGGTGTGTTCCAGGATCATCGGATTACAGACAGAAGGGACTGAATGGAAGTTTGTGCTCCTTGTATTCAGCCCAAAGCTGATTTGTATTCATTTTCACTGCAGAGCACCTTTAACAACACATAAATTACAATAAAGTGTTTTTGTTTTTTTTTGTCATTTTGAAGAACAGCACGGCACAAGCTAGAATCCCTGTGCATATTCTGCTCTTCTGATAAGAAATTCAGGCAGAGATTTTAAGGGTGAATTAATTTTGCCATTACTAGAATCCAATTTTGCTCCCGACATAAACACAATAGGAAGATATTAGGATGGCAATGAGCAGGATGGATCTGTACGCTGGATTGTTAATAGGGATGAGTTAATTAAACACACAATGCGCAAATAAAAACAACAAGAGCCGTTCCCTCCGAGCCATTGCTTCAGTGCTGGAGGAACACATTCTTATTTGTCCCAACAAGGCAGATTTTTTTCTGTTTTCGTAGAATTCAAAATGTGAGGGCTTATGATAAAATAGACCAGGGTTCACCGGTGTAATGAGTGGAAATCATTTGCTTTGACAGACCGCGCGTGCTGAACATACCTGTCTGATTATTGTGTCTGCATTATGAACAGAGAACAGTCTCCTGTTCGTTTGTTATACATGAAAGTGACATTCTGTCCTCCTGTGTAAGGATTAAAGGTCTGTGCATAGCGGAAAAAAAAGGGCCACATTCCAATAATCCCTTCATTAACCACTTCAGCCCCGAAAGATTTTACCCCCTTCCTGACCAGAGCACTTTTTGCGATACGGCACTGCGTCGCTTTAACTGACAATTGCGCGGTCGTGCGACGTTGCACCTAAACAAAATTGATGTAGTTTTTTCCCCACAAATAGAACTTTCTTTTGGTGGTATTTGATCACCTCTGCGGTTTTTATTTTTTTGTGCTATAAAGAAAAAAAAAAGCGACAGTTTTGAAAAAAAAAAAGAAATATTTTTTACTTTTTGCTATAATAAATATCCCCCTAAAAATATATAAAAAAAACTAATTTCTTCCTCAGTTTAGGCCGATATGTATTCTACATATTTTTGGTAAAAAAAAAAAAACGCAATAAACGTATATTGATTGGTTTGCGCAAAAGTTATATGCGTCTACAAAATAGGGGATAGATTTGTGGCATTTTTATTATAATTTTTTTTTTTCTATTAGTAATGGAGGCGACCTGCGACTGCGACATTGCGGCAGACACATCGCACGCTTTTGACACTATTTTGGGACCACTGTCATTTATACGGCGATCAGTGCTATAAAAATGCACTGATTACTGTGTAAATGACACCGGCAGGGGAAGGGGTTAAACACTAGGGGGCGATGAAGGGGTTAAGTGTGTCCTAGGGAGTGATTATAACTGTACGGGGGAGGGGCTACCACTGGCATGACAGCGATCACCACTCCCGATGACAGGTGATCTCCGTCATGTCACAAGGCAGAACAGGGAAATGCCTTGTTTACATAGGTATCTCCCCGTTCTGCCACTCCGTGACACGAGCGCGAGACACCGGCGAACATCGAGTCCACGGGGCCCGTGGACACGGTCACGGAAGTACGCACCAGGCAGGTGCACGCCCCACCGGCGACACGAACGCGCCCACAATGCCACGTCTTAAAGGAGACGTACCCGTACACCCATTTGCACAGCCATGCCATTGTGCCGACATATATCGTCGCGTCCTGGTCGGCAACCGGTTAAAGACCAAAATTTTATATAAGCTTTAACAGCTTTTCAACCTGGGCAATTTTTTCATTTAAAATTATTGTTTAAAAAAATAATGTAACCCCCCCAAACAATTATATATTTTCTGAAAGCAGAGATCCCGGAAAATGAAATGATGGCATGTGCAATTTTTAATGTTGCGCGGTATTTTGCAACTGGTTATGAAATGGATATTTTCAAGAAAAAAAAAAATAAAATAAATGAAAAAAAAACAAACACAATATGACACCAGGGGGGGGGGCGTAAAATGTGGATGTTCCATTTTTGGGCGTAACTCCGCTTTAACCGCTTGCCGACCGGCTCACGCCGATATACGTCGGCAGAATGGCACGGCTGGGCTAAACAACGTATGGGTACGTTTTTCCTTTTAAGAGCTGCCCAGGGGAGAGTGGGCGCCCGCCGCACGGTAGGGGGGCCCGATGCGCGTGGCCGGCGGGCGCGATCTTCGCCGGCCACCCGCGCCCGCGGGCACGAGAGCCAGCGTGGGAATTTGTGCGTATAAACACACAGATCCCTGTTCTGTCGGGGGACAGGAGACATATCGTTTGTTCCTACTAAGTTGGGAACGATATGTCTCCTCCCCCAGTCAGTTCTATCCTCATACAGTTAGAGCACGCTGAGGAAACACACACTTAACCCCTTGATCGCCCCCCTAGTGTTATCCCCTTCCCTGCCAGTGACATGTACACAGTAAGCAATGCATTTTTATAGCACCGATCGCTGTATAAATGACAATGGTCCCAAAAATGTGTCAAAAGTGTCCGATGTGTCCACCGCAATGTCGCAGTCCTGATAAAAATCGCAGATCGCCGCCGTTACTAGTAAAAAAAAATCATAAAAATGACATAAATCTATCCCCTATTTTGTAGACGCGATAACTTTTGCGAAAACCAATCAATATACGCTTATTGGGATTTTTTTTTTTTAAACAAAAATATGTAGAAGAATACGTATCGGCCTAAACTGAGGAAAAAATTTGTTTTTTTTAAAAAAATTTGGGGGTATTTACTATAGCAAAAAATAAAAAATTGTTTTTTTTTCAAATTTTGTCGCTTTTTTTTTTGTTTATAGTGCAAATCCCACCAAAATCGATCAAATCCCACCAAAAGAAAGCTCTATTTGTGCGGAAAAAAAAAGGACGCAAATTTCGTTTGGGTACAACGTCACACGACCGCGCAATTGTCAGTTAAAGCGACGCAGTGCCGTATTGTAAAAAGTGCTCTGGTCAGGAAGGGGGTAAAATCTTCCGGGGCTGAAGTGGTTAACTACAATAATATTATCTAATCATTGATTGCTGAGAAGGATTGCGATAGGTTGTAAACGACTTTCTGTTGGTAGCGTTTCCGCGGTCTGAACATGGTTTACGTTCTCCCATCTCCTTCCGGGTTATTTTCGTCTTTCTGATCATCCGTGGTGTTTGTCTATCGATTTTTGGCAGACGAATACTGTACTGATTAAACAATTGTCATTCAATGGGCTTTGGTTCGAGCAAAGTTTTCGTGTTTGTCCCTTTTGGATGTTGTTGGATTTTGTTGGACGGACTGTCGTGATCGGCTGTCGAAAGCTGTGTACTAACGATCAGACTATCGCGCGATCAATCCGAAAGCCATTTTCATCATCCGATTATCTGATCGTGTGTACGAGCCATTGGACCCCCCCCCCCCCCTCCCCCGTACACACTGTCCAAATTTTTTTTATCAGATTTCCTTTAGATTTACCAAAACCATGTAGTGCAAGGGCCGGCCTGATGGCATACAAACTAAAACTCTTCAACTTTTTGTTTTTGGTAAATCTGAAGGAAACAATCTACAGAAAATGGTATCGTGTGTATCCAGTCCGGAGGGTTCAATATTGAGTTGGCCCACCCTTTGCAGCTATAACAGCTTCACCTCTTCTGGGAAGGCCGTCCACAAGGTTTAGGAGGGTGTCTATGGGAATGTTTGATCGTTTTTCCAGAAGAGCATTTGTGAGGTCAGGCACTGATGTTGGACGAGAAGGCCTGGCTCACAGTCTGCGTTCTAATTTGTCCCAAAGGTGTTCTATGGGGTTGAGATGCAGGTCAGTCAAGTTCCTCGACCTCAAACTCTCTCATCCATGTCTTTATGGACCTTGCTTTGTGCACTGGTCCAAACCATTTGGTGGAGGGGGGATTATGGTGTGGAGGGGGGGGGGATTATGGTGTGGAGGGGGGGAGGGGGGATTATGGTGTTTTTCAGGGGTTGGGCTTGGCCCCTTAGTTCCAGTGAAGGGAACCCTTAAAGGGGTCGTAAAGGCAGAAGGTGTATTCTATGCATTAAGATAATAAAACATTCTGTGAGCAGCCCCCCCTAATACTTACCTGAGCCCCTCTCTATCCAGTGATGTCCACGACTCCCTCGACCATCTGGGACTCTCCCTTCTGATTGGCTGAGACACAGCAGCGGCGCCATTGACTCTGTCAATCAAAGTCAGTTAGCCAATCAGGAGGGAGAGTGGGCGGGGCTGAAGCACAGCTGCAGTCTGAATGGACACAAAGCTGCAGCTCGACTCGGGTGCCCCCATAGCAAGCTGCTTGGTGTGGGGGGCACTCAACAGGAGGGAGGGGCCAGGAGCAGCGAAGAGGGACCCAAGAAGAGGAGGATCGGGGCCACTCTGTGCAAATCCATTACAACAGAGGAGGTAAGTTTATTACGTTTGTTATTTAAATGAAAAACGAGACTTTAAAATCACTTTAAGGCGTCAGCATACCAAGACATTTTGGACAATTTCATGCTCCCAACGTTGTGGGAACAGTTTGGGGACGGCCCCTTCCTGTTCCAACGTGACTGCCCACCAGTGCACAAAGCAAGGTCCATAAAGACATGGATGAGCGAGTTTGGGGTGGAGGAACTTGACTGGCCTGCACAGAGTCCTGACCTCAACCCCGATAGAACACCTTTGGAATGAATAAGACCCTTTTCACACCGAGCCTCTCATAGCGTCGGCGGTAAAACCCTCCGCTAGCGACCGAGAAAGGGTTAAAACCGCCCGCAATAGCGGCGTTTTGCCGGTGGTATCCCAGCGCTGCTCCACTGATTTCAATGGGGAGCAGCGGTGGAGGAGCGGTAAACGCACCGCTCCTTCAATGCTCCAAAGAAGCTGCTGGCAGGACTTTTCCTGACGTCCTGCCAGCGCACAATGGAGCAGCTGTTTGAGGGCGGGTTGCAGGCGCTATTTTTAACGCTATAGCGCCTGCAAAACGCCCTCGGTGTGAAAGGAGTCTAAACATCTCGTCCAACATCAGTGCCTGACCTCAAATGTCCTTCGGGAAGAATGGTCAAACATTCCCATAGACACCCTCCTAAACCTTGTGGACGGCCTTCCCAGAAGAGTTGAGGCCGTTAAAGCCAATTCAATATTGAACCCTACGGACTGAAGCCTTGTACACACGATCAGATTGTTGGCCAACTGAGTGTCAGACTTTTGTGCGAAGGGCATGTGTCAGGATCTTGTCTTGCGTACAAACGGCACACAATTGTCGGCCAACAAACACGAACGTAGTGACGTACCAAGTGCAATTTCAGCTCTTAAACGCCACCCTTTGGGCACCTTCTCCTAATGTCCTGTTTGGTGAGCATTGATTCTGAGCATGCGTGTTTGTACTTTGGACTTTTGTGTGATGGACTAGTGTACAGACGATATGAAAATCTGACAACAGACCGCTGGCCGTCGAAAATGTGCTTCCTTAATCTGTCCCCATCCCACAGCCTCCCGCTATCCTCATCCCACGCCTTCCCCCTGTCCTCATCCCACTCAATCCCCCTGTCCTTATCCCACGGCGTCCCGCTGTCCTCATCCCACGGCGTCCCGCTGTCCTCATCCCACTCAATCCCCCTGTCCTTATCCCACGGCGTCCCGCTGTCCTCATCCCACGGCATCCCCCTGTCCTTATCCCACGGCGTCCCCCTGTCCTTATCCCACGGCGTCCCCCTGTCCTTATCCCACGGCGTCCCCCTGTCCTTATCCCACGGCGTCCCCCTGTCCTTATTCCACGGCGTCCCTCTGTCCTCATCCCACTCCATCCCGCTGTCCTTATCCCACTCCATCCCGCTGTCCTTATCCCACTCCATCCCCCTGTCCTTATCCCACGGCGTCCCCCTGTCCTTATCCCACGGCGTCCCCCTGTCCTCATCCCACTCCATCCCGCTGTCCTCATCCCACAGCATCCCCCTGTCCTCATCCCACGGCATCCCCCTGTCCTTTTACCACGGCGTCCCGCTGTCCTCATCCCACAGCATCCTCCTGTCCTTATCCCACGGCGTCCCGCTGTCCTCATCCCACAGCATCCTCCTGTCCTTATCCCACAGCATCCCCCTGTCCTCATCCCACAGCATCCTCCTGTCCTTATCCCACGGCGTCCCGCTGTCCTCATCCCACAGCATCCCCCTGTCCTTATCCCACGGCGTCCCCCTGTCCTTATCCCACGGCGTCCCCCTGTCCTTATCCCACGGCGTCCCCCTGTCCTTATTCCACGGCGTCCCCCTGTCCTTATCCCACGGCGTCCCTCTGTCCTCATCCCACGGCGTCCCCCTGTCCTCATCCCACTCCATCCCGCTGTCCTTATCCCACGGCATCCCCCTGTCCTTATCCCACGCCGTCCCCCTGTCCTCATCCCACTCCATCCCGCTGTCCTCATCCCACAGCATCCCCCTGTCCTCATCCCACGGCATCCCCCTGTCCTTTTACCACGGCGTCCCCCTGTCCTCATCCCACAGCATCCCTGTCCTTATCCCACGGCGTCCCTCTGTCCTTATCCCACATCGTCCCCCTGTCCTTATCCCACGGCGTCCCCCTGTCCTCATCCCCCGGCGCCCCCTGTCCTCATCCCACTCCATCCCCCTGTCCTCATCCCACAGCATCCCCCTGTCCTCATCCCACGGCATCCCCCTGTCCTCATCCCACTCCATCCCACTGTCCTCATCCCACGGCATCCCCCTGTGTCATTATCCCACGGCGTCCCTCTGTACCCAAATAAAATTAGGGTCTTTTTTTTTCCACAAATAGAGCTTTCTTTTGGTTGTATTTGATCACCTCTGCGGTTTTTATTTTTTGCGCTATAAAAAAAAAAAAAGCAACAAATTTGAAAAAAAAAAAACCCTACTATATTTCTTCCTTTCTGCTTTAAAACATCCAATAAAAAAATGTGAAAAAAAATCTAATTTCTTCATCAATTTAGGTCAATATGTATACTGCTTGCTGGTGGCATTAGATTGACGAGAGTATAGCAAGGTCAGACTATGGATGGATTGGGCGTCTCAGCCAATTGACGGGGGGTTTCATTGGTCCCTTGGCCTGCTGGGAGAGCCTATTTAATTGGTGGAGTAAGGTGATTGGGGTTCTGTGCCACCTGGCCGGCTGTCTAGGTGGACGTGTGTTATGTCGCCCAGGTTGCTAGGCTGGAAGCCTGTGGCCTATCCTGGGGACATCTGGCTACTAGGCTGCCCGAAGCCTATTGAGGAACGAGAGAAGCAGCGTAGGGTTGGGACTGCAAGATTGGAGTCCAATCAAGAATAAAGGTTCTGCCGGATGGGGAATCAGTTGTGGTCGGAGGTAGAGGGGAAGTTGTCGCGTGATTCCTCTGATCGTATTTTGCTACGGTTCACACCAGTCTCACTTCCCCTTTGGGTGACAAAATTCTTGCTGCTCAGGTCCATGCTCTGCCTGAGAAACCATGTGACTGTTGCTTTGTCCCTGAGAGTCTCCGTACTGCTGTGCTCCAGACTTACCATTCACCCAAGGCTGCTGGCCACCCTGGGAAGCATCAACTATTTTGAGCCATTTCTCAACAATTCCGGTGGCCTAGTCTACATGCTGATGTAGCCGCCTTCGTAGCTGCTTGTTCCGTGTGTGCTCAGAGTAAGACTCCACGACTGCCTGTTAAAGACTTGCTTGGCTGAGGTTTCTTCTAGCTCCAGATCTTGCTTGCTGTTCCACTATGCTGATTATCAAACTAAGTGTGATTAAACTGTACTTCTGTCTCGGTCTGATTCATGGTTTTTGACACCTGGAGAGAAAATAGCCTAATAGCATTCTAATTTGCAATCACTCTATCGGTCCCCCCAATATTCCCCCTGCCCTCCAATGCAGCTACTCAAGCACAGATTGTGCTTGATTAGCTGCACATTCTGCTGCAGTAGCCGGGAAATTAGGAATCAGGAAAATAGCACATGGGTGTTTTTAACTATGTGGCCTCATGGGGGTCCAGGGGCTGAGACTGCCATTCACTATCATACAGAGGGTCTTGGCTTGATGTGCGGCTTCCAGGATGCCTAGCATTGCCTGAAGCATAGACGAGCTCCCTTCCCGGCCTACCACACACAGCGGTGGGCACAGGACTTCATTCCCATGCAGCCTGAGCAGTTCACACACATATCCTTGGTCTGTTATTTACTAAACCTGGAGCACTTAGAATCTGGTGCAGCTGTGCATGGTAACCAATCAGCTTCCAGGTTTAATTGTCAAAGCTTAGCTGAAGAAGCTGAATTTAGAAGCTGATTGGCTACCACGCACAGCTGCACCAGAATCTGAGTGCTCCAGTTTTAGAAAAATCTCTGCCGTTATGGCCACTAGATGGAGCTGATGATCATAAGAAATAAATACTTATTTCCTGTGATTATCAGCTCCATCTAGTGGCCAAATTGTGGTATTTTCTTGAATCATTGTCTTTCGTATACAATTAGGTTCAAATATATTTGGACACAGGCACAATTTTAGTTTTTTTTCAGGTATTTACCAAAACATATGCAAGCTATAGTTATATAATGGACAATGCACACTCTCAGGTTTAATTTGAGGGTATGACATCCAAATTGGAGGAAGGGTTTAGGAATTACAGGTCTTAAGAATAGCCATCCCCTTTTTCAGGGGACCAAAAGTATATGGACAATTGAATCAAAAGCTGTTTCATGGCCAGGTGTGGGCTACTCCTTCGTTATTTCTTCATCAATTAAGCAGGTAAAAGGTCTTGAGTTCATTCTAAGTGTGGTATTTGCACTTGAACTCTATTGCTGTGAACCTACATCATGCGTTCAAAGGAGCTGTCCATGCAAGTGAAACAGGCCATTGTAAGGCATCAAAAACTAAACAGATCCATCAGAGAGATAGCAGCAACATTAGGAGTGGCCCAATCAACAGTTTGGTACAATCTGAGGAAAGAAGAAAGCACTGGTGAGCTCAGCAACATAAAAACGTCCATGGAAGACAACAATGGTGGATGATCACAGGATCCTCTCTATGGTAAAGAAAAACCCATTCACAACATCCAGACAAGTAAAGGACACTCTCCAGGAGGTGGGCGTATCATTGTCAAACTCTATAATCAAGAGAAGGCTTCACAAAAGCAAATACAGAGGGTTCACCACAACATGCAAACCATTCATAAGTCTGAAGAATAGAAAAGCCAGATTAGACTTTGCCAAAAAACATCTAAAAAAGCCAGAGCAGTTCTGGAAAAGCATTCTTTGGACGGATGAATCTAAGATTAATCTGTACCAGAATGATGCGAAGAAAAAAGTGTGGAGGAGGCTTGGAACAGCTCATGATCCAAAGCACACAACGTCATCTATGGTCACATGGTAGAGCCTGCAGCGTGATGGCACGGGCATGCATGGCTTCCAGTGGCACTGGGTCATTGGTGGTTATTGATGGTGTGACAGAAGACAGAAGAAGCTGGATGAGTTCTGCAGTATTTAGAGATATACTGTCAGCCCAGATTCAGTCAAATGCAGCAAAGTTGATTGGATGGCGCTTCACAGGTGGACTGGCTTACTAAACCTTCCTCATCCTCTGTCACACAAGCAGAGACAAGTGTGAAGTCCCCGGCAGTTGCCTGCGTGGATAAACCTGCCTCCTGGTCCACTTCTATTCCTGCCATATCTCCAACATTAGCCATAAAGGAGTCAGCTGAGTTATTTGACCACAGTGTCAGCCACTTGCACCTTGATGATGACCAAACATTACTGGATTCAGATGTTGGTTCTGAGGTTGAGGATGATAGGAACATGAGCCTAGAGTGAGGGAGGAACACTGGTAGACAAATAGGTATTCATGTTCCCCCAGCCGCAGCGTATTGCCAAGTTGTCTCCAGTGGTAATGGTGATGATGGAGATGATGATGATGAGGTCACTGATGCGACTTGGGTGCCAGATAGAGCAGAGGAGAAAACTTAAGGTGAGGGGTCACAACCACAAGGAGGCCGACATCAAGAAAGAGTAGAAAGCAGCCCCCCTATTCCATCACATTCTGCAGCTGTTATCTCCCAGCCCACTGTCCAAACCTCAGCTGTCTGGGACTTTTTCAGCACATCTGCAGCAGATCGCACTGTTGCTATCTGTGTCTCAGGTACATCAAACGTGGCAAAAACACCAGCCATTTGGGTACCACATGCTTAACAAGGCATTTAACGTCCAACCACTCAGCCTGTTTGCTAAGAGCACCTAAAAGCCACACAAAAGCGGAACAAATCTGTCCCTCCTCCTCCTTACCCACTTCAGTCTGCCCCTGCTATACCGAGTCATTACCTCTCAGCAGCCTCCACTGACAGGGATGATGGTATAGCACAGGGTGTCCCAGATCCTAGCAGCACATCTGTCAGCAGCACACCACCAGCTGTAGACTGTAGCCGGCAAATTTCTCCATCTGCTGCAGCAGAAAAAGAAATACAGTCCCTGCCACCCACATGCCCAGCGTCTAAATGCAAGCTTGTCAAAGCTGTTGGCTCTCCAACTTCTGCCTTTCAGCGTGGTGGATTCTGCCTCCTTCCGTGAATTTGCACAATGTGCTGTACAACAATGGCAGGTTCCCAGTCGCTACTACTTTACGTAAGGCCATTCCATCTCTCTACTATCACGTGGAAGGGAATGACGTAAAATCCACCTTACTGCTGACACGTGGTTCAGCAAGCATGGGCAAGTACGAGATATTTTGTTCACAGCACACTGGGTAACGCTGCTTGCAACTCGAAAGGATGCAGGACAGGGCTCGGTGCTGCAGCTTGTTGTGCCCCCACGTCTCCATACAGCTGGTGGTGATGATGCCAAACCTGTGAGCTCTACCCCCTCCTCCTCCTCCGCCACCTCCATGCCCTCCTCTGCAGAATTGTCCTATGAACATCAGGTATACCCCGTTCAAATGGCTATTTCCAGAGTCAGGCTAAAAGGTGCCATGCAGTGCTTCAGCTGGTGTGTTTAGGGGACAGGAACCACACCGTAGCAGAGATTCTTGCAGCTCTGCAGGGACAGGCTCAAAGGTGGTTTACACCACGCCAGCTGGAGCCAGGAATGGTTGTGTGCGATAATGGCTCAAACCTCCTGTCTGCCCTCAGACACCGAAAGTTGACACATGTGCCATGCCTGGCACATGTCCTCAATTTGGTGGTGCAGCGTTTCCTAAGTACGTACCCAGGGAAGCAAGATGTGCTAAAGCTGGCCAGAAGAGTCTGTAGCCATTTTAGGCGGTCATACACAGCCAGTGCTTGGTTGGCTGAAATTCAGCGGGAAATCCACATGCCCGTAAACCGCCTGATTTGTGATATGCCCACTAAGTTGAATTCAAATTTGTCAATGGTGCAGCGGCTATACATGTAGCAGAGGGCCATCAACGAGTACCTGTGCGAATACGGCACAATGACAGGCTCAGGCCACCTCTGCTTTCTTCCCCATGCCAACAGCTGATCATTAAGGATGCATGCGCTGTTTTGTTACCATTTGAGGAGGCCACAACGATGGTGACAGTGCATGCATCAGTGACACAATCCCTGTTGTGTTCCTGCTGGAGCAGACTCTGCATGGCATTATGGACAGAGCACTGGAGGCAGAGCAGCAGGAGGAAGAGGAGGACTTGCTTTCCTCTCAAGGCCCACTTTATCCAGACACCATCATTCCTATGTCACAGAAAACACAGGAGAGAGGGGAGGAGGATGAGGAGGAGGATTCTGGCACTTTCATAGGCTTTGAAGAAGAGGAAGACATGCGTAAATCTGTAAGCAATGGCTTTTCCAACCCCAGGACCCTTGGGAGTAGTATGTGGTTGGGAGAAGGAAGTTCCAGATGCTGTCATCCTGGGTGACCCCGAGGAGTCTGCTTCTCAAGCCTCGGCAAATTTGAGGCGCGTGGGCAACCTCATGCTTCAAAGCCTGCGAAAGGACCCGAGTATACATGGGAGAATACAGGAGAAGGATAATTACTGGTTGGCAACCCTCCTTGACCACCGTTATAAGGGGAAGGTCTCAGAACTCATCCCGTCCCCACAGAGAGTACAGAAGATAAAATCTCTTGAGGACACGTTAAAGAGGATTTTAGTGAACGTTTTTCCTGATTCCAGTAGATTACAGTGTCCTGGAAAAGTAGTTTTGAGTCTTCTGTTGGTCAAAAGAGGAGCATTAGAGAAGGCATCCGCCTAAGTGAGGCATTTTGGAATTATTTTAGTCCTCGCCACCCAGGGCTGTCAGCTTCCACATTCCATCGGCAGCGTCTGCATCACATGGTGGACGATTACCTCGGGGCCAAAGCAGAGATGGAGAGCTTTCCAGCTGATGATCCACTGACTTACTGGGTCATGAGAATAGACCACTGGTCAGAACTTTCCCAGTATGCTATTGAGTTGTTGGGCTGCCCTGCATCCAGCGTGCTTTCAGAACGGGCATTTAGTGCTGCAGAAGGTTTCTTACTGATCATAGAATGCGTCTGTCCACAGACTCCGTGGACCGTTTGACTTTTATAAAAAATGAATCAGTCCTGGATTACCAGCTATGAAGCCCCTGATGCCGATGTCACTTATTAAGTCTTTTTGGGACGTGGAATCTCTGCAGGACATCGAGGCTGCCTAGCTTTGAGGGTGTTCAATCATTTTATCTGGAAGAATGTTTTGGTATAGGTTTCATGGGCACAATTAACACTCAAAGACCAAATTTTCAGCACCTGTTTGACAGGTGCATATCACTGCAAATTTTTTTGCCTTCATCAAGAGTACCTCTATAGGGTTACGGTGGGAAGGCACCACCGACACCCAAAGAGTAATTTTTCTGCACCTGTTTGACAGGTGCATATCATTGCAATTTTTTACAGCAAGGCCAATTCTTGCTTTCATCAAGATTACCTCTATAGGGTTATGGTGGGAAGGCGCCACCGACACCCAAAGACCAATTTTTATGCACCTGTTACTTCTACTGTATACAAAGTCAAAGTGACACCAGAATGTATCCAAAAAATCTCTAATCTTGTTCCCAGTGCACTACATTGTGGCCTCATCATACACACTTCTGGCTCCCCAGCTGTTGCTGAGCAAAATAAAGGCAGCTTGCAGGGAAAATTTCATTTTTTTGGCTCTCACGACAGTCTAATCCCAGCTCACGTTCCCTATTAGTGGGTTAACAATCCAATGCTTGGTGAATTCTGCTTCACAATGATAGAAAGAGCCGACATCGAAGGATCAAAAAGCGACGTCGCAATGAATGCTTGGCCGCCACAAGCCAGTTATCCCTGTGGTAACTTTTCTGATTGCTTTATAAATGCAATTATTGCTGCAGCAGAGATTCTAGACATGGTACAGATCTGCAACTTTACAAGTAGACTAAGGGGACCCCCAGGCACTATATTGGAAGGAATTTTTCATTTTTCTGCTTTCACTTAAAAAAATTAAAAAATTACTGCTCATTTAAAAAACTTTAATGGATTCATGTCTCCCAGGGCAGGACCCCGGACCCCTATAACCATTGTATGCCCAATTACTTGCATATAAGCCTTCAAAATGGGTACTTTTACATTTTTGACGTTCGGGTCCTATTGACTTTAATGGGGTTCGTTATTCGGGTCCGAACTTTCGCGGTGTTTGGAAGTTCTGGTGCGAACCGAACAGGGGTCCGTTTGGCCCATTCAAAATAATAACTATTAAATTATAGGTATTGGAATTTCCTTTCAAATTTGGCTTTTAGAGAACAGCAAATACAAATTTATCCGAAGTTATGAATTATCTGAAATAATGAATGCCGCATCTAAACAAGTGGAACGGAATAAATTAATATTAATAATAAAATGTTTTTATTATTATTTTTGTTTCTTATTATTATTAATTTGTCACGTTCCATTCGTTTAGATACGGCATTCGTTATTTCAGATAATTCGTGACTTCGGATAAATTCGTTTTCGTTAAGTCCTCTAACAGCCAAATTTAAAAAGGAAATTCCAATACCTATAATTTAATAGTTAAGTTATTATTAGTTATTTTTTCAGATTTTTGAATTTTCATATTTTCGTTCTTATTTTCGTTCTTTTGAATTCTCATTTTTATTTATGGATTTTCAAATTTCCAAAATTTCAGATTTTCGAACTTTCGAATTTCCGAATATTCAAATTGATGCATTTACGAATTTTCGATCATTCAAATTTACAAATATTCTGAAAAAAATTGTTAAACGGGTTTACGTTAATTCAGATGTTTCCGAATGAACAAGTTTGTCGAAATTCGTTGAAAATGAATTTGGAACGAAACGAATTGCACATGTCTAGTAAATGAATAACATTCCACCTGGGGAGAAATCAGCCCAAAAGCATTGAGATTTGGCTCCATCCGCACAGGTTTAACGTACATTGCAGGTTCTGCAGGATAAATAGCTCTGAGAATTTTTAGCCACAATTTTTGTATGATTCTGAAAACAGGAGTTGTGGTAATCTTATGAATTTAGCAAGCTTTGCGATCTGGAAAATTCCGTAAAAGGATTTGTTGGAAGAATCCCCCGGAGATCCCACTAGGAGAACTTCTCACGACTGATGGCCAGGGAACTCCGCAGACAATAGGTGCCGGAAAAACGCTGCGCGCCCTTCTACAGGAAGTTTCACAATATTTATTCCATATACTGTCACGTCTGGAGCTCCAACATTGTCACAACAACATATTGCCAATAGTGAGAGCCAAGCGTGCGCGGAGAGGACAGCGGGGACAACTGCCGGGCAAGTCTCCAGGAGGGATCAACCAGGTGTCAGTGAGTTGTAAGCACAGTCGGGAGAGCTGAGAGGCATGCCAAAGCGGACTAGAAGTTTTTATAGTCTGAGATGGATGTGGAGCCAGCGGGAGAGACTGTGGTGTCATGGGCAGCAGAGACGGACAGCTGCAGCCAGGAGGTCTGTCAGGGTCTGGAGAGGACTGCTTCTAGAGGCTTCTAGAAGGAAGGAGTGAAAAAAAGATGGAGCTGCCTGGGGTGTTCTAAGGAGCCCTGACCAATCCCCAACCTGGATTGGCAGGGGGAAGGTCTCCTTAAATACCTAGAGTCAACCAGCTGGGGGAGTTGTTCAGGTGGAAGAACTGGAGATGGATTATTAGGCTGTCAGGGCATTTGAGGAAGCACCCAGTCTGGGGGGGAGATGACCTTGGGCCAGGGGCTCGGAGCTGAACAGGAACCCCACACAACCCAAGGGGTGTCCTGAACAGGAGCAGGAGAGGACAGCCGGGCAAGTCTCCAGGAGGGATCAACCAGGTGTCAGTGAGTGGCAGGCACAGTCGGGAGAGCTGAGAGGCATGCCAGAGCGGACTAGAAGTTTTTATAGTCTGAGATGGATGTAGAGCCAGTGGGAGAGACTGTGGTGTCATGGGCAGCGGAGACGGACAGCTGCAGCCAGGAGGTCTGTCAGGGTCTGGAGAGGACTGACTGGGAGCAGTAGTCCACCAAAGAGGGCAGGTAGCACCAGAACTTTCTTTTCCACGTCATAGGGGCTTGCGGTCTCTGCCTGTAATAAGGTACTGTTGCTAAGGTCTGGTGGAAATCAGAGTCATGCCTAACTATGTGCTAGCTGCACCTGAAGAATTGAACTGGAGAAGGAGAGATAGTCTGCAGCAAGTCTTGTGAAGGAGGAGAGTATCTAAATTGTCCCAAACCATGCAAGAACCTTTTTCCTGGGCATCCCATGAATTCCTTAACCCCATCCAAGTTCTAATGCCTCCATAAAATAGAAAATCAAAGCTGATGGACTTGTTCATTGTCTTGGAGTGTCTGGAAGTAAAATACCGGGCCGGGCAGGGTGACAGGTGGGCCACAATCACTCAGCAGCCCCTACGGGGGTACCGCTACACGGGGATGCCTAAAATTTGGACATGCTCTGTGCAAACATTGGAGGAAATAGGATGTGTAAACTTAGCACTGAAAGTGGGCTGTTGCAAATTTGATTTAAAAAAAAATTAATATGGGAATAATTAATATGGGAAAAATCAATATGAGAATAATAACCAAAGAGCTTACTATAGCACTCCCTAATGTTGCAAAATATTACATGGCAGCTCAAATCTATCAACTCTTTCTCCTCCATGCCACCACAGATGTCCCACTCTGGGTACCTTTGAAGCTCTCCAACTGCGTGCCGATCCCCATAACGGCTCTACTGTGACTTCGCCGCTCTTACCGCAACCCTCCAATGGTTTCATAGCTTAAAAATATGGGACTCTGTCTATTATTCGGGCAAACTTATCTCGCCTTTATCGCCTCTCCTCCCCCTTTTCAGTAACCATCTTTTCCCCCCAGGCATGGACCAGGTGAATGCATTTGACTGGTGGGCATCCCACGGCTTTACTGAAGTCCGCCATTTCCTCACCTCCCATACCTTTCTTTCATTGGTCCTCCATTCAGGAGACCCACAAGGCACAACCTACAGAGTTCTTCCGCTACATACAACTTCACCACTGGGTGACCTCCTTGAGCCGCAATTCCACTCATCCTTTATAATCTACAGCTGTCGAGCATATGTGCCGACATTCCCCTGGGACCCCAGGTACCATCTCCCTGATCTACTCTTTCTTAATGCTACTGGTCCCTCCTCTTCTGTTTCCTGTAAGTCTAGCTGGGATCGGGATCTCAGCTCTTCTATTGACCCTGAAGACTGGAGCAAGGCCTGGTCCGCCATAGCAAAATGCTCTTTCAACACATCAATTCTGGAAGCAACCTACAAGGTCCTTTTGAGGTAGTATTGGGTCCCAGCCCGCATAGCAGGCCTGAACCCTTCCAATAGTGACAGATGCTTTAGAGGTTGTGGCCAACTTGGTGATGTGGTCCATAGTTGGTGGTCATGCCCCCCCCCCCACCTAACGGGTTTATGGTCCTGGGTCTTTGGACTTTTATACACTTTGTTTCACATACCTATCCGTAAAGTTGCCAAATTGGCACTATTGCATTGCCCGATTCAAGGCCTATTCTCATATCAACAGAAGCTTGCAACTTACCTATTTATTGCCGCTAAATGTGCCTTTTCCAAGGCCTGCAAGTCAATTTTGGTGTTGTTTGCAGCGGTGGAGAGCAACCTGACCACCCTGATGATCAACAAGATGTCCAATGTCTTACATAAACATGAAAAATTTCTGAAATTACGGGCTCCTTGGTAGTCGTATGCTTTTTCTACCCTGCATCCGACTAGCCAGGGCACTGTATAATTTTTGCAGCTATGGCCCAAGCCTGTAGGACCCTCCCTAATCCCCCTGTCTCCCCCTCTTTTTCATCACCCTGCGTATTCTCTCCACTTTCCTTTCTCTATTTCTTCCTCTCTTGATTGGCTTGTTGGTCCACCCTTTTGGTTTCCTGATGGTATAACCCTGAGCCGTGGCTTAGGTAATTTAGGTGGACCCACGGCCCCCTCCGTGTGGTCATCTAGCACTTGTCAGGATAGAAGGAAAAATGGACGGAGCAAAATACCGTCAAATTCTTGAAGAAAATCTGCTGCCCTCTGCTGGCAGAAAGTTGTCAATGAAAAGAAGGTTTCCCTTCCAAACATTTACAATGTAAATGTACAAATAATGCGCTTCAATCATCCTGACACCATATCAACCATGGCGCTGTGGTGACTGAAGCGACAACATCAGCCATTGCCCCGACAAATTGCCCGCTAAATTTTCTGGCAGTGCCCCTCCCGAGACTAGACTCTGGATCCACCCCTGCTGAGGGGTGTACTTACTTTTGGGAGATACTGTGTAAGATTTTGATGTAAGTTCCTCTTTAAAATCCCAATTCCCAAGTCCTACATTCATCCCGACACAATCCCTGTAAGTCAGGACAACGATGACGCTAACGGGTAAGAATACTTTCTCTTTGTCTTTTAGCAAGAAAAAATAAAATAAATGAATGCCGTCAGTAATGGAGCTAATTAATATTCCCGGCGTATCTCCGGCTCCTTCTCTTTTGTCATTTATTGCCTTTGACTCACCAACTCCGTCCAGCAAAATATCTTCCATTAATTGTCCTCTGACGCACAAAAAAAAAAACGTCTTTTCAGCATAATCCTCGCTGAACCCGACTTTCACCGTCACATGAAAAGCCGCTAATTGTTTCATTAAAGTTGATGGTCTGGAAAAACAAACCGGAGGATTTCACACCATTACCTGGAAGTTTTCATATTTTTGTTGTTCTTCTACTTAAAAGTTTCTCGGTGTGAACTTGAGAGGCGAAGTGTATATTTATGCATTGCGCTCGGTCGGCTGGCGGATTATATTGACCCCTCGAGCCGTTTTATCAATTAACTTTCTGTTTCAACAAACAAACAAATAAATACATTTTCAATAATAAATATTTAGAGAATATATATATAAATTTATTAAGAAAATAATAATAATAATAAATAAAAATAATAGTAATAATAATAATAATCAATAAACTTTCAATGTTAAAGAATCCAAAACATTTTAAAAAGAACGAAAGAAAGAAAGAACGAACAAACGAAAGAAAGAAAGAACGAAGGAAAGCAAGCAAGCAAGCAAGCAAGCAAGAAAGAAAATAAATACACTTAATAATAATAATTTGCTATTATTTGATTGAAAAAAATAAATAAGTAATAACAATAAATAAAAATAATAGTAATATTAATAATCATAATCATCAAGAAAGAAAGAAAGAAAAAGAAAGAAAGAAAGAAAGAAAGAAAGAAAGAAAGAAAGAAAGAAAGAAAGAAAGAGAAAGAAAGAAAGAAAGAAGAAGAAAGAAAGAGAAAGAAAGAAAGAAAGAAAGAAAGAGAAAGAAAGAAAGAAAGAAAGAAAGAAAGAAAGAAAGAAAGAAAGAAAGAAAGAAAGAAAGAAAGAAAGAAAGAAAGAAAGAAAGAGAAAGAAAGAAAGAAAGAAAGAAAGAAAGAAAGAAAGAAAGAAAGAAAGAAAGAGAAAGAAAGAATGAAAGAAAGAAAGAGAAAGAAAGAAAGAGAAAGAAAGAAAGAAAGAAAGAAAGAAAGAAAGAGAAAGAAAGAAAAAGAAAGAAAGAAAGAAAGAAAGAAAGAAAGAAAGAAAGAAAGAAAGAAAGAAAGAAAGAAAGAAAAAAAGAAAGAAAGAAAGAAAGAAAGAAAGAAAGAAAAAAAGAAAAAAAGAAAGAAAGAAAGAAAGAAAAAAGGAAGAAAGAAAGAAAGAAAGAAAGAAAGAAAGAAAGAAAGAAAGAAAGAAAGAAAGAAAGAAAGAAAGAAAGAAAGAACATTTAATAATAATAATTCTGTAGGTTTATTTTTTCTTTGTTTATTTTTTTGCTGTTATTGTATTAATTATGGGTGGGGATATGAGATGGATTTGTTTTATGACTTTTTGTGTTTTTTTTGCTGCATAATAAAAAAAAAACTCAATAAAAATTATTTGATTGAAAAAAAAAATACCAATAAATACAAATAATAGTAATATTAATAATCATTGTCATCATCAATCAACTTTCACGGTTAAAGAATCAAAACAATTTTCAATAATAAATAAATAATATAATAAAATATAATAAATAATGATAATAAATAAATAAATAAGAAGAAATAATATCAATTAACATTTTGTTTAAGGTGGCAGAAGGTGCATTCTATGCATTAAGATAAAAAAACCTTCTGTGTAGAGCAGCCCCCCTAATACTTACCTGTGCCCCCTCTCCATCCAGCGTTGTTGCAAGAGAGTCTCGGGCTGTTCGGGATTCTCCTCCTCATTGGCGGGGCGCCATTGGTTCCCGCTGCTGTCAATTAAAGTCAGTGAGCCAATGAGGAGAGAGAGAGGGGGCGGGTCCAAGCCACAGCGCTGTGTCTGAATGGAGGCACAGAGCAGCCGCTCGGCTTGGGCGCCCCTAAAGCAAGCTGTTTGCTGTGTGTGTGTGTGGGGGGGGGGGGGGGCACTCAGCAGGAGGGAGGGGGGCCAGTACCACCAGTACCAGGGGGGCCCCAGAAGAGGAGGATCGGGGCTGCTCTGTGCAAAACCATTACACAGAACCGGTAAGTAATATTTGTTATTTTTAACCAAAAAAAAAAAACAAGACTTTAGTATCACTTTAACTAAAACTAACTTTTTTTTTTTTTTTATATTTTTAACCAAAAAAAAAACAAAAAACGAGACTTTAGTATCACTTTAACTAAAACGAAGAGGGACAAAATGCCAAATTTCCAGTATGTGAGTTAATTTTTCAAACACTTACCTGAAAGTTATTTTTGAAGGGGATTTGCACAATTTTTTTGCTTGGGACCTTTAAAGGTAAATGAATCAATACATTTTCAATAATAAAGATTATAAATAAATGTAATAATAAAGCATAACAATTATTAAAAATAATAATAGCAATAAAAATAAACTTTGAAGGTTAAAGAATCAAAACATTTTCAATAATAAATAAACAATATATAACACATAATGATCCGAATAACAATAAAGAAATAATAATAATAATAATAATAGAAAAATAAAAATAAAATAAAAGGAATACTAGAACTCTAGACTTTGCAATATTAGCCCGCTCTTCTTTGAAGTCTTTGAGTTACAGTTGTTATGGATTGCAGTCTTCACCATCAAATGTAACTGAACTTGAGCAGTTCTTCAAAGAAGATCGGGCAAATATTGCAAAGTCTAGATGTGGAAAGTTAGTAGAGACAAATCCCACCATACTAAAGGCTGGAATTACAACAAAAGGGGGTTCAACAAAATCCTGACACGAGGGGTGATCCTTTTTTCAAACTCAGTGATTCTGTTTTTTTTATTTTTGGACATGTTGGTGTTATATCTTTTACTTGGATGTTATCAATTGCACATTAAATACAGTAGATACAGCTGGATGAAACGAAAACCGTGTCTGTCTTCATTTCAGGCTGTAAAGCAACAAATTCTGATTATTTTAAAGGGGGGGTGATGCTTTTCTATGCCTGCTGTACATACCAACATTAAGATTGGACCAATGTCAAAATTACCATCCCTGGACCTTAGCTTTAATCGCTTAGTGGCCGCCCCATGTCCGTTCAATGCGGCAGGGCGGGCGCTCTGTGCCAGATCACGTACCTGGTACATGAACTGACATGTCCGAGTCTGGGGCACGTGTGCTGCCGGCAACCCACTCCCGCTGTGATTGGACACAGAGGGAGCCAATTAACAGGTCCGGCGGATGCAATGTCTGTCGGGACCCGCTGATTGTTCAGGAGAAAAGGCAGAACGGCGGTCTGTGAGAGGGGAATGTGCTGATCCTGTGTTTTTGCTAAGCCTTTCCACCGATGAGCACACAGTGGTTGGAGGAAAAGGCGGGGAATGTCCACCAATGAGCACACAGTGGTTGGAGGAGAGGACGGGGAATGTCCACCAATGAGCACACAGTGGTTGGAGGAAAAGGCGGGGAATGTCCACCAATGAGCACACAGTGGTTGGAGGAGGAGGCGGGGAATTTCCACCAATGAGCACACAGTGGTTGGAGGAGGAGGCGGGGAATGTCCACCAATAAGCACACAGTGGTTGGAGGAGAAGGCGGGGAATGTCCACCGATGAGCACACAGCGGTTGGAAGAGAAGACGGGGAATGTCCACCAATGAGCACACAGTGGTTGGAGGAGAAGACAGGGAATGTCCACCAATGAGCACACAGTGGTTGGAAGAGAAGACAGGGAATGTCTACCAATGAGCACACAGTGGTTGGAGGAGAAGACGGGGAATGTCCACCAATGAGCACACAGTGGTTGGAGGAGAAGGCAGGGAATGTCCACCAATGAGCACACAGTGGTTGGAGGAGAAGACGGGGAATGTCCACCGATGAGCACACAGTGGTTGGAGGAGAAGGCAGGGAATGTCCACCAATGAGCACACAGTGGTTGGAGGAGGAGGCGGGGAATGTCCACCGATGAGCACACAGTGGTTGGAGGAGAAGACGGGGAATATCCACCAATGAGCACACAGTGGTTGGAGGAGAAGACGGGGAATGTCCACCGATGAGCACACAGTGGTTGGAGGAGAAGACGGGGAATGTCCACTGATGAACACACAGTGGTTGGAGGAGAAGGCAGGGAATGTCCACCAATGAGCACACAGTGGTTGGAGGAGAAGACGGGGAATGTCCACCAATGAGCACACAGTGGTTGGAGGAGAAGACGGGGAATGTCCACCGATGAACACACAGTGGTTGGAGGAGAAGGCAGGGAATGTCCACCAATGAGCACACAGTGGTTGGAAGAGAAGACAGGGAATGTCTACCAATGAGCACACAGTGGTTGGAGGAGAAGACGGGGAATGTCCACCGATGAGCACACAGTGGTTGGAGGAGAAGGCAGGGAATGTCCACCAATGAGCACACAGTGGTTGGAAGAGAAGACAGGGAATGTCTACCAATGAGCACACAGTGGTTGGAGAAGGCAGGGAATGTCCACCAATGAGCACACAGTGGTTGGAGGAGAAGACGGGGAATGTCCACCAATGAGCACACAGTGGTTGGAGGAGAAGACGGGGAATGTCCACCAATGAGCACACAGTGGTTGGAAGAGAAGACAGGGAATGTGTACCAATGAGCACACAGTGGTTGGAGGAAAAGGCGGGGAATGTCCACCAATGAGCACACAGTGGTTGGAGGAGAAGATGGGGAATGTCCACCAATGAGCACACAGTGGTTGGAGGAGAAGACAGGGAATGTCCACCAATGAGCACACAGTGGTTGGAAGAGAAGACAGGGAATGTCTACCAATGAGCACACAGTTATGGAGGAGAAGACGGGGAATTTCCACCAATGAGCACACAGTGGTTGGAGGAAAAGGCGGGGAATGTCCACCAATGAGCACACAGTGGTTGGAGGAGAAGATGGGGAATGTCCACCAGTGAGCACACAGTGGTTGGAGGAGAAGACGGGGAATGTCCACCAATGAGCACACAGTGGTTGGAGGAGAAGGCGGGGAATGTCCTTGCATGGCCTAGTCAGAGCCCAGACTTAAACCCCATTGAAAATCTGTGGAATGATTGAAGACTGCAGTCCACAGTCACCATCAAATGTTACTTAACCTGAGCAGTTCTGCAAATAAAAGTGGGCAAATATTGCAAAGTCTAGATGTGGAACGTTAGTAGAGACAAATCCCACCAGGCTAAAGGCTGGAATTACAACAAAAGGGGGTCCAACCAAATACTGACACAAGGGGGTGATCCTTTTTCCAACTCATCGATTTGGTTTTTGAAGTATTTTATTTTTTCTGACATGTTGGTGTTCTATCTTTCACTTGGATGTTATAAGTTTCACGGAGTAAATACACCTGGATAAAACAAAAACGGTGTCTGTCTTCATTTCAGGCTGCAAAGCAACAAAATGTGATTATTTTAAGGGGGCGGGGGGGGGGGGGTGATTCTTTTCTATATCGGCCACCGTATATTCATCTGGTGGACCGGCCAGTAAATCTTTTGTTTTTCAAAAGAACAAGCTGTCCTGCAGAATGTATCAGATTACAGGGATGAGACAAACCATTTACCACTGGCAGGGGCTCTTCCAATGATCAGCTTTTATTTATTTATGTAAATCCTTCATCCCAAAAGGAGTAAAGTGTGTTCTGGAGTTTGGCTTTAATTTGTTAGTGTATTTTAATCTGCTAGTTCTTCTAACACTCCGCTCCTGCCAGACTGACAATGGCAGGATAAGCAGGGACACTGATCTTTACATTCCCCCCAGTCTGAGCACCCCCCCCCCCCCCCACTCCCAGGGAACACATTTAACCCTTTGATTGGGAAATGTATCTTTTAGTAACATTGTAACGTCTCGGATTGGCGGGTCTTTGCCGGCTCGGCCATGTTGTGCGTTTTACGCTTCGGGGAGCGCCGTATCGCGCGGCGTAGAATAACGGTCCATGCCAGGCTGTTTGCGGACCCCCCCTTTGGGGAAAAGTCGGGCGATGGCGCTCCTGAGGCTTTCAAATTATTGACACGACTCTCGGAAAGCAGAAGGTCGTCTCAGGAAGCTGTAAAATCGACAAGTTTTTATGTTTATTTTATGTCCGCAGATCTCGGAGGATTCATAGAATGCGAATCTAACCGCCGGATTATCCGAAAGGGCAAAGTATTGTTCAGGAGGGACGCGGAATTCCCGCAATTCAAAGCCGGGATTCTGTATTGTAGCCGACATCTGCCACACCGAATCCGACATCATCCGTCTGCAACTTCCCGGCAATCCCTCAACTACACGCCTGGGAACTGGATACAACTTCCTGTATACATCTCATATTATAGAACTGGGCAGTGATTGGCTCATCTTATTAAAGTGCTTGTACACCTCTAAAATGAAAAATGTACAAAGCGTATCCCTCCATAGTGTGTACTTGTCTGAATCCAAAGCACCCAGTGTGGTTCCTATCCGCTCTCTCTACATGAGTACCTTCTGACAGACTATGCCGGCAACAAGCAATCCCTGGAGACGGCTCCACTCCCCCTGCAGCACACAGCAGGTGATTGACAGCCTCAGCTGTGCATGTTTCCCTATAGAATGCAGGGTCGGCCTGTCCATTAAGGGCGCCCCCCCCTCCATCGTCTCCTCCCCTTTCCATGCGTCCGGCTGTTTTTTTGGAGTTTTTTTTGAGGCACCGATTCCAGAGGCTCTAATAGGTTTCAATATAGGATGGGTTCGGGTCGCAGGGAGTGCGCTCCAATCCCACCCAGGTGTATTACAACAGTGAATCAATATTTGATGTTGTAACACTGATCCTCCAATCAGGAACCAGGTTTTGACACCGGTCACCCGATTGGCTGAAAGGACAGGGGATCCTATTGGACGCCCAGGAGGAGGAGGGAGCCGCCTATAGGAGCCCGCAACCCGCCACCCATAGGGGCCCACAACCCGCCTATAGAAGCCCCGCAACCCACCATACGTAGGGGCCAGCAACCCGCCTATTGGAGCCCGCAACCTGCCACCCATAGGAGCCCGCAACCTGCCGCCCATAGGGGACCGCAATCCGCCCATAGGAGCCCGCAACCTGCTGCCCATAGAGGCCTGCAACCTGCCCATAGGAGCCCGCAACCCGCCGCCCATAGGGGCCCACAACCCACCCATAGGAGCCCACAACCCACCGCCCATAGGGGCCCGCAACCCGCCCATAGGAGCCCGCAACCCACCGCCCATAGGGGCCCGCAACCCACCCATAGGAGCCCGCAACCCGCCCATAGGAGCCAGAAACCCGCCCCCCAGAGGGACCTGCCCATTGGAGCCTGCAACCTGCCGCCCATCGGGGTCCGCAACCCACCTATAAGAGCCCACAACTCGCCACCCATAGGGGCCTGCAACCCACCCATAGGAGCCTGCAACCCGCCGCCCATAGGGGCCCACAACCCACCCATAGGAGCCTGCAACCCGCCGCCCGTAGGGGCCCGCAACCCGCCCATTGGAGCCCGCAACCCGGCCACTGCCTCTCATCCATAGGAGCCCGCCTGCCTGCAACCGATAGGGTAAATGCCGGGCAGGGGGGGTGTCGCTGACCGAGTGCCGGGGGGTGGTGGTTTTTTGCCACCCCCACAAAAAAACCAAACACCAGCCGCCACTGATTTGATGGTGTAGAGGGGAGGTCCAGCACACAGCCTGTAATTGAAAGTCTAAGCTGTGCATGTTTACCTATGAGACTGTGTAGAGGGGTAAGACAGGTGAAACGGAGCCGTGACCTCCTTAATCATCCACAGCTTGCAAGCTCGGCCTTCCAGCTAGAAAAGTCTCTGGTAACCTCCAAACTTCATTGTTCATCGCCAACGTGTTTCAGCTGTCAGGCCTTAATCAGGGTTTACAAACAAGTCATATTAATTTGTTAGCAAAAAATTGAATATACACTAAAAGTGAAACAACTGGAAAAAATTGGAATAATAAATATAATAAAAATTTCAGCTGCTGTACACAAAGTGCTGTACACTTGAATGTGTATAATAAAATAATTACAGCATTCGCAAAAGTGCATGGATTATTCCATTGAAAAAAACTTCCAAAAGTAGCAGTAAAAATAAAATTTAAAACCATCAATCAAAGAATCATGTTGAAATATTGCAAAACGTCCCAAATAAAAGGTGCTTATGTGCGCCAATCCTTATAAAGTGCTCCAAACTTCCACTTCGTGATGTTCCCCCCCACCCCTCCTGTGCCCCCACCCACCGGGTGAAAGGGACCCCCTAGATTTTCAGTCTAGGGGTCATACGAGCTGTAAAGCTGGCCGGGAATGGCGTCCCACAGAAGGTCCAATGGAGATCCCCCCCCAACGTAATGATCATGAGTTGGTAAATTCACCAAAAATAAAAAGAAGAAGCTAATAGTGAAGCACAGTAGGTTGGTGTTTATTGCGCAAATAGGGTTGGTACTTACAGGACATAGAAGTAAAATCCGCATATAACAACGCAGGGATAAAATCCAGGAAACACCGCATCCAGGATGCGTTCCACTGAAACCGGAAGTGATGTCGTGTGGACTCGGCACCGGAAATTACGTCAACGCGTTTCGCCCTTATCAAGGCCACGCGGTGACTCTGCCGCCCCAATAATTGGAGATTTGGACGAGTCGGCTGTTTTGACAGAACAGCGGCAGCGTATACACTGCAGTACATTATATAATGAGGGTACATAGTTAGCCTGCCCGATACTAACCAACAACATGGCCGCCTCCAAGGCCGCGACAACTTTTTTCCTCCTTACCCGGTGTTCTGTCAAAACACCCAACTCATCCAAATCCCCAATTATTGGTGCTGGAGAGTCACCGGAAGTGACGTGGTCAGTGGCGGCCCATCCATAGAGGGCGCACAGGCGCCACCCCCCCCCCCCTTCATACATCAGGCACCCTAAGCTACATACAGGAGGACGCAGGAAACATGGATTCCAATGGGGGGATGTTTTTTGCCGCACGTGATTAGAACCAGAGGCTCTAATAGGCTTCAAAGTTGTGTGAAGATAGCAAATTAATATTTGCTATATTTTCACACTAAATCTCCTCCCTGCCAATCAGGAAGTGGGACTGAGACCGGTTACCCGATTGGCCAAAACGTCAGGCGATCCTATTGGATGCCTAGGAGAAGGAGGAGGAGAGAGAAAACTCACGGCAGAAGCCATGGAGGAAAGGACACCGGGAACCGCTGCTGCCAGCCTGCCGCCTGCCACCCGCCGCACTGAGGACACCAGAGTCGCTGCTGCCAGCCACCCATAGGACACCAGAGCTTCTGCTGCCAGCCTGCCGCCAGCCACCCTGAGGACACTGGAGCCGCTGCTGCCAGCCACCCTGAGGACACTGGAGTTGCTGCTGCCAGCTACCCTGAGGACACTGGAGCCGCTGCTGCCAGCCACCCTGAGGACACCGGAGCCACTGCTGCCAGCCTGCCGCCAGCCACCCTGAGGACACTGGAGCCACTGCTGCCAGCCACCCTGAGGACACTGGAGTTGCTGCTGCCAGCTACCCTGAGGACACCAGAGCCGCTGCTGCCAGCTACCCGCCAGCCCGCCGCCAGCCACCCGCTGTACTGAGGACACTGGAGCCTCTGCTGCCAGCCCCCCTAAGGGCACTGGAGCCGCTGCTACCAGCTTGCTGCCAGCCACCTTGAGGACACCAAAGTTGCTGCTGGCAGCCCGCTGCCAGCCACCCTGAGGACACCCGAGCCGCTGCTGCCATGCTAGCCCACTGCCAGCCACCCACCACTCTGAGGACACCGGAATCGCTGCTGCCAGCTCGCTGCCAGCCACCCGCTGCACTGAAGACACCGGAGCCACTGCTGCCAGTCTGCTGCCAGCCACCCTGAGGACACCGGAGCCGCTGCTGCCATGCCAGCCACCTGCTGCACTGAGGACACCGGAGCCGCTGCTGTGAGCCCGCTGCCATCTACCCACTGCACTGAGGACACCGGAGCCACTGCTGCCAGCCCGCTGCCAGCCCGCCGCCAGCCACCTGCCGTACTAAGGACACCGGAGCCGCTGCTGCCAGTCAGCCGCCGCACTGAGGTCACCGGAGCCGCTAGCCCGCCGCCAGCCACCCGCCGCATTGAGGACACCAGAACCGCTGCTGCCAGCCCTCCACCAGCCACCCGCCGCACTGAGGACACCGAAGCCGCTGCTGCCAGCCTGCCGCCAGCCACCCGCTGCACTGAGGACACCGGAGCCGCTGCTGCCAGCCCCCCAAAGAAAAGCCCATCAGTCACCACTGGACGTGGTTGTAGATTTTGGCGAGTTGGAGTTTTCGGCAGAACACCGGCCCTTTGAGGGCCACCATAATACTGATGAGGCCTGAAATGAAATTGAGTTTGACACCCCCTGCTTTCAGAAAATAAATAATGTTTCAGGGGGTTTATGTCATCTTCAAGCCTAAAATTATTATTAAAACTTCTGCAAAAAAAAATGCAAAAAATTGCTCTGGCAGTGAAAGGGTTAAAGGCGACGCCTTGCAATGCCGCTCCATGGGAACGGGGAGGTCCTCCTGCTATAAAGTTCCT
This sequence comes from Lithobates clamitans, assembly GCA_037952925.1. Lineage (NCBI taxonomy): Eukaryota > Metazoa > Chordata > Amphibia > Anura > Ranidae > Lithobates > Lithobates clamitans. The sequence continues at coordinate 182,997 of JBBGZY010000985.1, read as the reverse complement.
CTAAATCCAGCAGTTTTGAAAACACCGACTCCCAAATAAAATAAAATAAAATGCACTTTGATGGCGCCTCGGTAATAGATGAACGCTCATATGAATAATATTGATTATCTGGGAGATGAGCGCCACTCAGAAATGTTTTTTTTTTTTTTTTCTTTCAGACTCTGCGAAATATCATTCAGATATTTATCGCTCCCGTGTCATCTTTTTTGACACCGGTAATATTTCGCTTTTCCCCGACCGTCTTTACGCCATTTGTATTATTCATCGAGAAGCCCCTGACAGGCAGGAGTGCCGTTCCGTGGCGTTACTTAAACACACAGCGGCGTGTAAATAATTCAGCAGTTTTGCGTCGCGCATCCGTCATCTGGAAATTATAATTCGGTCATTAATACGGCATCACATCTGCCTGGAGGGGGGGGGGCTGGGCGATCCGACGCTCCCAGAGATGACAGATCCATTCAAATCAATACGGTGCACCGAGCCGTGAGCGGGATGGATGGGAGCGTGAAATCCACTCCTGTACTCCCGCAATCACCACGGACCGCCGTTTACGTAACACCTGGGTCATCCAAACACTTCAGGGTCTTTAAAGGTTTCATCTCGGTTATTTCTTCTATTTTATACATAATCAGGAAGACGAGTTCCAGACAAACATCTCATTTCCAGGGATAGTTTGCGTCTCTGTCCATCCAGTCCTAGGATTTGCACAGCTCTGCTACACACCATAGCCAGAAGGATGGCACCACTTTTTCCATTCCGCTTATACACAATAGGAGCGGTGCAATGATGTCCCCCCCCCCCCATCCCCAACCTACAAAACTGGAGAGTGAAGGAGTAGCAGAAGACGGGTGAGGTCAAATTTCTGTTCCTTGTCATATATGAATGCAGCACACCTGATTGGCTCCCAGTCCTGCCCCACTTTTTTTCACACAGCCCCGTAGCCGAGGATGACAAGGCCCTTCCCCCACTCCTCCCTTCTCCGAGAGCATGATTGGGATCTTATACCCCACCTGCTTATGTGAATAACACCCTCTTTGGTAATCCCCCAAGTGATTTATAATAATTACATTTATTGATTGCTTATTTTAATATCAATATTTATATATATATACATTATATTACCAAAAGTATTGGGACGCCTGACTACACACACATGAACTTTAATGGCGTCCCAGTCTTATGGCCCGTACACACGATCCAAAAAGCGCACGAAAACTACCGCTTTCGACGCGGTTGTGCGATAATCGCATCGTAAGTACAGAGCTTTTAAGAGCTGATCACGACAGTTCATCCGATATTACTGCCAGCCACCCGACGCACTGAGGACATCGGAGCCACTGCTGCCAGCCACCCGCCGCACTGAGGACACTGGAGTCACTGCAGCCAGCCACCCGCCACACTGAGGACACCAGAGCCGCTGCTGCCAGCCACCCGCCACACTGAGGACACCGGAGCCACTGCTGCCAGCCACCCGCCACACTGAAGACATCGGAGCCGCTGCTGCCAGCCACCCTCCACACTGAGGACACCGGAGTCACTGCTGCCAGCCACCCTCCACGCTGAGGACACCGGAGTCACTGCAGCCAGCCACCCTCCTCTCTGAGGACACCAGAGCCACTGCTGCCAGCCACCCACCACATTGAGGACACCGGAGCCGCTGCTGCCAGCCACCCTCCACACTGAGGACACCGGAGTCACTGCTGCCAGCCACCCTCCACGCTGAGGACACCGGAGTCACTGCAGCCAGCCACCCTCCTCTCTGAGGACACCAGAGCCACTGCTGCCAGCCACCCACCACATTGAGGACACCGGAGCCGCTGCTGCCAGCCACCCACCACATTGAGGACACCGGAGCCGCTGCTGCCAGCCACCCTCCACACTGAGGACACCGGAGTCACTGCTGCCAGCCACCCGCCACACTGAGGACACTGGAGTCACTGCTGCCAGCCACCCTCCACGCTGAGGACACTGGAGTCACTGCTGCCAGCCACCCTCCTCTCTGAGGACACCGGAGCCACTGCTGCCAGCCACCCGCCACACTGAGGACACTGGAGTCACTGCTGCCAGACACCCTCCGTGCTGGGGACACCAGAGTCACTGCTGCCAGCCACCCTCCTCTCTGAGGACACAGGAGCCGCTGCTGTCAGCCAACCTCCTCGCTAAGGACATCGGAGCCGCTGCTGCCAGCCACCCGCCACACTGAGGACACTGGAGTCACTGCTGCCAGCCACCCGCCACACTGAGGACACCGGAGTCACTGCTGCCAGCTACCCGCCACACTGAGGACACTGGAGTCACTGCTGCCAGCCACCTGCCACACTGAGGACACTGGAGTCACTGCTGCCAGCCACCCGCCACGCTGAGGACACCAGAGTCACTGCTGCCAGCCACCCTCCACTCTGAGGACACCGGAGCCACTGCTGCCAGCCACCCACCACATTGAGGACACCGGAGCCGCTGCTGCCAGCCACCCTCCACACTGAGGACACCGGAGTCACTGCTGCCAGCCACCCGCCACACTGAGGACACTGGAGTCACTGCTGCCAGCCACCCTCCACGCTGAGGACACTGGAGTCACTGCTGCCAGCCACCCTCCTCTCTGAGGACACCGGAGCCACTGCTGCCAGCCACCCGCCACACTGAGGACACTGGAGTCACTGCTGCCAGCCACCCTCCACGCTGAGGACACTGGAGTCACTGCTGCCAGCCACCCTCCTCTCTGAGGACACCGGAGCCACTGCTGCCAGCCACCCACCACATTGAGGACACCGGAGCCGCTGCTGCCAGCCACCCTCCACACTGAGGACACCGGAGTCACTGCTGCCAGCCACCCGCCACACTGAGGACACTGGAGTCACTGCTGCCAGCCACCCTCCACGCTGAGGACACTGGAGTCACTGCTGCCAGCCACCCTCCTCTCTGAGGACACCGGAGCCACTGCTGCCAGCCACCCGCCACACTGAGGACACTGGAGTCACTGCTGCCAGCCACCCTCCACGCTGAGGACACTGGAGTCACTGCTGCCAGCCACCCTCCTCTCTGAGGACACCGGAGCCACTGCTGCCAGCCACCCTCCTCTCTGAGGACACCAGAGCCACTGCTGCCAGCCACCCGCCACACTGAGGACACTGGAGTCACTGCTGCCAGACACCCTCCGTGCTGGGGACACCAGAGTCACTGCTGCCAGCCACCCTCCTCTCTGAGGACACAGGAGCCGCTGCTGTCAGCCAACCTCCTCGCTAAGGACATCGGAGCCGCTGCTGCCAGCCACCCGCCACACTGAGGACACTGGAGTCACTGCTGCCAGCCACCCGCCACACTGAGGACACTGGAGTCACTGCTGCCAGCTACCCGCCACACTGAGGACACTGGAGTCACTGCAGCCAGCCACCTGCCACACTGAGGACACTGGAGTCACTGCTGCCAGCCACCCGCCACGCTGAGGACACCAGAGTCACTGCTGCCAGCCACCCTCCACTCTGAGGACACAGGAGCCGCTGCTGCCAGCCACCCTCCACGCTGAGGACACCTGGAGTCACTGCTGCCAGCCACCCTCCACGCTGAGGACACCGCAGTCATTGCTGCAAGCCACCCTCCACACTGAGGACATCGGAGCCGCTGCTGCCAGCCACCCTCCACACTGAGGACATCGGAGCTGCTGCTGCCAGCCACCCACCACGCTGAGGACACTGGAGTCACTGCTGCCAGCCCCCCTCCTCTCTGAGGACACCGGAGCCACTGCTATCAGCCACCCGCCACGCTGAAGACACTGGAGTCACTGCTGCCAGCCACCCTCCACGCTGAGGACACCGGAGTCACTGCTGCCAGCCACCCTCCACACTGAGGACACTGGAGTCACTGCTGCCAGCCACCCTCCACACTGAGGACACCGGAGTCACTGCTGCCAGCCACCCTCCGCGCTGAGGACACCGGAGTCACTGCTGCCAGCCACCCTCCACACTGAGGACATCAGAGTCACTGCTGCCAGCCACCCTCCTCTCTGAGAACACCGGAGTCACTGCTGCCAGCCACCCTCCACACTGAGGACACCGGAGCCACTGCTGCCAGCCACCCGCCGCACTGAGGACACCGGAGTCACTGCTGCCAGCCACCCTCCACTCTGAGGACACAGGAGCCGCTGCTGCCAGCCAACCTCCTCGCTGAGGACATCGGAGCCGCTGCTGCCAGCCACCCTCCACACTGAGGACATCGGAGCCGCTGCTGCCAGCCACCCTTCACGCTGAGGACACTGGAGTCACTGCTGCCAGCCACCCTCCACGCTGAGGACACTGGAGTCACTGCTGCCAGCCACCCGCCATGCTGAGGACACTGGAGTCACTGCTGCCAGCCACCCTCCGCGCTGAGGACACTGGAGTCACTGCTGCCAGCCACCCGCCACGCTGAGGACACTGGAATCACTGCTGCCAGCCACCCGCCATGCTGAGGACACTGGAATCACTGCTGCCAGCCACCCTTCACGCTGAGGACACTGGAGTCACTGCTGCCAGCCACCCTCCACGCTGAGGACACTGGAGTCACTGCTGCCAGCCACCCGCCATGCTGAGGACACTGGAGTCACTGCTGCCAGCCACCCTCCGCGCTGAGGACACTGGAGTCACTGCTGCCAGCCACCCGCCACGCTGAGGACACTGGAATCACTGCTGCCAGCCACCCGCCATGCTGAGGACACTGGAATCACTGCTGCCAGCCACCCTCCACGCTGAGGACACTGGAGTCACTGCTGCCAGCCACCCGCCACGCTGAGGACACTGGAATCACTGCTGCCAGCCACCCGCCATGCTGAGGACACTGGAATCACTGCTGCCAGCCACCCTCCACGCTGAGGACACTGGAGTCACTGCTGCCAGCCACCCGCCATGCTGAGGACACTGGAGTCACTGCTGCCAGCCACCCTCCTCTCTGAGGACACCAGAGCCACTGCTGCCAGCCACCCTCCACACTGAGGACACTGGAGTCACTGCTGCCAGCCACCCTCCGCGCTGAAGACACCAGAGTCGCTTTTGCCCTTTTTAGCATTGATCACTGTATTAGTGTCACTGATCCCCAAAAAAGTGTCAATTAGGTGTCTGATTTGTCCTCTGCAATGTCACAGTCCTGCTATAAGTCACTGATCGCCACCATTACTAGTAAAAAAAATTCGACAACTTCATATGTATTTACATTTATACTTTTTAGAAACCACTCAAGATTTTTTGTTAGCCACCATTTGCCATTGGTGCAGATGAACCACCGGTGTTTGGAGAGTCCTTCTCAGGCTGCGGGACCAAGTTGGCAGGCCCGCTTGTGCCATACCCTGCCACAGCTCCCGGACAAGACACCCTTAGGGGAGCCTCCAGCTCTCAAGATCGCATCTCCACATGGTGGTTGTGGGTACCACCCAGAGTATATTTTTCCCCACACTACATCTTTCCACTTGGTGTTCTCTTCCCCTTAAGGCAATTGATTTAGACATTTTTTATGGTCTTTTTTTCAGATCAAAGACATTGCCGCTCCTGATGAGTGGATTAACACACTCCGTGAAACGCGTAGAGCCGTAGTACATGCAATGCCTAAACCGTTTAACTGTTTACATGTATTTTTTATTTGTATGGACATTTGCAATGCTATCAGCCAGGGACATTGCTAGGTGTACAAAAGATCTGGGGCTAGAGCCCATAGTAGCGTAGTAAAGAAAGTCATACACTTGGGCGGGAATACACATGTATATACAGTAATATACGTGTGAGTGTGTGTGTGTGTATATATATATATCCCCAGAGAGCCCCCCCATGTCAGAGTCCCCAGAGAGCCTCCCCCATGTCAGAGTCCCCAGAGAGCCTCCCCCTTGCCTCAGGATCCCCAGAGAGCCCCCCACTTACATCAGGATCCCCAGAGAGCCCCCCACTTACATCAGGGTTCCCAGAGAGCCCCCCTTACATTAGGGTCCCCAGAGAGCCCCCCCTTCAAATCAGGGTACCCAGAGAGCCTCCCACTTAAAATCAGGGTCACCAGAGAGCCTCCCCCTTGCATCAGGGTCCACAGAGAGCCCCCCACTTACATCAGGGTTCCCAGAGAGCCCCCCTTACATTAGGGTCCCCAGAGAGCCCCCCCTTCAAATCAGGGTACCCAGAAAGCCTCCCGCTTAAAATCAGGGTCCACAGAGAGCCCCCCACTTACATCAGGGTCCCCAGAGAGCCTCCCCTTCCCTTGGAGACCCTGCAGAGACTCGGGGCTATGGGCCCCAGATTCAGGGCTATAGCCCCAAAAGCCACCCCCTAGCGACACCACTGCTATCAGCAATTTCAAGCAAACAGGGAGTTTCTCAGTTGATGTAGCATAAGGGTCTACATACTGTCATGTTTACTCATGTTCCTATATGTATATATATGAATTTTGCTGTTGTATTATGTATTTCACTGTATGGATTTTTAATCATGATTTACATTAAATATACCGTTTTCTACACCCACCACTGCTTGACTGCATGTCTCATTTAAAGTCCCGCCAGGTTCTCCCCTTCTTTTTCATGAAACCGGGCCTCATTTAAAGTCCCAATTTTCCCCTTTCTTCGCCTGCAAATGTCTTTTTTTGTTTATAGTGCAAAAAATAAAAACCGCAGAGGTGATCAAATACCAGCAAAAGAAAGCTCTATTTGTGGTGGGAGGGAGGACATCAATTTTATTTGGGTACAGCGTCGCACGACTGCGCAATTGTCAGTTAAAGCGACACAGTGCCGTATCGCAAAAAAATGGCCTGGTCATGAAGGGGGGGTAAACCTTCCGGAGTTGAAGCGGTTAAATCAATACGCTACAAAGGGTGATAAGCTGGATTGATGAGCACATGGAACGTCTTGTGTATCGTGACTCTGACCCCCATTAAGGTGAAGGTTCCGGTAACACCCGGGTCATGATTTGGTTGACTTATATTGAAGTAATGTTATAAATGAGGAGAAAAAGCTGCTACAAAGTATCTATATTGCCGGAAGAAGTTCACCAAAAATCCGATCCATCGGCGAGTGATGAATCTGCTCTCAGCTCACCACCTCCCACATCAGACCCCAACAATATAAATCTTCCCGGATAATAATGACGGCTATCAGCTCAGCTATAGGAAATGAGAGGTAATGAGCTCTCACCCCGGAGAAATCACTCCTATTAACGCCCGGCGTTGGTTGCGGCGTAGGTTGCTGAAATCAGATACTTGGAGTAGCAAATTTCCTCCTAACTAGATTGCGGCGGATAGACTGCGCTCTGATAGACTCGGGGCCGGTTATTGGATTTCCAGGTGGGAACTTCTTTCTTTATCTGCTGGATGATCTCAAACAACCACCCTGGAGGCCGAACGTTGGAAGGAACTCCCCACTTAAGACAATGTCAGGACAAAACTTTTCTTTAATTACTTAAAATCCAACTCCAGTCGTAGTGATTAAAGCGGTAGTAAACCGCAGCATTTAAGGAAAAAAAAAATCCCCTGCAAGGCAATGGTATAACGTGTGGGGTGCATCGCATGCTAGCACAGGGGCGTCCATTAGGGGCACCTGGGCGCCACCCCCTCTCTCCAGGAAACTCCCCCTACCCTGTTTCCCCGAAAATAAGACCTAGCGTGATTGTCGGTGATGGCTGCAAAATATGCCCTACCCTGAAAATAAGACCTACAAGGACTTTAACTAGGGCTTATTTGGAGGGTAGGGCTTATATTGCAGCCATCACCGACAATCACGCTAGGTCTTATTTTCGGGGAAACAGGGTATATGCAATGGATAGATTCATGCATAGCATGAATCTATTCATGGCCTCCCCCTATTCTTGTGTCCGGCCCCTTTCAGGGCACCAGGCGCATGAATTACAGCGGCGGGGAATTTTTTGGACCTGATTGGAGCCAGAGGCTCTAATAGGTTTCAAAATAGGGTGGGCTCGGGACGCAGAGAGTGCGACCGGAGCCCACCCAGGTGTATTGCAACAGCCAATTAATTTTCGCTGTTGCAATACTGATCCTCCTTCCGGCCAATCGGGAAGCGGGTCTGATATCTGTCACCCGATTGGCTGAAAGGATAGGCGATCCTATTGGATGCCTAGGAGGGGGGGGAAGAGACGCACGGCGGAAGCGAGGAGGAGAAGAGCCGCTAGCCGATGTCTGGATGCCCGATCCCCGCCACTGCTCCCCGGATGCCCGCCAATGCCTGTCGTCTAGATGGGGTAACATACCTCCCAACTGTCCCTGATTTGGAGCAATGTCCCTCTGTCCCTCTTTCCTCCCTATTTGTCCCTCATTTTGGTCTGATCTATATAGTTGTATATAAAATGCACTTTTTATCTTTCAAAAAGTGTTTCCCAGAGCTAAACCTTTCATCAAATTTCTAAATTGTTGCATTTGTACATTTTAAAAGCCAATATAAAGGAATAGTAGTGGTAAAAAAAAGCACTTGTGGATTTAATTAACCTTTTTTTGAGTTAATTCTCCTTTAAGGGGGTGTGACAGGGGGCGTGTCCTATGCCTACATACATTTGCTAGTATACCCTGTTTCCCCGAAAATAAGACCTAACGTGATTGTCAGTGATGGCTGTAATATAAGCCCTACCCCCCAAATAAGCCCTACGCTGAAAATAAGACCTACAAGGACTTTAACTAGGGCTTATTTGGGGGGTAGGGCTTCTATTGCAGCCATCACCGACAATCACGCTAGGTCTTATTTATGGGGAAACAGGGTAGGTGTCCCTCATTCCCATCTCAAATTATTGGGAGGTATGGGGTAAGTGCCGGTGGACCGACCTGCAGACAGCGAGGGGGGGGGGGGGGTTGAGTTGCCACCGGGAAGGGTTTGGTTGTTTGCCGCCAACCCCCAAACAAAAAAACACCAGCTGCCACTGTACTAGCACATTGTGAAATACTTACCTTAGGACAAAGCCCTCCAGCGGCGTTCTGGTCACCGCTCACAGGGCTTCCATCTTCACCTGCTCCTCCTTCGGGGTTCGCAGAATCTGGCTGCATTAGTGGCTGGAGTCGCAATGGCATCACTCCTGCGCATGTGCACGGGAGCCCTCAGCTCTGGCACAAAGCTCTGAAGGCCCAGTACGGTATGCTGGACCTTCAGAGCGCTTGTGCCGGTGACATCACCGGCTGCATCCAGTGTGAATATCTCCTAAACACCGCAAGTTTAGGAGACTGTACCTACAGGTAAGTCTTATTATAGGTCCTATTATAGACTTACCTGTAGGTACAAGTGCAAAAAAGGCATTTACTATCGCTTTAAAACCCAACTCCAGGAAACGTGAAAATTTTCCTGCATTGCAAGGGTTAAGTGCTCATTTAGGTCTAGGCGGCATGAAAAATAGGAATTCCCTACTGATCCTCTGCTCCTCGCAGAAACTTCTCCCAAGTGGTCCAGCAAACTTAGAGGTCTTGGTGTCTTCAAGACCAATGTAGAGCCCATAGCTCTGCAAGTGACAGTGTGAGGACTGTACAGGACCCGGATCTGAACCTGCAACCTCTGCTGTGTCTGGCGGTATCTCTTCTTGCTGAGCCACCTGCGATGCTGGACTGCTCCGAGGACAATCCCTGGACATTCCTGCCTTGTGTCATGTTTCTGGGGAACCTTGAACTCTTTGCTCCTCTCATGTATTTCCTATTTCAGCCATGCCTTTGCACTTCCTGTTTGTCAGATTATTGTGCTCTCTTCAGCCGATATCGCTATCTTGTCACTCCTGCTGCTGTCTGTATTTTTGCCACCACTTGTTACAGACCTTTGGCTTGTTTACTGACTACGCTTCTGCTATACCTGCTAATGGACTCCGACTTGCTCACCTCCTGGTGGGGCGATTCTGAGGACAGTGACCTGGTACTACCACACAGAAAAAACCCATCCCCACCATCAGGAGCTCTGCTGAATTAGTGCTTAGACCAGTGGTGGCCCGTCTATTATTGGGGCGCCACCCCCTAAATGCAATGGATAGATTCATGCATAGCGTGAATCTATCCATGGCTGCCGCGGCCACTCCTTATTCATGCATCTGGCCCCTTTCAGAACGCTGGGCGCATGAATTACAGCTTTTTTTAAGCACCTGATTAGTGCCAGAGGCTCTAATAGGCTTCAAAATCTGGTGGACTCAGAGCGCAGAAACAGAAGCGGGTGTGAGACTCGTTTTCCGATTGGCCGAAAAGAGAAGACTCCCGATTGGCCTCTGAGGAGGAGGAGGTAGGAAACGGAAGCCGCCACTGCCGTGATGACCTGTGGAGAGCAGGAGAATGGGAGGCCACCGAGCAGGGGAAGCCGTCGGTGATGGTGGGGTAAGTGCTACCTATAGACCAACCGACGGGGGGGGGGGAGTTGGGAGTTGCCATATTGTCTGCCACCCCCCCCCCCCCCCAAAAAAAAAATTGGCTTAGACCCCACACCTCGGATGAGCCCGCGTCATCCACCAGGGTAATCTGCTTGTACACCTATCCTGTTGGTTGGTGGGAGCCTCTCAACTACTATAGCTACTGGTTTCCGAGCCTGACCCCTGACCCGTGACACACATCATGGCTGCAGTGCTTTGTGGCAATTTGAAATCAGGCTGTGAGTTATAATTCAGGTTTTGCGGATTCAACTGGTAGCATTTAGTTCAACAGGAGTGAGGTGCAACCATGAGCCAAATGCTTGGCTTCTGGCTGCAGTATGGTATTTCAATACAAATCCCCCCCCCCAATTTAAAATGGAAAAAAAACAGACATTTAGGGGGCTGTAATATCTCCTTTGAACACCTGGCAGCTGCTGCTTTCCCGCCCCCCTGAAAAGCAATCCACAGCATCTCGGATTTCCAAGGGAGGTAGACTCTACCACCCATGTGAGTGAGCCCTTATGTTTTTTTTTAGGCCTGGTTCACACCTATGCAGGTTGCAGTTTGTGTGTTCCTGGTGCATTTTGCGTTTTTCAATACAAGTTTTTGATCCATTGAAGTCTATGGAACCAAAAAAACTGAAAAAAAGTCCCCGGCCCTTTCCATAAAATATGATGAGAACTACATCCATAGGAAACCATATTAAATGGACTGTAGTGTGTGTTTGCAAAACTGAAAACGCACAAAAAAATGCATAGGTGTGAGCCCGGCCTCAGATCTGATCTTTAATAAGTGAAGGGGTGTACCTAATGACGTGGGATGTAGTCTGCTCTGAGATATTTTGGAAGGCGATCCGTCACACGATGGAACTGGCTCGGCGCTCGGAGCTCGTTGCCATTAGTTTTATTGGTTTTGGATAATGACGTGAATGGTTAAAACGTCTCATTAAGTGGCTCCCCCGGAGAAGCCGTCACATTTCGCTGTCTTGTGCGGAGAATTTCCATCCACCTATCCTGGGAATGGAGGCATATGTCTCCGCGCCTGGAGCTCCTCTCCGCTGACTTCCACTGGGAAGCATATGTCCCTCTCGCCCATGATTTATTCCATCCGCCGTTATCCGGAGTGAGTTCACCATATGGGTGGTGTGATAGCCAGGAGATCTCATCAAATAGGTACAAATTATCTTCTTCTAAAGGGAACGGGAAAAAAAATAAAAATAAAACTGCGCTTTATAAAAGCTTAAAGGGCCACTACGTCCCAGTGACATCACTATTATAAATCCATGTACACTCTGTACAAGGGGTAATCTTATCCTACATGGGGGAATAAGAAGAGGGGTTCAGGAGATTATCAGACAGAAGAAAACACAAGGCTGACGTAATGTCTAGGATTAAGAAATAATTCTGCCATATTCCCACCATCCTTGCACTTAGATCCCGGGTCTGTACACCTACTGAGGCCATTAGGAGGGGTTCCCACCATATCTGAGTTGAGTTCCTGGTTCTGTATACCAACTGTAACCATTATGAGGGGTTCCTACCATCCCTGGAGTTGAGTTCCTGGCTCTGTATACCAGCTGTACCCAATATGAGGGGGTCCTACCATCCCTGAGTTGAGTTCCTGGCTCTGTATACCAGCTGTATTCATTATGAGGGGGTCTTACCATCCCTGAGTTGAGTTCCTGGCTCTGTATACCAGCTGTATTCATTATGAGGGGGTCTTACCATCCCTGAGTTGAGTTCCTGGCTCTGCATACCAGTTGTAACCATTATGAGAGGCTACTATCATCGCTGAGTTGAGTTCCTGGCTTTGTATACCAGATGTAACAATTATGAGGGGCTCCCACCATCCCCGCACTGGGTTTATGGGTCTTGACAACTGCTCTGCCCATTATAAGGGGTTCCCACCATCCCTACACTGAGTGTCTGGCTCTGCACACCTGCTGTGCCCATTTGAAATTGGAATGCCAATTGTAATCCAGATCTTCTCATCCTGCATCAATGCCTGAACACTTTAAAATCTGGGAAAACCTCCCAGAAGAGTGGAAGCACTTAAAGAGCCCTGACCTCAACTAAACATCTTTGGGATGAATGGGAACGCCAATTGTGAGCCAGGTCTTCTCATCCAACATCAGTACCTGACTTCACAAATGGGCACAGATTTCTACAGAAACTTTATAGCCGTATGAAGAAGCAGTTAATCAACCTGTACAGAAACTTCAAAATCTTGTGGAAAGTCTTTTGAGGTAAGTGAAGGAACTCAAGAGCCCTCCTGACCTCAACCGTACTGGACACCTTTGGAATGAACTGGGATCCTGATTGTGAGTCGGCTCTTCTCATCCACTGGAAGTTCCTTACCTCACAAATGGGCACAAATTCCCACAGACACCCTCCAAAATCTTGTCATGGTTTGACCAGTTTGGTGTGGAGGTACTCCATTGATGAATTGGAATGCCAACTGTGAGTTAGGTCTTCTCATCCAACATCAGTACTTGACCTCATAAATGGGTAAAAATTTCCCAGACACACCCCTAAAATCTTGTGATAAGTCTTCCCGGAGGAGTGGAAGAACTCAAGAGTCCTGACCTCAACCCTACTGAACACCTTTGGGATGAATAAGATTGCCGATTGTGTGCCAGGTCTTTTCAACCAACATCTGTACCTGACCTAATATATGGGCACACATTCCCCCAGAAACTCCAAAATCTTTTGGAAAGTCTTCCCAGGAGACTGACGGAACTCAAGAGTCCTGACTTCAAATCTACTGAGCACCTTTGAGATGAACTGAGATCCTGATTGTGAGTTGGGTCTTCTCATATCCAGTATCAGTACCTGATCTCACAAATGGGCACAAATGCCCACAGACACCCTCCAAAATCTTGTTATGGTTTGACCAGTTTGCCGTGAGGGAACTCCATTGATGAATCAAATTTAGGGAGAACTTTCCAAGTGCCACATCCAAATATTTATATGATCAAAGAAAGAAGGGATCCAGCACAGCCTGATTGTATAAAATACTGCTATCTTGCAATATTTACGGTATATACTTATGCGCAGGCTTATGAGTACCGATCCAATAGAGGGTATTTGATTTTATGAGTGGGTTTTTTAACCCCCCCCCCCCCTTTTTATATGTATTGTGAATATTTTAAACTAATTGTAATAAAGTATGATTTTTGTTTCATACAATTGATGATCTCATGGTGTGTCTGTAAAGTCCATATGTAGGGGTCAAGCTGGGGATATTTTCCTCATCTGGACCTCCCTTCTTTCCATTGATGAATTGAAATGCCAACTGTGAGCCAGGTCTTCTTATCCATCATCAGTACCTGACCTCATAAATGGGCGCAAATTCTCCCAGCACTCCAAAACTGAGTGGAGGAACCCAAGAGTCCTGACTTTAAACCTACTAAACACTTTTGGGATGAACCAGGGCTCTGAAGAAGAGGGGATGTCCCCTCGGAATGCGTCAGCCATTTGGACTGTCTTCTCACGCTTTGGGACTTGTCTAGGTGACCAAGCTGTTTCAAGGACTTATGGACTTTGATCTGCCTTATTGCCGATGTCGTCTGTCTTTTTCATCCAATAAAATTATTATAAAGGTAATGCGCTAGATTGGTGCGCCCTCTGTTTTTTGTTTTTGCAGTACTTCTCATCCAACTTCATGGTTTGACCAGTTTAAGCGGAACAACAATGGCGAGCCAGGTCTTCTTCTCCAACATCAGTACCTGACCTCATAAATGGGCAATTCCCCAAGACACATGGGTAAGTCTATGCTAAGGAGGGGTGAGGGATCTGCAAGCAAGAAAGTCCATAGCGTGCTTACTACTTAGCAGTTAGCACTGTGAAGCATTACAGGCCTCCTCGGACGACCAACCAGAGCAGCACTGGGCATTACAGGCCCAACTCACGACCATCTGTAAGTGAGTGTGTACATTACAAGTCTCCCCTCAGACCACCATCCAGAGCACTGTGTGCATTACAGGATTCCTCTGACCACCAGCATTCAGAGCACGGTGCATTACAGGCCTCCCCTCAAACCACCATCCAGAGCACTGTGCAGCATTACAGGCCTCCCCTCAGACTGCTGTCCAAGAGCACTATGCATTACAGGCTTCCCCTCAGACCACCATTCAGAGCACTGTGCAGCATTACAGGCTTCCCCTCAGACCACCATTCAGAGCACTGTGCAGCATTACAGGCTTCCCCTCAGACCACCATTCAGAGCACTGTGCAGCATTACAGGCTTCCCCTCATACTGCCGACCCAGAGTACCTGACCTCATAAATGGGCGCAAATTCTCCCAGCACTCCAAAACTGAGTGGAGGAACCCAAGAGTCCTGACTTTAAACCTACTAAACACTTTTGGGATGAACCAGGGCTCTGAAGAAGAGGGGATGTCCCCTCGGAATGCGTCAGCCATTTGGACTGTCTTCTCACGCTTTGGGACTTGTCTAGGTGACCAAGCTGTTTCAAGGACTTATGGACTTTGATCTGCCTTATTGCCGATGTCGTCTGTCTTTTTCATCCAATAAAATTATTATAAAGGTAATGCGCTAGATTGGTGCGCCCTCTGTTTTTTGTTTTTGCAGTACTTCTCATCCAACTTCATGGTTTGACCAGTTTAAGCGGAACAACAATGGCGAGCCAGGTCTTCTTCTCCAACATCAGTACCTGACCTCATAAATGGGCAATTCCCCAAGACACATGGGTAAGTCTATGCTAAGGAGGGGTGAGGGATCTGCAAGCAAGAAAGTCCATAGCGTGCTTACTACTTAGCAGTTAGCACTGTGAAGCATTACAGGCCTCCTCGGACGACCAACCAGAGCAGCACTGGGCATTACAGGCCCAACTCACGACCATCTGTAAGTGAGTGTGTACATTACAAGTCTCCCCTCAGACCACCATCCAGAGCACTGTGTGCATTACAGGATTCCTCTGACCACCAGCATTCAGAGCACGGTGCATTACAGGCCTCCCCTCAGACCACCATCCAGAGCACTGTGCAGCATTACAGGCCTCCCCTCAGACTGCTGTCCCAGAACACTGTGTATTACAGGCTTCCCCTCAGACCACCATTTAGAGCACTGTGCAGCATTACAGGCCTCCCCTCAGACCACCATCTAGAGCACCTTGCAGCATTACCTTCCTCTCAGACCACCATCCAGAGCACTGTGCAGCATTACAGTCCTCCTCAGACCACTGTCCAGAGCACTGTGCAGTATTACAGGCCTCTCAGACCACTGTTCAGAGCACTGTGCAGCATTACAGGCCTCCTCAGACCACCGTCCAGAGCAATGTGCATTACAGGCCTCCTCAGACCACCGCCCAGAGCACTGTGCATTACAGGCTTCCCCTCAGACCACCATTTAGAGCACTGTACAGCATTACAGGCCTCATCTCAGACCACCATCTAGAGCACTGTGCAGCATTACCTTCTTCTCAGACCACCATCCAGAGCACTGTGCAGCATTACAGTCCTCCTCAGACCACCGTCCAGAGCACTGTGCAGTATTACAGGCCTCTCAGACCACTGTCCAGAGCACTGTGCAGCATTACAGGCCTCCTCAGACCACCATCCAGAGCAATGTGCATTACAGGCCACTTCAGACCCCATCCAGAGCACTGTGCATTACAGGCTTCCCCTCAGACCACCATTTAGAGCACTGTGCAGCATTACAGGCCTCCCCTCAGACCACCATCTAGAGCACAGTGCAGCATTACCTTCCTCTCAGACCACCATCCAGAGCACTGTGCATTACAAGCCTCCTCAGACCACCGTCCAGAGCACTGTGCATTACAGGCCTCCTCAGACCACAGTCCAAAACACTGTGGAGCATTACAGACCTCCTCAGACAGACCGCTATCATACCTCCCAACATTTTAAGATGAGAATGAGGAACACCTATTAACAAACCTATGTAGGCATAGGACACGCCCCCTTGCCACACCCCCTTAAAGGAGAATTAACAAAAAAAAGGTTAATTAAATCCACAAGAGCTAATTTTTACCACCACTATTCCTTTATATTGGCTTTTAAAAGGTACAAATGCAGCAATTTAGAAATTGGGTGAAAGGTTTAGCACTGGGAAACACTTTTTGAAAGACAAAAAGTGCATTTTATACACAATTCTATGGATCAGACCAAAATGAGGGACAAATGAGGAGGAATGAGGGACAGAGGGACATTGCTAGAAATCAGGGACAGTCCCTCGAAATCAGGGACAGTTGGGAGCTATGCACTGTCCAGACCACGGTGCAGCATTTCAGCCCTCCTCAGACCACGGTGCAGCATTACAGGCCTCCTCAGACCACCGTCCAGAGCACTCTGCAGCATTACAGGCCTCTCAGACCACCATCCAGAGCACTATGCAGCATTAAAGGCCTCCTCAACCACCGTCCAGAGCACTGTGCAGCATTACAGGCCTCTCAGACCACCGTCCAGAGCACTGTGCAGCATTACAGGCCTCCTCCGACCACCGTCCAGAGCAGTGTGCATTACATGTCTCCTCAGACCACAATCCAGAGCACCATGGAGCATTACAGGCCTCCTCAGACAGACCACTATGCAGAGAACTGTGCAGCATTACAGGTCTCCTCAGATCACCGCTTAGAGCACTCTGCAGCAATACAGGCCTCCTCAGACCATCCAGAGCGTCTAAATCTGTATCTGTGAGTTTGTTCAAACCTTAATACCATAAATAATAACATGATATTAGATTATTTTAACTCCAGGAGTATATAATGAGTTTGGAAATTCTAGAGAAACGCTTAAATCAATTTAGTTGACTAAAATGATTTTATTTGAATCAATTCTACTGGAGATTTTAGTCGACTAAAATACGACTAAAAGAATTGCAGATGACTAAAATGGGATTAAAACTTAAATAGCATTTTAGTCAAAAGACTAAAACCAAATCGAAATTCGATACCAAAATGAACACTGCATACAACCATCCATACAAGTGAATGGTCGTACATAGCCGTACACTTGCATGCGCATACAGCGTATTTCCTTGGAAGGGCTACTTTCACATCCATATGCTGTACATGCATGCACAGGTCAATGCCCGCGCCGTTCACTTGTATAGATGGCGGTATGCAGCACCATGGCTGGCTCCCTGGGCACAGGACTCAAGGGCATGGAAGCATCCATATGTATGAAGCCTTAAAGCAAACGCGCGGATTTGTTGGCCCCGAATGAGCAGAGCGAAGGTTCATGCCTGCAACCTTAGGAAAGGAAGATGTTGAGCCGCCGCAGACAAGAGTTACAGAGAGTTTGGAGAATATGAGTCCTGCCAGGACTGAAGAATAATAGAGCCTGCAAGTCAATAATGAGCCCATTCCAGGCCGCCAGCATTAATGTTCATCGTTATGTGAGGAATGCATTTTAAATGATATAGCTTGACAAGCAGTAAAATCCAGATGCTGCCTATAATATCAATGGCTTTAGGGATTTCCATAGTCGGTTATGAATTTTAAGCACTTTTAAATGGGGGTTTATCACGCTGCAACGGAATATATAATCGTCAGATGTCACTTAGGAAAATGTGCAGCTAATGCCAAAGTAAATATTATTGGTCATAATGGAGGAGCGCGTGGCGTGGCGTGGAGGACATCGTCAGCGTACATCACTCATAGCGCTCACCGTTCTGAACCTCTTGCTTACCGGGCACTTTTCCCCCCTTCCTGCCCAGACCAAATTTCAGCTTTCAGCGCTGTCACATTTTGAACAACAATTGCGTGGTCATGCTACACTGTACCCAAATGAAAATTTTATCATTTCCCCCCCCCCCCACAAATAGAGCTTTCTTTTGGTGGTATTTGATCACCTCTGGGGTTTTTATTTTTTGTGAAAAAAATTTAAAAAGACCTAATTTAAAAAAAAAAATACAAAACTGTTTTATATCTTGTTAATAAATTTTGCAAACAGGCAATTTTTCTCCTTCATTGATATAAGCTGATGAGGCTACACTTATGGGCACTGATAGGCTGCACTTATGGGCTGCACTTATTGGCTGCACTGATAAGGCGACACTGATGGGCACTGATAAGGCGGCACGGATGTGCACTAATAGGCAGAAGTGGTGGTCACTGATAAAGTGGCACTCGTGGGCACTGAGAGGTGGCACTGATGGGCATTGAAAGGTGGCACTGATAGCTGGCACTGATGGGTGCCAGTGATGGGCACTGATAGGCACTGGTAGGTGACACTGATAAGTAGCACTGCTAGGTGGCATTGATGGGGCACTGATTGGCACCACTGGTGGGCATTGATAGGTGGCACTTGTGGGCATTGATAGGTGGCACTGATAGCTGGCACTGATGGGTGGCAGTGATGGGCACTGATTGGCACTGGTAGGTGACACTGATAGGTAGCACTGCTAGGTGGCATTGATGGGGCACTGATTGGCACCACTGGTGGGCATTGATAGGTGGCACTGATTGCTGCCACTGATTGGTGGGCACTGATTCGTGGCACTGGCAGGCGGTACTGGTGGACACATATGAGGCGGCTTTGCCTCTTCCTTTTCGGGACCGATGTCTCTTCAACAGAAGCCAGTAATTGGCTTTTTTTTCTCCTCAGGCTGTCAGCGTGAGAAGAAAAAAAAAAACGATTATCAATCCTCTGTTTACATCACGTGATCAGCTGACATTGGCTGACAGCTGATCATGTGGTAAGGGGTCGGGATCGACCCCTTACTCCGATCTGTGATCACCTCATTGACTCTGCACGTGCCCTTCAGGGGGGGCGTGGCTAGCATGCAAAGGGGAGGCCCTCTATTGACAGCCTCCCGGAAAAACAGCCGTCAATCTGCTATAGAGCGGATCTGAAGGGGTATTAAAGGAAAATTCCACTTTCCTTAAAGCGGAACTAAATTCTCTCAGTCAACATTGGGTCCTAGTAGATGATAGGCTCAGCAATGGCATGCAATGCCAAGCTGCTGCTAATAAAGCAAACAGAATATTGGCATTAAAAGGGGATCAACTCCAGAGATAAAACGATAATTCTCCAGCTCTACAAGACTCTGGTCCGGCCGCACCTGGAGTATGCTGTCCAGTTCTGGGCACCAGTCCTCAGGAGGGACGTACTGGAAATGGAGCGAGTACAAAGAAGGGCAACAAAGCTAATAAAGGGTCTGGAGGATCTTAGTCATGAGGAAAGGTTGTGAGCACTGAACTTATTCTCTCTGGAGAAGAGACGCTTGAGAGGGGATATGATTTCAATTTACAAATACTGTACTGGTGACCCCACAATATACAAATACCGGACTGGTGACCCCACTCATTACAATTAGAAGAAAAGAGGTTTAAGCTTAAACTACGTAGAGGGTTCTTTACTGTAAGAGCGGCAAGGATGTGGAATTCCCTTCCACAGGCGGTGGTCTCAGCGGGGAGCATTGATAGCTTGAAGAAACTATTAGATAATCACCTGAACGACCGCAACATACAGGGATATACAATGTAATACTGACACATAATCACACACATAGGTTGGACTTGATGGACTTGTGTCTTTTTTCAACCTCACCTACTATGTAACATAAATGACTTATAATCCTCACATTGCCAGCATTAGAAAAAAGATAGGAAGGGAGATTGTATTTACTTGTCTTTTACATTTTCTTTTACATTTCCTGAGTGCCTTCCTGGTTTTCTGTCCTAGGCCAAAAGGATGTTATACATTCCAGGAGTCTTCATAGGCTTTCTCAGCTAACAACACCCTCCTGCCTGCATGCCTGAGCTAAAGGCAGATGGATTCTAAGAATTAGTCGATAGATGTCCTCCCATGATTGCGCTGCTCGCGCGCCCCCTGAGTCCTTTGGACTCAACAGATCATAGAACGGAGTAAAGGGCCAATCATAGCAGGGCATTTTACCATGTGATCAGCTGTCAGCCCATGACAGCTGATAACGGAAGTAAATAGAAGCCGGTTATCTGCTTTTTTTCTCCTCACGATCAACATGAGGAGAAAAGAATAAAGCCATTAATTGGCTTCTGTTACAGGGACATCGGTTCCTGCCTTGGTGCCTACCAGTGCTGCTAATTGGTGCCTACCAGTGCCACCTATCAGTGGCCATCAGTGCTGAGAATCAGTGCCTACCAGTGCTGCCAATCAGTGCCCATCAATGCCACCTATCAATGCCCATCAGTGCTGCCAATCAGTGCCCATCAGTACTGCTAATCAGTGCCTACAAGTGCTGCCAATCAGTGTCCATCAGTGCCACCTATCAATGCCCATCAGTGCTGCCAATCAGTGCCCATCAGTACTGCTACTCAGTGCCCATCCGTGCCACCTATTAGTGACCATCAGTGCTGCTAATTGGTGCGCATCAGTGCCTCATCCTCAGTGTCACCTACCAGTGCCCATCAGTTCCGTGTTTCAGTGCTGCCCATCAGTGCCACCTCTTAGTGCCCTTCAGTGCTGCCTATCAGTGCAGCCTCATCAGTGTCCATCAGTGCAGCCTCATCAGCACACATCAGTGAAGGAGAAAAATTACCTGTTTGCAAAATTTTATGTTCCCTTGGATCAGTTGCCCCCATTATATCAGGTGTGCCCATCAGAGTTCCCCCATACATCAGGTGTCACCCTCAAAGTGCCCCTTACATCAGGTGTCCCTATCAGAGTAACCCCATAAAACAGGAAACCTAATCAGAATATCTTCATATATTAGTTGCCCCAATCACAGTGCCCCTTTACATAAGGTGTCCCCATCAGAGTGTTTCCATACATCAGGTTTCCCCATTAGTGTACTCCCATATATCATTTGCCATATCAGAATGCCCCCATACATTAGATTTCCCCATCAGAGTGCCCCATACATCAGATTTCCCCATCAGAGTGCCCCATACATCAGATTTCCCCATCAGAGTGCCCCATACATCAGATTTCCCCATCAGATTCTCCCATCAGAGTGCCCCATACATCAGATTTCCCCATCAGATTCTCCCATCAGAGTGCCCCATACATCAGATTTCCCCATCAGAGTGCCCCATACATCAGATTTCCCCATCAGAGTGCCCCATACATCAGATTTCCCCATCAGAGTGCCCCATACATCAGATTTCCCCATCAGATTCTCCCATCAGAGTGCCCCATACATCAGATTTCCCCATCAGATTCTCCCATCAGAGTGCCCCATACATCAGATTTCCCCATCAGATTCTCCCATCAGAGTGCCCCATACATCAGATTTCCCCATCAGATTCTCCCATCAGAGTGCCCCATACATCAGAGTCTTACTATAGATTAGTTCAAAAGTCCGTAAGAGCGAGCAGGCAGGGGGGCGGGAGCTGGGAGGAGAAGTGTTGTACAGGGGGCGGGGCGCACACGTGACATCATTAGTTGCTATGACGCCGGCAGTCCTAGAAACAAATGACTGCAGAGGATTAGACATGTGCATGTGCTAACCCCAACTAAAAAATTTGTTTTCAAATGAATTTCAAATAGTTTTCGAATTCGAATAGTTTTCCAATTTTCAAAAACAATAAAATAGAATAGAAAATAAAAAAAAAGAATAGAAAAAAAAAATAATGTATTTTTTTTCTATTCTATTCCTTTATTTTCTATTCTATTTATCCTCTTTGGAAATTAGAAAACTATTTTAATTCGCATTTGAAAACTTTTCGAATTTGAAAACTATTCGATTTTGAATTCTGTCAAAATAATTTTTCTTTATTTCGGATTCATTTTAAATTCGGTACTATTCTAATTCAGAAATTTGGATACATCTGAATTTCAGAATAACGAAAATTTGTCCGAATTTTAATTCGGAACAAAAAGAAGCGCACATGTCTAGTGAGGATCCAGCGCAATCCGAATAGTTTTCCAATTTCTAAAAACAATAAAATAGAATAGAAAAGAAAGGAATAGAATAGAAAAAAAAATTTATTTTTATATATTCTATTCCTTTATTTTCTTTTCTATTTTTTTTCTCTTCGGAAATTAGAAAACTTTTCGAATTCAAAAAGTTTTCCAATTTGAATTTGAAAACTATTTTAATTTGAAAACTTTTCGAAAACGATTAGATTTCGAATTCGGTCGAAACAGTTCTTCTTTATTTCGGATTCGTTTTAAATTCCGTACTATTCTAAAATTCGGACACATCCAAATTTCCAAATAACGAAAATTTGTTCAAATTTTAATCTTGAAACGAAACGAACCGCACATGTCTAGTGAGGATCCTGTGCAGCTCAATGGCCAGGCTGATGGTCCAGACTGGGCTGTCAGTTGGTCCGGATCCAGACCGCGGTCCACCATCTAGTGAAGGCTGCTGTAGAAGGATCTGCTGTAGAAGGATATGCTGTAGAAGGATATGCTGTAGAAGGATATGCTGTAGAAGGATCTGCTGTAGAAGGATCTGCTGTAGAAGGATCTGCTGTAGAAGGATCTTCTGTAGAAGGATCTGCTGTAGAAGGATATGCTGTAGAAGGATATGCTGTAGAAGGATCTGCTGTAGAAGGATCTGCTGTAGAAGGATATGCTGTAGAAGGATCTGCTGTAGAAGGATATGCTGTAGAAGGATCTGCTGTAGAAGGATATGCTGTACAAGGATATGCTGTAGAAGGATCTGCTGTAGAAGGATAGGCTGTAGAAGGATATGCTGTAGAAGGATCTGCTGTGGAAGGATCTGCTGTAGAAGGATCTGCTGTAGAAGGATATGCTGTACAAGGATCTGCTGTAGAAGGATCTGCTGTAGAAGGATATGCTGTAGAAGGATCTGCTGTGGAAGGATCTGCTGTAAAAGGATATGCTGTAGAAGGATCTGCTGTAGAAGGATCTGCTGTAAAAGGATCTGCTGTAGAAGGATATGCTGTAAAAGGATCTGCTGTAGAAGGATCTGCTGTAGAAGGATCTGCTGTAGAAGGATCTGCTGTAGAAGGATATGCTGTAAAAGGATCTGCTGTAGAAGGATCTGCTGTAGAAGGATCTGCTGTAGAAGGATATGCTGTACAAGGATCTGCTGTAGAAGGATATGCTGTAGGATATGCTGTAGAAGGATCTGCTGTAGAAGGATCTGCTGTAAAAGGATCTGCTGTAGAAGGATCTGCTGTAGAAGGATCTGCTGTAAAAGGATCTGCTGTAGAAGGATATGCTGTAAAATTATCTGCTGTAGAAGGATCTGCTGTAGAAGGATCTGCTGTAGAAGGATATGCTGTAGAAGGATCTGCTGTAGAAGGATGTGCTGTAGGATCTGCTGTAGAAGGATCTGCTGTAGAAGGATATGCTGTAGAAGGATCTGCTGTAGAAGGATATGCTGTAGAAGGATATGCTGTAGAAGGATCTGCTGTAGAAGGATCTGCTGTAGAAGGATCTGCTGTAGAAGGATATGCTGTAGAAGGATCTGCTGTAGGATCTGCTGTAGAAGGATCTGCTGTAGAAGGATATGCTGTAGGATCTGCTGTAGAAGGATATGCTGTAGAAGGATCTGCTGTAGAAGGATATGCTGTAGAAGGATCTGCTGTAGAAGGATCTGCTGTAGAAGGATCTTCTGTAGAAGGATCTGCTGTAGAAGGATCTGCTGTAGAAGGATATGCTGTAGAAGGATCTGCTGTAGAAAGATATGCTGTAGAAGGATATGCTGTAGAAGGATCTGCTGTAGAAGGATCTGCTGTAGAAGGATATGCTGTAGAAGGATATGCTGTAGAAGGATCTGCTGTAGAAGGATATGCTGTAGAAGGATATGCTGTAGGATCTGCTGTAGAGGATATGCTGTGGAAGGATCTGCTGTAGAAGGATCTGCTGTAGAAGGATCTGCTGTAGAAGGATCTGCTGTAGAAGGATATGCTGTAGAAGGATCTGCTGTAGAAGGATCTGTTGTAGAAGGATATGCTTTGTTCTTTTTTTTTTTTTTTTCTTATTTCAGAGGTTTTTTGACCACTTCGAGCAGAAGAAACTATTTTGCCACATTTTTGACGCTCACATCCCGTGAAGGGTGGGAATTATTGTGAAGGGAAGAGGAGATAAGCATTGTCCTACCGCAGTATGAAAGAACAGTTTACAAATACCCAAAACGTTTGACTCACCGCCGAGATAAGCCGTCCAAAAATATCCCCCGACATCCATCAATTACCTTCAGCAGAATTACATCTGTATAATCAATGGCCTCCTCCGAGCACAAAACAAATTACAGAGTACATTGAAGGACACTAACTTACTATTTCAATTCATTTACAATAGAAAGGACAATAAAAAAATAAAAATAAAAATTTTTTAAAAAGAGGCAAAGAAAGCAATCGATAATAAAGATCGTCTAAGTTCATTCTTCTGATATTAAACTGGATGCACAAAGCATGAATAAATATAAAAGGCATAATAAATAGAAAATCCATAATGAGTTTGAGTGCGAAGAGCTAAAAGCTCTGCATGAAAATTGTATTAAAATTGGAATTAGAAGCAAAATAAAAGTTCAATAATGCCTTTTAGCAACCCGGCGAAGAGAATTAAAGGAGAGCTCCGACCTGAACGAGCAACCTAGAAAAGATCAGGTTATATGCACAAGCGCGCACAGAGGGAGGCGCCGCTGGGAGAGGGAACTGCATTATGTTCCCAAAGCTGTCAATCAATCTGCATTGGCCTTCTATGATGAGAACTTCTCCCTTTGTGATGGCATAGTGCTACAAAGGAGGAGTCTGGGAAATTTAAAGGGGCAGGGGCCCATAATAGAAATGCCATCTGCGGTGGTCACAATTATATACACACATCTAGAGATGAGACGAGGTGACTGCCAGTTAGCAGTTAGTTATGTATCAGCTTTAACCACTTGTCTCCCAGGGCAATTTTTCTAAAATTTTTGCACACATATAAAAATCTGCATTATGTTCTAGAGATTACTTTAACCCCCCCCCCCCCCGCACACACCCCCTCAAAAAAAAGGATACAGTGCCTTGAAAAAGTATTCATACCCCTTGAAATTTCCCACATTTTGTCATGTTACAACCCAAAACATAAATGTATTTTATTGGGATTTTATGTGATAGATCAACACAAAGTGGCTCATAATTGTGAAGTGGAAGGAAAATGATAAATGATACAAATAAATATGTGAAAAGTGTGGGGGGAGGGGCATTTGTATGGCGCCCCCCGGAGTCAATACTTTGTAGAACCCCCTTTCTCTACAAGTCTTTTTGGGGGTGTCTCTACCAGCTTTGCACATCTAGAGAGGGACATTTCTGCCCATTCTTCTTCTTTGTAAAATATCTCAAGCTCTGTCAGATTGGATGGAGAGCGTCTGTGATCAGCAATTTTCAAGTCTTGCCCACAGATTCTCAATGTGATTTAGGTCTGGACTGTGACTGGGCCATTCTAACACATGAATATGCTTTGATCTAAACCATTCCATTGTAGATCTGGCTGGATGTTTCGGGTCGTTGTCCTGCTGGAAGGTGAACCTCCGCCCCAGTCTCAAGTCTTTTGTGGACTCTAATGCCGCGTACACGACGGAAAATGTGCGATCGGACCTTGTTGTCGGAAATTCCGACCGTGTGTGGGCTCCATCACACATTTTCCATGGGAATTTCCGACACACAAAGTTGGAGAGCAGGATATAAAATTTTCCGACAACAAAATCCGTTGTCGGAATTTCCGATCGTGTGTACACAAATCCGACGCACAAAGTGCCACGCATGCTCAGAATAAATAAAGAGATGAAAGCTATTGGCCACTGCCCCGTTTATAGTCCCGACGTACGTGTTTTACGTCACCGCGTTCAGAATGATCGGATTTTCCGATAACTTTGTGTGACCGTGTGTATGCAAGACAAGTTTGAGCCAACATCCATCGGAAAAAATCCTAGGATTTTGTTGTCGGAATGTCCGAACAATTTCTGACCATGTGTACAGGGCATTACACAAAGGAATAATGAGCTAGTATGCATCGCATACTAGCGCATTCTGAAATACTTACCTTGGAACTAAGCCCTGCAGTGGCGCCCGCACACCGCAGAGATGGCTAATATGTTCCCTGGAGTTTCTTTTGGGTTCGCAAGCTCCGGCGTTGTGAGTGTCCGAAACTGCAATGACGTCACGCCGCCATTTATGACACAGGGCTCGGAAGGAATGCCACCCGTGGCCGTTCCTTCAGAGCGCATGCGCCAGCGATGTCACTGGCTGCATGTACAGTAAGTACAGTAAATATCTCCTAAACGGCGCACGTTTAGGAGATATTTACAATACTTTTAGGTAGGCCTTATTATAGTCTTACCTATAGGTAAATGTCAGCAGAGGGAGTTTACGTCCTCTTTAATCGCAGTGTAGGCTGCAAAAGAGAATGTGGACCTGTCTGTTCTGTCCGGTAGGAGTGTCTGAATCTCAAGAGCCATTGAATGGAGTTAGAAATCCTTGGGCAGGTAGGACTTTTTTTTCCAATATCTACGCGTCACCTCTATATTTAGCTGTCTGCCTGGAGTTTGGTTTTAAGCGAACAAGCTGAGTGGTGTCAGTTTAAGGATTTGTAAATGCGATACGGCTCTGAAAATAGAGGCTGTCACTTCCAATCACAGCTGGGTAAAGTGAACGGTAGCGACAGCGGAGAGGGCTAAAAATGCAATGAAATTAAGCATGCTAATACGCGCGAGAGAAGAAGTACGACGAGTTTTAATCCGAAGATGAATTCCTCCCTGATTTTTTTTCCTTCGGATATTTATAACAATTTTACATTACAAATAGTGGAAGAATGGAATTAGATTAGCGACTGCCAAGGCAAATTAGCGCGGACATTTGTATGGATTCCGATGTTTATTTCCTCGCTGATGTTTGACATTTAATGGCAATAATCAACGGTTCCATTCTTGTCGCACCAATCAGCCGGCTTACTTCTGGCTGATGGCCGGGAGCGGCTGGGCTCTTCCCTGTTTATTTGTTCCGAAATTCTGTGTCTTGGGTAGAACAATGGCCCCCTTCCTCTCCGAGAGGATGAAGGGAGGATGATTGTCAACCAAACCGGAGTCATTTTGTGCAATTACATGGGAAACATTAGAAGGCGTCTCAGCTGTGGAAAGTGGAATCCCGGCTCGGAAAACCTCAGAGGACTAAAGTAATGAGACTTTGGAGGATTTGTAAGGAAAATGAAAAAGATACACGTGGCCGCTGCCTTTTGTTTCATATTGGAGGTTAGAAAACGACGGGATAGGATTGGTGTTTAGGAATTAGCACAATTAAGAGTTTTAATTTCCCCAAATTTTTGGCAAACAGAAGATTTAAGAGTTTTAATTTCCCCAAAATGTTGGCAAAGAGAAGATTTAAGAGTTTAATTTCCCCAAAATTTTGGCAAACAGAAGATTTAGGAGCTTTAATTTCCCCAAAATTTTGGCAAACAAAAGATTTAGGAGCTTTAATTTCCTCAAAATTTTGAAAAAAGAAGGTATATAACCATATACCAAGGATGTGGGACTTTGTGTGAAGCATATGACAGCCCAAGGAGTAATAAGGTGAATTTAAAGGAATTTTATTACACATTGCATAATACATACATAATCAAGGTAACAAAAGTAATTTAACATACGTAAGTAATAGGACTGTTGGACACAGTTCAAAGTATATATGCTGGTAACAGTGAAAGTATGCATGAATCACATTAAATTGGTAATAAAATGATCACATCACATGGTAAAAATATTTTTTTAGAAATATTTAAAATTCCTAGGTTCACCACAGAATAAAGGTATGTACTATTGATTGGAAAAAATATGACCTGCAGGACCTATGGCCTCATTAGCCTGAGAGGGTACAGAATACATCATGACTTGAAGTTCTTATGACACTAATGGAGACACGGCACATCAAAAGCTCTACGCGTTTCGTGGCTTGAGCCACTCGTCAGGAGCAGGCACGTGTGGTATCTATTAAAAAAATTTTTGAAAAATGAAAATTACAAGAACAGAATTCTGTTCTTGTAATTTTCATTTTTCAAAAATTTTTTTAATAGATACCACACGTGCCTGCTCCTGACGAGTGGCTCAAGCCACGAAATGCGTAGAGCTTTTGATGTGCCGTGTCTCCATTAGTGTCATAAGAACTTCAAGTCATGATGTATTCTGTACCCTCTCAGGCTAATGAGGCCATAGGTCCTGCAGGTCATATTTTTTCCAATCAATAGTACATACCTTTATTCTGTGGTGAACCTAGGAATTTTAAATATTTCTAAAAAAATATTTTTACCATGTGATGTGATCATTTTATTACCAATTTAATGTGATTCATGCATACTTTCACTGTTACCAGCATATATACTTTGAACTGTGTCCAACAGTCCTATTACTTACGTATGTTAAATTACTTTTGTTACCTTGATTATGTATGTATTATGCAATGTGTAATAAAATTCCTTTAAATTCACCTTATTACTCCTTGGGCTGTCATATGCTTCACACAAAGTCCCACATCCTTGGTATATGGTTATATACCTTCTTTTTTCAAATATAAATGGGATGGATGTCCATGTCCTTACCAGGTCATGACATCACATAAAGTCCCTAGGGATGGAAATACTTGATCTTACCAGATCATGGCTTCCTAAAAGTCCCTATTTTTTTCCTCCCCCTTTTCCCCCCAATTGTCTTGTATACAAATAGGGATGGGAGCATTTGATTCAGCTCTACTAGTTTAGATATATTAATCTTCCTGCCATTAATGACCTATGTTTAGTCTCCCCTGATTCATCCATTTTATCCTTGTAACCATTTTACTGCCATTATGTTTTTTATCATTTTTTACTGTTCCAACTGTTTTATTAGCTCAATTCTTGGTACTGCTGTTGTGGGGTGTGCTGGGCCGTCCTGCGGTCTGGTTTCTCTCCTAATCCGGGGGCTGTGACACACCTTGCGGACGTTCCCCCCTCCCCCACCATCCTTACGGCCTGGATGGGCGGATGTGATGTCAATGTGTGTCGGTGTCACGTTTCCTTGCTGTTCGCTGGGCGCCGTTCTGACGCTGCAGCGCACAAGCTGTGTTCACCACTCTCGTGGGCTATGGGGGAGCGTGCTGCGTGCCGATGGCCGGAAGCGGCCGCCTGGCGCCGGGCGCTCCTCCCCCTACCCCACGGCGTGACATTGGTGGGCGTCCCCGCGGCGGGGGTATTTAAGGGCGCTCCCCGGCAGGTTACGGCACTCGGGGCTCTCCACACACCATCTACCACAGGGACTGTCTTTCCACTAGTCATCCTGGTTCCCTTCACGGGGTCCTCCATTCACAAGGTATATTGGCACTTCCCCATGTTCCATTACCACTCCATATATTTGGCTTCACTTGTTTCATCTCACCTATCCATATCACCCCCTCTTGCCCACCCACTTTCCTCCTTGTCTCCACGTCCTCACCTCATCCCCTTCCCTCCCCCCTTTCCCCCCCCCCCCTCTTTCCTACAATTCTTCCCTCCCCTTTTTCCCCTCCTCTCCTCTGCTCTCTCTGGAGTTTTCTTTTCCCCCTTCTCTCTGTTTCATTCTTCCTGCTCTCCCTTTCCCCTCTTCCTTTGTCTCCTTCATCATCCCCTCTTTTTCTCCCCCCCTGTCTTCCTCCCCTTTTTTCTTTTTCCATCCCTCCCCCCTCCCCCCCCCCCCCCTCCTCCCTTTTCTCTCTTCCCCCTCTGTGTTTTTCCTTCCCCCTCCCCTTTCTCCTTCCTTTTCCTCTCCTCCCCCGTGTCCACCATATCTCCTTGCTCACCATTGTCCCTTCACTCCCAGCATGTCCTCGGTTGCGTGCCTGCCGTGAGTGTCGCCCTCCCCAGACTCGCGGGGCTGCCCACCTCAGCTCCCGGTGTGGAGTTGTTCCCCGGACTGCATGCGGGGCCTTGCCATTACACCTTCAGCATGCCCAACTTGAGTAAGTAAGCTTTGGCTACTGTGGTTTCACACCTCACCCCTAATTCTGTTCTTGTAATTTTCATTTTTCAAAAATTTTTTTAATAGATACCACACGTGCCTGCTCCTGACGAGTGGCTCAAGCCACGAAACGCGTAGAGCTTTTGATGTGCCGTGTCTCCATTAGTGTCATAAGAACTTCAAGTCATGATGTATTCTGTACCCTCTCAGGCTAATGAGGCCATAGGTCCTGCAGGTCATATTTTTTCCAATCAATAGTACATACCTTTATTCTGTGGTGAACCTAGGAATTTTAAATATTTCTAAAAAAATATTTTTACCATGTGATGTGATCATTTTATTACCAATTTAATGTGATTCATGCATACTTTCACTGTTACCAGCATATATACTTTGAACTGTGTCCAACAGTCCTATTACTTACGTATGTTAAATTACTTTTGTTACCTTGATTATGTATGTATTATGCAATGTGTAATAAAATTCCTTTAAATTCACCTTATTACTCCTTGGGCTGTCATATGCTTCACACAAAGTCCCACATCCTTGGTATATGGTTATATACCTTCTTTTTTCAAATATAAATGGGATGGATGTCCATGTCCTTACCAGGTCATGACATCACATAAAGTCCCTAGGGATGGAAATACTTGATCTTACCAGATCATGGCTTCCTAAAAGTCCCTATTTTTTTCCTCCCCCTTTTCCCCCCAATTGTCTTCCTCAAAATTTTGGCAAACAGAAGATTTAGGAGCTGTAATTTCCCCAACATTTTGGCAAACAGAAGATTTAGGAGCTTTAATTTCCCCAAAATTTTGGCAAACAAAAGATTTAAGAGTTTTAATTTCCCCAAAATTTTGGCAAACAGAAGATTTAAGAGTTTTAATTCCCCCCAAAAATTGGCAAACAGAAGATTTAAGATTTTTAATTTCCCCAAAATGTTGGCAAACAGAAGATTTAAGAGTTTTAATTTCCCCAAAAAATTGGCAAACAGATTTAAGAGTTTTAATTTCCCCCAAATTTTGGCAAACAGAAGATTTTGGTAAAATGTAGCTGTTTTTTTCCTTTTGAGAAATGCTTTGGAGTCAATACGAAATTCCAAGATAATGTAAATCTAAAGCCAAAACATTTTTGAATAGTTAAATCTTCCACAAGCTTGACCGGTACTGAACTGCATGTGGAGAGATATGTGTATGTGACCAACACACTCGAGGGAAATGGCTTGGGTTTGTTCGGATGAGGTGGTGGAGTGATTCCAGGGTAGTCATCAGAAATCTTGGGGCCCCTTGCACAGCTTTAGGCCTGGGCCCTCCCAGGCCTGACCACCAACATTCCCCAGGGCCCACCCACTGGCCATCCCACCAAATCCGACAGTCCCATATATTCAGCAAAGAGACATTATTATTATTATACAGGATTTATATGGCGCCAACAGTTTGCGCATCGCTTTACAACGTGAGGGCGGACAGTACAGTTACAATACAGTTCAATACAAGAGGAATCAGAGGGCCCAGCTCGCTAGAGCTTACATTCTAAGAGGAAGGGTCAAAAGATATATAAGGTAATGAGGGGATGAGCTGGTGGAGAAAATAAAAGTACAGTTGTTAGGTGGGGAAAAGTTTTTAGTGACCTTCAAAAAGTGGATAGAGTTGGAGATAGTCGGACAGATTGGGGTAGGGGATTCCAAAGGATGGGAGAGGCTCGGGAGAAGTCCTGGACATGTGCCTCTTCCCCTGACTTCTCCCTCAAGAGCAATGGCACAACCATCCACCCATCCCTGCATGCCAGGGTGCTAGGTGTTATCCTAGATTCTGAACTCTCCTTTCAGCCCCACATCCAATCACTTTCCAAGGCTTGCTGCGTCAACCTTCGCAACATCTCTAAAATATGACCCTTCCTAACCAATGAAACCACAAAGCTCCTAATTCACTCCCTGGTCATCACTCGCCTTGTCTACTGCAACTCCACCCTCATTGGCTTACCTTTAAATAGGCTATGGCACTTTCAGTCCATCATGAATGCTGATGCCAGACTTATCCACCTTACAAACCGCTCAGCGTCTGCTACCCCTCTCTGCCAATCCCTCCACTGGCCTCCATTCAGCATCTGCTACCCCTCTCTGCCAATCCCTTCATTGGCTTCCACTCACGCAACTAATGAAATTCAAAATACTAACAATAACTTACAAAGCCATCCACAACTCTGCCCCCAGCTACATCACTAACCTAGTCCCAAAATACCAACCAATTCATTCTCTTCATTCCTCCCAAGACCTCCTGCTCTCTAGCTCCCTCGTCACCTCCTCCCAACATTCCCATATATTCAGCAAAGAGACAGCCCAATCCAGCAGAGACATCCCCATATATTCAGCAAAGAGACATCTCAATCCAGCAAAGAGACATCCCCATCCAGTAAAGAGACGGCCCAATCCAACAGAGACATCCCCATATATTCAACAAAGAGACATCCCAATCCAGCAAAGAGACATCCCCATATAGCAAAGAGATATCCTCATATAGAAAATACATTCCCATATATTCAGCAAAGAGACATTCCCATCTAGTAAAGAGACATCCCAATCCAGCACAGAGACGGTCTAATGCCGCGTACACACGGTCTGACTTTTCAGCTACAAAAGTCCTACAGCCTGTCCGACAGACTTTCGACTGACTTTTGGCGGACTTGCGGCAGACTTTCTAACAAACGGACTTGCCTACATACGATCACACAAAAATCCGATGGATTCGTACGTGATGACGTACACCGGACTAAAATAGGGAAGTTGATAGCCAGTAGCCAATAGCTGCCCTAGCGTGGGTTTTTGTCCGTCGGACTAGCACACAGACGAGCGGATTTCTGGGTCCGGCGTAGTTACGACGTAAAGATTTGAAGCATGTTTCAAATCTAAAGTCTGTCAGATTTGCGGCTGGAAAAGTCCGCTGAAAGTCCGGGGAAGCCCACACACGATCGGATTGTCAGCCGTATTTTGTCCGTCGGACTTTTGTAGATGAAAAGTCCGACCGTGTGTACGCGGCAACAGAGACATCCCCATATATTTAGCAAAGAGACATCCCAATCCAGCAAAGAGACATCCCCATATAGCAAAGATATCCTCATATAGCAAAAAACAGCCCAATGCAGCAAAGAGACATCCTAACCAGCAAAGAGGAAGCCCAATCCAACAAAGAGACAGTCATAGCACAGGCCCACATCCAGCACCATTGTCAATCAATTTATCAAAAATGTGATGTCTAACAATTTGTCTCCAGTCCACAGTGAGTCAGTCAGTCAAGCTACATGCAGCACAGCTTTTCCATGCGGCTTAGCTGCGACTGGCACCCAAACCAGCATCTGGTCTGCAGGGAGATGCAAAGTGCAGATGAAATTACTCCGCCTTCCCCTCTCTCAGGCTGCAGCCGGAACTAAGTGAGCTGCATCGGCTCACTCCACAAAGGGTAAGGGTATGTATGGAGTGCTTGGCATACAGCTACAACAGCTAAAAGTGCATTATTATGATGAGTATGATAATAGTTAACAAAGAGTCCAATAATTGTCCTAGGAAACAATGAGTTTGTGTGCTACTTTAGCCAGACCTATGTTGTGGGTTCTGACCAATATCAGTGTTGGCGGCCAGCTGTCAGCGCAGTCATGCTGTCCTGCTCCGAACACGAGCTCTGCCAGTCCCCCTGTCTGTCATGGCTGACGCACAGCCTGCTTGCCCAGCTGATCACCTCCAGCCTTGGAGCCTCGGACACCACTGGGGCGGCCGGGACTGATGATCACCTCTGCCCAGCTGTACGGAAGGGATCCTTGTGGTTACTCTGTTATACATGCCTGTTTATATCTACTCAAATGTGAGTTGAATATGACCCATTAAATTTGAAGCTTTTAACTTCATGCTACAATAAGAGTGGTGCCGCTCTCTCTTCCTCTCTCATCGGCTCACTCCATGGCCGCCCTGCTAAAGCAATAGTAAACAGAGAGTGCTTCTCCCTCACTGTCTCTGGCGGAGGTGCCGGAATGCCGTTTTGGCACGTTCTGCCAAACAAAAAGCCCTGGCTCTTACTATACAGTAAGTTAACAACTCGTTGGTTTGGCCCATACCAACAAGTTGTACTAGCTAGTAAACAGCAGAAACAACTCGTTGGTTGGGGCTCGCACCCGCTACATGTGTATGGGCTGCCCCCTCCCCCAATGATGGCTCTGAGTGATTCCAAAGCCCTGTAGTGATGCACCTGTCAAGAGACTGAAAATTCTCTACGTTAATAGATAAGGGCGCATTTGAGTGTAGCAGTATAAAAACTCAATTTTTATCACATGACAATTGGCAACTTACAAGAAAATGTAATGATATCAGACATATACATGCAGAAACATCATTCAGGGTCAGCTTCTGGGGATTTACCTTTGCAGAACAGGATGAGCTTCTTTGGCAGGGAGTGTAACACCTGTAGCTGTAATGCAAAGGAGACACCATTGGGGGCAGCAGAATAAGTCTAGCAATAGGGGAATGAAAAGCAACTTATGCAAATAGCAACTCACAGAACAAAAGGGTTAAGAGCCTTCTAATATGTGGGTCTTCCACCTCACGTGAATCCAATCATCCATTAATCATCCAGATGTAGGAGAGCCAAGCAGGGTTCAGCTGTCACTGGAGACTATGGATGTGGATGGGAGCCCTGAAGAGCACTGGGAGACCATAAGTGGGCCCTGGAGAGCACTGGGAGACCACACGATGGCCCTGGAGAGCACTGGGAGACCACAAGATGGCTCTGGAGAGCACTGGGAGACCACATGATGGCTGAAGCTCATCCTGTTCTGTGTAGGTCCATACCCGGAAGTTCACCCTGAATGATATTTTTACATGTATATGTGTGATATCACTACATTGTCGTGTAAGTTGCCAATTGTCGTGCGAATATATGCGTTTTTATACTGCTACACCCAGATGCGTCCTTATCTGTTACTGGATTTTCACTGCATCGGACAAAATGATTAAACAAACTATGCATTGGGTGCCTGCTATACTGTTCACAATTCATCAAAGGTTTGGTCCATCTAAAACTGATCTTTCGATTTTTAAAGTTTCTGAGGTACTCTACTGGTAAGATCTTTGCAACTGAGTTCCCAGGTCTTCACATCTGTTGTGGCCATTATGACAGGTTACAACTTTCCCAGAGAAACAGTTTATTTTATTTCAATATTATGGCGAATGCAAGAGGAGTAGCTGGAACTGTTATGGCAAAACCTACATGGCAGGTGACATGGGCTCACCCAAAGGGAGAAAGTATAAGCATCAGATGGTCTTCCCCAGAGCTCCTGATGATGAATTTCGATTTTTCATGTTTTAGAGGTACTCTACTGGTAAGATCTTTGCAACTGAGTTCCCAGGTCTTCACATTTGTTGTAGCCATTATGACAGGTTACAACTTTCCCTGGTAAACTGTTTATTTCAATGTTATGGTGAATGTGAGAGGAATAGCTGTGGGCACCATTGGGAGTACTAATAGAGATTCTGGAAGTCCAGGCAGGGGTGCTGTGAGCACCATTAGGAGTTTTAGTAGATATTCAGGAAGTCCAGGCAGGGGTGCTGTGAGCACCATTAGGAGTTTTAGTAGAGATTCTGGAAGTCCAGGCAGGGGTGCTGTAAGCACCATTGGGAGTTCTAGTAGAGATTCTGGAAGTCCAGGCAGGGGTGCTGTGAGCACCATTGGGAGTACTTGCAGAGATTATGGAAGTCCAGACAGGGGTGCTGTGAGTATCATTGGGAGTACTAGCAGAGATTCTGGAAGTCCAGGCAAGGGTGCTGTGAGCACCATTGGAAGTTCTAGTAGAGATTCTGGAAGTCCAGGCAGGGGTGCTGTGAGCACCATTGGGAGTACTAGCAGAGATTCCATAATTCCAAGCAGAGGTGCTGTGAGCACCATTGGGAGTACTTGCAGAGATTATGGAAGTCCAGGCAGGGGTGCTGTGAGCACCACTGGGAGTACTAGCAGAGATTCTGGAAGTCCAGGCAGGGGTGCTGTGAGTACCATTGGGAGTTCTAGCAGAGCTTCTGGAAGTCCAGGCAGAGGTGCTATGAGTACCGGTGGGAGTTCTAGCAGAGATTCTGGAAGTCCAGACAGGGGTGCTGTGAGCACCATTGGGAGTACTAGCAGAGATTATGGAAGTCCAGGCAGGGGTGCTGTGAGTATCATTGGGAGTACTAGCAGAGATTCTGGAAGTCCAGGCAAGG
This sequence comes from Lithobates clamitans, assembly GCA_037952925.1. Taxonomy (NCBI): domain Eukaryota; kingdom Metazoa; phylum Chordata; class Amphibia; order Anura; family Ranidae; genus Lithobates; species Lithobates clamitans. The sequence goes on along the minus strand of JBBGZY010000985.1, from coordinate 146,630 downwards.
GTGCTGTGAGCACCATTGGGAGTTCTAGTAGAGATTCTGGAAGTCCAGGCAGGGGTGCTGTGAGCACCATTGGGAGTACTAGCAGAGATTCCATAAGTCCAAGCAGAGGTGCTGTGAGCACCATTGGGAGTACTTGCAGAGATTATGGAAGTCCAGGCAGGGGTGCTGTGAGCACCATTGGGAGTTCTAGCAGAGATTCTGGAAGTCCAGGCAGAGGTGCTATGAGTACCGGTGGGAGTTCTAGCAGAGATTCTGGAAGTCCAGACAGGGGTGCTGTGAGCACCATTGGGAGTACTAGCAGAGATTCTAGAAGTACAGGCAGAGGTGCTGTGAGCACCATTAGGAGTAATAGCAGAGATTCTGGAAGTCCAGGCAGAGGAGCTGTAAGCACCATTGGGGGCTCTAGTAGAGATTCTGGAAGTCCAGGCAGGGGTGCTGTGAGCACCATTGGGAGTACTAGGAGAGATTCTGGAAGTCCAAGCAGAGGTGCTGTGAGCACCATTAGAAGTACAAGCAGAGATTCTGGAAGTCCAAGAAGGGGTGCTGTGAGCACCATTGGAAGTTCTAGTAGATATTCTGGAAGTCCAGGCAGGGGTGCTGTGAGCACCATTGGGAGTTCTAGTAGATATTCTGGAAGTCCAGGCAGGGGTGCTGTGAGCACCATTGGGAGTACTAGCAGAGATTCTGAAAGTCCAGGCAGAGGTGCTGTGAGCACCATTGGGAGTTCTAGCAGAGATTCTGGAAGTCCAGGTAGGGGTGCTGTGAGTACCATTGTGAGTTCTAGCAGAGATTCTGGAAGTCCAGGCAGAGGTGCTGTGAGTACCATTGGGAGTTCTAGCAGAGATTCTGGAAGTCCAGGCAGGGGTGCTGTGAGTACCATTGGAAGTACTAGCAGAGATTCTGGAAGTCCAGGCAGCGGTGCTGTGAGTACCATTGGGAGTTCTAGCAGAGATTCTGGAAGTCCAGGCAGAAGTGCTGTGAGTACCATCGGGAGTTCTAGTAGAGATTCTGGAAGTCCAGGCAGAAGTGCTGTGAGTACCATTGGGAGTTCTAGTAGAGATTCTGGAAGCCCAGGCAGAGGTGCTGTGAACACCATTGGGAGTTCTAGTAGAGATTCTGGAAGTCCAGGCAGGGGTGCTGTGAGCACCATTAGGAGTACTAGCAGAGATTCTGGAAGTCCCGGTGGAAATGGAGGTCTTGGGAATCCTGGAAACACAGATATGGGAGGTGTAGGAGCGTGCTCTGGAAATTTAGAGATAGGCGGTGAGAAATGCTCATAATAGGCACACGGAAAGGTGAACGGGAACACCCAAAATTCCCAGGTGGACAAGAACAGTCAGGAATTATGGCCGGGACATCTCACTGTTGAAGCATCCAGTACATATGGGAAGCCAGGGGCTCAACCAGCATCAAAAAGGGGAAGGGAAATAAGAGAAGGGGGGAAGATAAGGGAAAGGACATGGACCTTTTGGCCAGAGTGTCAACTGGCCAGGTCAATGGTAGGAGTTCCGACTCATCCAAAGTGAGGATGGAGTTCACCAATGAGGACCCATATGGGATTCAGAACAGGCAGAGGGTGAGGGAAGATATCTTCAAAAAATGGGGTCCGTACCCTCAAGAAGAGAGGTGGGAACACACAGTGGAATACTCCTAAGATAAGCTTTATTGAAAATTTGCACACAAATAAACAATTTGTAAACATTCACAAAAGACGGCAAAAAAGTTTGAAACAACATTATTATGAGCCCACCAGGCTCAATCTATAACTAAAATATCACCTTTTTGGGTAGGCTGAACCTTTATGGCTCTCCTAGGCAATTATAGATCCTCACCCTCTTCTTATAATATGGAATTATGGCTGAGCATTGGTAAAGTCATGGAATTCACGCTGTGTTCACTTTTTTTTTTCCTCTCATACGACCACATATTTGTTTTTTATAAAAGGGAATTAATTTATCAGCTTGTTTCACTCGGCATGTCTAATACATCTGAAAAATCTCCCTCATAAAGAGATATCTATTACGTCTGCTCCGCGTGTCGCGCCCTTTTGCATTGACAAGTGTAATTCTGCATGTAAATACCCCCGGCAGCACACGCATGTGGAGTGCGCAGTTATTTCATCCCTTATCTGCGGCAGAAACCGTCTAATAATAAGCGGCGTGATAAGGGGAGATCAGTGACAAATAGAAGCATTTACAACATAATGCGAGGACTTTGAAATGCCGCTCGCCTTGACATTTCAGGGATCGGCAATATTCTTTCTGTTCACCAGATGAATTTAACCAATTTGTTATATGTGACAGTAACTAAAGGCGTGCAATATGGAGCCTGTGCCGCTTCCGCGCCGCGCACGGTATCAGATAAGCGGGAAATGATGTTCTTTCTTTCACAGCAGTTACCGGAAAATATTCAGAACGTCCAATTTGAAGGATTTTTATTTACACATTCAGAGTGATCTTTTCACTTCCAGAGGTGGTACGAGCCAGACCTCAACCAAGGAGAGTCACGGATCGCAGGAAAATAAAGCCTGAATGTCTTTTTGGAATAGTGTAAGGAAGGGTTAGACCACGTTGTGTCAAACACGAGGCCAGCAGGCCAAGTCGGGTCTGCCAGGTTATTTTATGTCATCCAAGCACCTCTCCTGCAGCTGCAGCCCCCACATCCTCTGCCAGATCTGTGCAGTCACAGAGAGGCTCATCTCTGCACCCCCCCCCCCATCTCAGCAGTCAGCAGCAGAGAGGAGGACAGAACTCCTCCTACAGATACTGTCCTTCGCTGTGCAGCCACAGAGAGTCTCATCTCTGCCCCCCCATCTCAGCAGTCAGCAGCAGAGAGGAGGACAGAACTCCTCCTACAGATACTGTCCTTCGCTGTGCAGCCACATAGAGTCTCATCTCTGCCCCCCCACCCATCTCAGCAGTAGAGAGGAGGACAGAACTCCTCCTACAGATTCTGCCCTTCTCTATGCAGCCGTGGAGTGGCTCATCTCTGCCCCCCCGCCCCCCCCCCCCATCTCAGCAGTCAGCAGCAGAGAGGAGAACAGAAATTCTTCTACAGATCCTGCTGCTCTCTGTGCAGCCGCAGCACCCCCACCTCTCAGACCCCTGGTCTCAGAATTCAGCAGACTCTGGAAGCTGACTCGAGCCCTCCTCTGGTCCGCCTTCAGACCATACACTTTCTGCTTCCCAGCTGTGCCCCCCCACATCTTCCTGTTCAGTCTAACATTGATCAAATGCATTGGAGGTACCACTGTGTTGTGTGAGTGGTGGAGAATGTGAGGGAGCTCTTAGGGTTTGGTGTGGTAGAAACAGGTAGATGAATTTCACGCAAGGAGGCATGGTGGTATATTCAGTTGACAGCAGTGGCGGCTGGTGGTATTTTTTTTTGGGGGGGGGGCAAACAATGTACCCACAGCCACCAAATCCCCATCCCCCCCGGTCAGTCGGGTCACCAGCCCCACACTTACCCCATCTAGGTCGCGGGCAGCGGGTTCTCCTGCGTTTTCCTCCTCCTCGGCATTACAGCGGCTTCCGCCACGAGTCTCCTCCTTCCTCCTCCTAGGCGGCCAATAGGATCGTTTCTCCTCTCGGCCAATCCGGTAACGGGTCTTCCTTATTGGCCCCGGGGGAGAATCAGGGAATATTAATTCGCTATTGTCTCACAACTGGGTGGGCTCAGGGTGCAGTGCTCTGCACCCCGAGCCCACCCTTTTTTTTAAGCCAATAAGAGCCTCAGGCTATGGTGGGGAGGGTTGGGGATTTGTGCCAGAAGAGATCGTTTTTTTTGGGAGGGGGATTTGTGATAGTAGGGTTGATTGGGAGGTATTAGTGGTAAGGGGGGAAATTTAGGAGGGGGAGGGATGTGTGCTAGGAGGGTGGAGAATTTGTGCTGGGAGGGGTGATTTGTAGTGAGGGGAGAGGATGTGTACTGTTGGGGGGGGACTTGATTGGGACTTGAGTATTTGTGCTAGGAGGAGTGATTTTTTTGAGGGGTCGATTTGTGCCGGGGGTGATTTGCGGAGAGAGAGGATAAAGATAAAAGATAAAGATTTGTACTGGGAGGGGGGATTTCTGCAGGGTGGTGGGTTTGCCCTGTGAGGAGGGGGAATTTATGCTTAGGGGTAAGCATGCAGATTAGTCCCCAATTTTTTTTTGGGGGGGGGATTTTTGCTGACATATAATGCTCTTACATCTTGGGGGGCGCAGTTTGGCATGTTTGCCCGAGGCTCTTGATGACCTTGTCCGGGCAGTGCTGACAGGGAGTGATTTATTTATGTTTGTATCAGCCTGGCACTCTGCTTGAAAATATAAAAGTCCCGCTGTGTTCAATCACAGCAGAGCCGGCGGGCGGGGGCGCTTGTGCACATGTCCCCGAAACTAGAAGAAGGCTGCAACGTTTAATCAAATACAGCCTCACCAGCGCCCATCAAATGCAGCCTCACCAGTGCCCATCAAATGCAGCCTCACCAGTGCCCATCAAATGCAGCCTCACCAGCGCCCATCAAATGCAGCCTCACCAGTGCCCATCAAATGCAGCCTCACCAGTGCCCATCAAATGCAGCCTCACCAGTGCCCATCAAATACAGCCTCACCAGCGCCCATCAAATGCAGCCTCTCCAGCGCCCATCAAATGCAGCCTCTCCAGCGCCCATCAAATGCAGCCTCACCAGTGCCCATCAAATACAGCCTCACCAGCGCCCATCAAATGCAGCCTCTCCGGTGCCCATCAAATGCAGCCTCTCCAGTGCCCATCAAATGCAGCCTCTCCAGTGCCCATCAAATGCAGCCTCACCAGCGCCCATCAAATACAGCCTCACCAGCGCCCATCAAATGCAGCCTCTCCAGCGCCCATCAAATGCAGCCTCTCCGGTGCCCATCAAATGCAGCCTCTCCAGTGCCCATCAAATGCAGCCCCACCAGCGCCCATCAAATGCAGCCTCTCCAGCGCTCATCAAATGCAGCCTCTCCAGCGCCCATCAAATGCAGCCTCTCCAACGCTCATCAAATGCAGCCTCTCCAGCGCACCCATCAAATGCAGCCTCACCAGTGCCCATCAAATGCAGCCTCTCCAGCGCACCCATCAAATGCAGCCTCTCCAGCGACCATCAAATGCAGCCTCTCCAGCGCCCATCAAATGCAGCCTCTTCAGTGCCCATCAAATGCAGCCTCTCCAGCGCCCATCAAATGCAGCCTCTCCAGCGCCCATCAAATGCAGCCTCTCCAGTGCCCATCAAATCCAGCCTCACCAGCGCCCATCAAATGCAGCCTCACCAGCGCACCCATCAAATGCAGCCTCTCCAGCGCCCATCAAATGCAGCCTCTCCAGTGCCCATCAAATCCAGCCTCACCAGCGCCCATCAAATGCAGCCTCTCCAGCGCCCATCAAATTCAGCCTCACCAGCGCCCATGACTGCTGCCTACCAGCGCCCATCAATGAATATTTGCCTTCTTCCATTCATTCGGGAGTCAGGATACAGACACAGTCCTCCGCTACCGCTGCGCTTCTGACACTATGTGCGAACGGAGCGGCGGCTGCCTGCTGATGCTGAGACTTAGTTGCTTGCTGCAGAGAGAAGAGAGTAGGAACACCAGTGGCTGGGCGCCCTAGTCCGCAGTGCGCCCTAGGCGGCTGCCTAGTTTGCCTAGTGGTAGCTCCGCCCCTGGGTATATTACAGTGCCTGTATGTGTACTGCAGAAGGTCGACAAGCAGTTAAAAAAAAAAAAAAATCTTAGCCAATTGCAAAAAAAAAACAACCTCACAAAGCAGATTTCACGGCTGCAGTCCGCGGATCCCCCATGGACCGAATATTTCAGCATTCGTTTTCTTCTGCATAAAAATGAATTGCATGCAGATGATTGCTTGGATAATAATGAACTGAATATCGCACTCTGTTAGCACGTCCATGTGAATGTTCCAAATGTTATTTGTCGTTTCAGACAACACCTGCTTTCTCTATAACACTGCGCAGTTCAAACGGGCAGCAATCAAACAGCTCTCGGAATCACGGCTCAAGTCTTCGGCGCCAGACAGCTGGCAAACAACAGCCGCCGCATCTTGTAAATACATCACAAAAAAAAAAAAAAAATGGGGGACAAGAACTCTAAGGTTCAATGAAACTTTAAACAATGACATTGTTCGCTATTAAGCGGCAGCCGAAAACATCTGTGTGATTGCATACGCATAAATCCCAGGAAATCCATTCATATGTAATTCTGTTTACCCCGCGCCCGCCGATTTTTACTGAAAGATTACAATGCAGGCAAAAAAAAAAAGAAATGACCATATGGGTAACTGTCGAATAAAAACCACTTGCCAGAGTTTTTCTTTTCACAGTTGAATGTCACTGAAAGCGTTCCAGAAGCTCTCGCCGTTGTTTTTCTCTCTCTCTCTCTGAAAGTCCGCTTCCGAAAATGCGTTGGGAAGGACAAAACTGCCATTAACTCCGAGGTGATATATTACTTATGATATAAAGCAGATGGACAGACGGAACGCGGAGAAAAACAACGAAGGCAGACATGGCGGAACGTTTCAAAAAGTTGTCACGGGGAGCACAAAATGACGATTAGGAAAATCAATCTTGTAGGATCACCAACAGAGGCAAGGACCTAAAATAAACGCCAAAGTGGCTTCAGCCCCCCCTACACAGATATGAAAGGACATCAGTCACTCCTTCCATGGCTGAAGGCACATTGGTATCCAGATTGGGGAAATAAGTGAGATTTAAAATATATCTGTAGCCAGGCCCTGGAGGGAAGGGTTTTTTCTTTGTGGGTTCTTCTTGGGTTGGACCTTTGTGCTATAAAAGTGTAGCAAAGTCCCGAGGCTCTGGAAGCCCAATGGTGACCTCCAAAGTTAGCGACATCTGACATCCTTTTGTGTAGAGTGGGTTGCAAGGCATGGTGGGTGTAATCCAAGATGAAAGGGTGGGCGCCAGACACTTTTAGAATGCAAAAAGAGATTTATTGTCTCTCGAACAGAACTGTGGGAGAGAGGGTTTGGGCCAGGACACCCTTAGGTAGATGCAATGTCAATTGGCAGACTGAGAGACTTCTACAGGCAGACAGCTATACAGGTGAAGGCCTCCAGCCGGACACCACTTCTGTATAGGTAGGACGCTGTCTCCTATGGCAATAATCTTGTAGAAGTTACTAACTGTAATTGTATCCATCTATTTGCAACATGAACAGTTCTCAGCTTACCCCACAATCACTCGCGATGGGTCTTCACTCAACGAGCTCCCAGTCTCTCTCACTAGACTTCAGATCCAATAGCCACGGGATCCCTCAAGCTCCTTCACTGTTAGCACTCAATATCTTCCTCAAGAGTTACCTCCACTTCCCTGCTGGGTCCCTGGTTTGGCACTCACTGATACTCTTCAAGCTTCACCCCCACTGACACGTTAGGTTCCTGGCTTGGCACTCACTAATGCTCCACAAACGTCACCTCTGCTGTCCCGCTGGGTCCCTGGTTTGGCACTCACTGATACTCTTCAAGCTTCACCCCCATTGACACGTTAGGTCCCTGGCTTGGCACTCACTAATGCTCCACAAACGTCACCTCTGCTGTCCCGCTGGGTCCCTGGCTTGGCACTTGCTGAGGTTTTCCCACTTCTTCGCCGTCCCCGGTTGGCGAGAAGTCTGCTCTGGTACTGTCCCCAGCTTACTCACAGTGATCTCCGGTAATAAGGTGGATGGTCCCTTATTGGCGACAGCTTCCCCTTCCACCTCCGACCACAGCTGGATCCCCGGCCGGAGGAACTTCTGGTTGGACTGCAAGCCTGCAGTCCCAACCCTATGCTGCTCTCCTGCTTCTGGACAGGCCTCAGACAGCCTAGCAGCCAGATGGCCCCAGGATAGGCCTCAGGCTTCCGTCAGAGCTAAATTCCAGTCATTATTGGACTATGCTTCTGCAGGTATGCTGGGGCAGCCACAAGCCTGTAGTTAGGGACTAGGGATGTTAGAAAATGTTTGCACTTTACCTTAGTAACAGAAAGATGATGCTGTCTGTGAGTCACCAGCCTACTCTGAGCCACTCCCCGCCCACCCAGATCAAAGAAAACAGGCCTAGGCCTGCCTAAATTTACCTGCTCTGACAGAAAAACTCTATCTAGCACCTACACTAAAGAGAGGGTGCTACACTTAAATGACTGGCCCACCGTAGAACAGTACAGTCCAGCAAGCTCTCAATATGGTATTACACTGTAATGTTACCAGAGGGCAGCCTCTGCTGGAGGGGTGGTGGTATGAGATGTAACTGGATAGCACTAGCCCCCTGAAAAGGGATCCTCAGGAGTTTCTTTGGCTCCAGTGTTTCTTACACTGTCCATAATTTCCAGGAACCTGACCCTACACTAAGTACTGTCTGTGCCTAGCAGGTTCCTCTGCCTAGCCTGCCACTCGCTCAAAGCACACCCAATTGGCAAGGGATACACTGTTTAAAGGCCTAATGGAGTCCCCCAGGGAACAATCTCCCTTAACAGACTCCCCTTCCCCTGTAGTATTGGCACAGTGCCACCTACAGACGGAAAGAAGACCTACACCTACCTACACCATAGCGTTGTTATGGCTGCTATGGTGGTAGTTCCACCACTGGTTGACTTTGATTTCAGTTCAGATCACAGGAAGAGACAAGGATTCATTATTTCTTGCAAGATAAACAGGTATTTTTTTTGTGCTTGCCTAAAAATGAGTCTAAAAAAGAAAACGAATGCAGCTACAACCAAGGAAGGATGAGCTGCATTATATTTTTTCTTGGGTTTAGGATTGTAAAGGTAGGGTGATGGGATGGTCATCACGTCCTCCATGTTTCCCTCCTCATTAGGCGCCAGTTAAAGGTTACATGAGAGGCCTACCCTCGGGGTGGGTTCTTCCGGGATAGGCACTTTGTACAGGGTCACTACCATCCACATGGGTTACCTTTACTTGATCCACGCTCAAGATCCGGTAGGTGATAAACATGGAGGAACTCTACCAAACTTTCTTGATATCATATACACCAACACGGTTACTTGTGCATTTAGGAGAGACACGCAGAGCCAATGCCCTCCCCACCTACCTGTCCAGCATATCATGGCTACTTCACTCCCAATAACAGTATGGGGTCCCGCCATGCACCTAGCATGGACTCCATGTGTGCACTCGACTTAACCCTTACTTTTCCACAGGGGCGTTGCTAGGTGGCAAAAAGACCAGGGGCTTCAGCCCGAATTCCAAGGCCGGCACGGGGGGTTGGTTGGGGTGGGGGTCGATGGTGGTGGTAGTGGCGCAGGTTTTTTTTGGCTGGGTGGTGGGGTTGTGTGGTGGGGGGTAGGCTCACTTGCTGGTTGCTACCTGGCTTACCAGTGCCCATCAATGGTGATCACTAAACTCACCTGCCTGACACACTGACATACATACACTGACCTACCTACCTAACATACATACACTGACCTACCTGACATACATACACTGACCTACCTACCTGACATACATACACTGACCTACCTACCTGACATACATACACTGACCCACCTGACATACATACACTGACCTACCTACCTGACATACACTGAACTACCTGACATATACTGACCTACCTACCTGACATTCACTGACCTACCTGACCAGGAGACAGACTTCATGTGTCCTGCAGCAGCGCAGAGCAGCTCAGCTCAGCCGTGGTGTGCGGTGTGCCCATCATCACAGCAGGCAGCCAGAGGAGGAGAGGAGAGCCACCCGCCTGAGTGCCATCACAGCAAAGCGGCGCGCCTATGATGGACGTCACAAGTCCCACGGTCCCGGCATTGGATCAGTGGGGCGTCCGTCGTAGGCACTGCAGGCTCCAGAAGGCCGGATCTGCTATGTCACTCGGCTGCACTCGGGATCAAATGGGTCCCCGCTCGGGGCTAACAATAAAATGGTGCATGCCTGAGACCCGGGGGTTTTCGGGGACGCATTCGGGGCTCCGGCCCCAGCCCACCCCTCTCGACGCCACTGCTCTTCCATACCTGTGTACAGGATGAGGGCCTTGGCTCTGCAGATCTGCTCTCATTGCTATGGAGAGGCAGATCGCAGGCCGAAGGAGTGCCGACAACATCTCCCTCACTGCAAGCAAAGCAAAAACGAGAAACTAAGAGATCTATTAGTAAAAGTAGCACACATTACACATTGTTAGGTACATATTAAACCCCTTGATCGCCCCTAGATGTTAACCCCTTCCCAGCCAGTGTCATTAGTACAGTGACAGTGTATAGTATTATCACTGATCACTATATTAGTTTCATTGGGGGATGTCAGCGACAGTTAGTCAGTTCCCACCCAGCGTCAGTTAGTGTGAGATTTCCGCCGCACTATTGCAGTCCCAATATAAGTCGCTGATCATTGCCATTATTAGTATTAAAAAAATCCAAATTCCAGTATATATCCCCTAGTTTTATCAAAAACATGTAGCAGAATACACTTTGGCCCAAATGTATTTAACCACCTCAATACAGGGCACATACACCCCCTTCCTGCCCAGGCCATTTTTCCGCTTTCTGTGCTGTCACACTTTGAATGACAATTGCGCGGTCATGCTACACTGTAACCATGTGACATTTTTAATATTTCATTCACACAAATAGAGCTTTCTTTTGGTGGTATTTAATCACTCCTCTTTTTTTGAAAAATAACAGTTTTTCTTCATATGGTCAGTAAATTTTGTAAATAAGTAATTTTTTTCCTTCACTGATGGGCGCTGATGAGGTGGCACTTATGGGCACTGATTAGGTGGCACTGATGAGGAGGCACAAATATGCCGCACTTAAGGGCACTGATATGTGGCACTGATAGGCGGCACTGATGGGCATAGATAGGCAGCACTGGTGGGCACAGATAGGCAGCACTAATGGGCACTGATGGGTGACATTGATGGGCAGCAGTGATGAGTGTTGATGGGCACCAGTGATATGCATTGATGGGCAGCACTGACTGGCATCACTGATGGCCACTGATTGCTGGCACTTGTGGGCACTGATTGGTGCCAATTGTGGGCACTGAATGCTGCCAGTGCTGGCAATTAATTGTAGTCAGTGCCCTGATTACATCCCTAGATGTCCCCCTGTGAGGAGATGCCGCTGATCTGTTCTCCTTTCCTCACACTCTGTCAGTGTGAGGCGAGGAGCGCCGGTTACCGGCATCTCAGTGTGTACCTGTGACCGGCTGTGATTGGACACAGCCGATCACATGGTTAAAGAGCCGCAGCCGCGGCTCTTTGCACTGATCGGGGTCGCGCTGTGTCCTAGCCCCCAGGGGCATACGAGGGCGGTCGTTCTGGGAGGCCGTCATATGACGTCCACTGCGCCGCGCCGCGCCGCCCAGCCATCATTTGACAGCCGGCGGGCGGGAAGGGGTTAAAAATTATGTCTTTTTTTTTAGGGCTGTTACTGATTTAATATTTTCGTGTTCGATTAATCGATTTTTTTTTAATCGATTAATTGACTAATTTCGATTAATTAAAATGCACATACAGATCCAACTACTTTTAGCTGATTTAGCACCGTTGTTATGGCAACGGCCGAAGCCGGACATAGCGGGGCATGGCTAGGACGTCACACGTCATAAACTCAGCCTCACCGTGCCCATAATCTCAGCCTTACCGTGCCCATAATGCAGTCTCACCGTGCCCATAATCTCAGACTTATCGTGCCCATAATGCAGTCTCACCATGCCCATAATCTCAGACTTACCGCGCCCATAATCGCAGGATTACCGTGCCCATAATGCAGTCTCACCGTGCCCATAATCGCAGCCTCACCATGCCCATAATCGCAGCCTCACTGTGCCCATAATGCTGTCTCACCATGCCCATAATCGCAGCCTCGCCGTGCCTATAATGGCAGCCTCACCGTGCCTATAATGCTGTCTCACCGTGCCCATAATCGCAGCCTCGCCGTGCCCATAATCTTAGCCTTACCGTGCCCATAATGCAGTCTCACCGTGCCCATAATCTCAGACTTATCGTGCCCATAATGCAGTCTCACCATGCCTATAATCTCAGACTTACCGCGCCCATAATCGCAGCCTCACCGTTCCCATAATCGCAGCCTTATAGTGCCCATAATCGCAGCCTCACCATGCCCATAATCTCAGCCTTACCATGCCCAAATTGGCAGCCTTACCGTCCCCATAATCGCAGCCTTATCGTGCCCACAATGCAGTCTCACCGTGCCCATAATCTCAGACTTACCGCGCCCATAATTGCAGGATTACCGTGCCCATAATGCAGTCTCACCGTGCCCATAATCGCAGCCTCACCATGCCCATAATCGCAGCCTCACTGTGCCCATAATGCTGTCTCACCGTGCCCATAATCGCAGCCTCGCCGTGCCTATAATGGCAGCCTCACCGTGCCTATAATGCTGTCTCACCGTGCCCATAATCGCAGCCTCGCCGTGCCCATAATCTTAGCCTTACCGTGCCCATAATGCAGTCTCACCGTGCCCATAATCTCAGACTTATCGTGCCCATAATGCAGTCTCACCATGCCTATAATCTCAGACTTACCGCGCCCATAATCGCAGCCTCACCGTTCCCATAATCGCAGCCTTACCGTGCCCATAATCGCAGCCTCACCATGCCCATAATCTCAGCCTTACCATGCCCAAATTGGCAGCCTTACCGTCCCCATAATCGCAGCCTTATCGTGCCCACAATGCAGTCTCACCGTGCCCATAATCTCAGACTTACCGCGCCCATAATTGCAGGATTACCGTGCCCATAATGCAGTCTCACCGTGCCCATAATCGCAGCCTCACCATGCCCATAATCGCAGCCTCACTGTGCCCATAATGCTGTCTCACCGTGCCCATAATCGCAGCCTCGCTGTGCCTATAATGGCAGCCTCACCGTGCCCATAATGCTGTCTCACCGTGCCCATAATCGCAGCCTCACTGTAGTCAGTGCCTGTGCCTGGATTACACAGTCTGCGGGCATCTCCCGCTGTGTGTCTCAGAGCTGAGTGTGAAAACTTTGGCCGCGCTGTGAGAAAAGTCCCGCCCTCCTCCTAGATCAGCTCGTGTGATAGACAGAACACTGTGTCTATAGACAGAACACTGCGTCTATCACACAAGCTGATCTAGGAGGAGGGCGGAACTTTTCTCACAGCGCGGCCAAAGTTTTCACACTCAGCTCGGAGACACACAGTGGGAGATGCCCGCAGACTGTGTATGACATATAGTGGAGGAGGAGGAGGGAGCAGAGCGCTGCGCTTCAGCCACAGCTTGGCCCAAAGCAGCCTCAGGGCAGGCAGCCTACCGATCAAAAAAATTTTGATCGATCAAAAAAAAATTAACGATTAATCCAGGAATTAATTGTTAATTTCCGCAGCCCTACTTTTTTTTTGTTTCTATCAACACAAAAAACCCCCAGTGGTGATTAAATACCAGCAAAAGAAAGTTCTATTTGTGGGAAAAAAAATCATATAAATGTAATTTGGGTACAGTGCTACGATAACTGGAAAGTTTCCTTTCATGTTGTGAGCGCTGCCGGTCTGCCGGCCATCTCTTTGCGCATCTTCCTGGATTCCCAGCATTGTTTGCAGCTTCTCCATTTCTAAGGACTACATATCCCATGGTACCTTGCTGATTCCTGTACTGACTCCACCTTGTGAAATGCCTTCTCTCAGAAGGCGGGCTCTGTGAAATGTGTAATCCTTAATAACACCCATTAGTGATTTCATACACATATTCTTAAAGGTTATATGTGTGTGTGTGTATTATTGTACAATCCTAAAGTTAGTTCCCATTATGTCCCAGACATATTTATCAGCATTTATGATTATATTTACAAACAAAGTCTGGGCGTATCGCCAAGCTGTCTACAAGTATTTTCTAGTTCTCACTTCCGTATAATAACAATGTTGCCACATATGATACTGGTCAACTAAAAACAATCGTTAAAGACTCACTCTAAGTTAAGTCACAATAAAAGCACAAAGTACATAATTAAGGGGGAGTCTTTAGAAGACCCTTAGACCAGCAGTGCCCCCTCACAGGGTATAGTGACTCCGGGTTACAGAATTCCAGGACGTCAAAGTGTGAGATCTTCACAAACGTCAAAATGGTTCAGAGTAATGGCAGGAGGCTGGAAATAATTGGAATACACTGTGGAGATGAAGATAGGATTTTACAGTGCCTTGAAAAAGTATTCATACCCCTTGACATTCCCCACATTTTGTCATGTTACAACCAAAAACGTAAATGTATTTTATTGGGATTTTATGTGATAGACCAACACAAAGTGGCACATAATTGTGAAGTGGAATGAAAATGATAAATGATGCAAATAAATATGTGAAAAGTGTGTGGGGGGGGGGGCATTTGTATGGCGCCCCCCTGAGTCAATACTTTGTAGAACCCCCTTTCTCTGCAATTACAGCTGCAAGTCTTTTTGGGGATGTCTCTACCAGCTTTGCACATCTAGAGAGGGACATTTCTGCCCATTCTTCTTTGTAAAATATCTCAAGCTCTGTCAGATTGGATGGAGAGCGTCTGTGAACAGCAATTTTCAAGTCTTGCCACAGATTCTCAATGTGATTTAGGTCTGGACTGTGACTGGGCCATTCTAACACATGAATATGCTTTGATCTAAACCATTCCATTGTAGCTCTGGCTGGATGTTTCGGGTCGTTGTCCTGCTGGAAGGTGAACCTCCACCCCAGTCTCAAGTCTTTTGTAGACTCCAACAGGTTTTCTTCTAAGATTGCCCTGTATTTGTCTCCATCCATCTTCCCATCAACTCTGACCAGCTTCCCTGTCCCTGCTGATGAAAAGCATCCCCACCACATGATGCTGCCACCGCCATGTTTGACGGTGGGGATGGTGTGATCAGGGTGATGTGCAGTGTTAGTTTTCCCCACACATAGCGTTTTGCTTTTAGGCCAAAAAGTTGAATGTTGGTCTCCTCTGACCAGAGCACCTTCTTCCACATGTTTGCTGTGTCCTCCACATGGCTTCTCATAAACTGCAAACAGGACTTCTTATGACTTTCTTTCACCAATGTCTTTCTTCTTGTCACTCTTCCATAAAGGGCAGATTTGTGGAATGCACGACTAATGCCGCGTACACACGACCGGTTTTGCCGTCGGAATAAACTCTGAAGGTTTTTCCGAGGGAATTCCGCTCAAGCGGTCTTGCATACACACGGTCAAATGAAATTCCGACCGTCAAGAACGCGGTGACGTACAACACGTACGACGGCACTATAAAAAGGAAGTTCAATAGCCAGTGCGCCACCCTTAGGGCTCCTTCTGCTAATCTCGTGTTTATCTTGTGTTAGTAGAAGTTTGGTGAGAGACGACGATTTGCGCTTTTCAAACTCGTGATTTTCAGATCGTTTTACTGCTGTTCATGAGATCTTGAGAAATAATAAAGAAATAAGTTTGTCAGAACTCTGTGTGAATATCAGCAGCAAAACAACTTCATTATTCTAGCATTATAAAGCACAAAAGAATGTGCTGCATTAAAAGATCACAGAATTTGCAGCATGAGGAATGTGCTATCTCAATTACCAGACCGAGCGCTTCCGTCTCGTACTTGCTTCAGAGCATGCGTTGTTTTTGGTACGTCGGAACAGCATACAGACGAGCGTTTTTTTTCCGACAGGAATTTGTTCCGGCGGAAAAATAAAGAACATGTTCTCTATCTAAGTCCGTCTGAATTTTCAACGGAAAAAGTCCGATGGGGCGTACACATGGTCGGAATATATGATGAAAAGCTCCCATCAGACTTTTTCTGTCGGAAATTCGACCGTGTGTACGCGGCATAATAGTTGTCCTGTGGACACATTCTCCCACCTGAGCTGTGGATCTCTGCAGCTCCTCCAGAGTTACCATGGACCTCTTGTCTCTTCTCTGATGAATGCTCTCCTTGCCCGGCCGGTCAGTTTAGGTGGACGGCCATGTCTTGGTAGGTTTGCAGTTGTGCCATACTCTTTCCATTTTCCGATGATGGATTGAACAGAGCTCCGTGAGATGTTCAAAGCTTGGGAGATTTTTTTATAACCTAACCCTGCTTTATACTTCTCCACAAGTTTATCCCTGACCTGTCTGGTGTGTTCCTTGGCCTTCATGATGCTGTTTGTTCACTAAGGTTCTCTAACAAACCTCTGAGGGCTTCACAGAACAGCTGTATTTATACTGAGATTAAATGACACACAGGTGGACTCTATTTACTAATTAGGTGACTTCTGAAGCCAATTGGTTCCACTAGATTTTAGTTAGGGGTATCAGAGTAAAAGGGGGCTGAATACAAATGCCCCCCCCCACACACACACTTTTCACATATTTATTTATATCATTTATCATTTTCCTTCCACTTTGTGTTGGTCTATCACATAAAATCCCAATAAAATACATTTACGTTTTTTGGTTGTAACATGAGAAAGTGTGGGAAATTGCAAGGGGTGTGAATACTTTTTCAAGGCACTGTATCTTTTGACCATGCATACGCTTTAATGATGCATTAACAAATATAAATCTGCTTGAATTTGTGTCCTTTATATCTCTGCCTGGAGTTCAGTTTAAAGTAAAGGTTTAGTAAGTGACAGCCACCTTTTTAGGGGTGTGATAAATTCATGTCTTGGTGGAACAATATAACACAAGGAATAAAAGTTATTTGTGATAATACATTTTTTATGTTGAAAATTTTTTTGTCTACAAAGTCCCGGCGTCATAAAGCAAATTCCCCAAAGTCCGGAATGAACACGCAGCTGCAAACATCCTCCGGCGATGAATTCTTCTGATCCTGGCAGACCTGAAGTCCTTTGAAACGATTTCCCTTATCCTGAGTGTAAAGCACCACGTCCAGGCGTCCATATCTACTGAACGACTCCCGAGTTCTTCAACTCCGAAAAAAAAAAAAAAAAAACACATTTCAGGTTATTGATGAAATACATCAGTG
Organism: Lithobates clamitans; assembly: GCA_037952925.1. Taxonomy (NCBI): domain Eukaryota; kingdom Metazoa; phylum Chordata; class Amphibia; order Anura; family Ranidae; genus Lithobates; species Lithobates clamitans. Next base: position 129,715 of record JBBGZY010000985.1, on the reverse strand, counting down.
AGCTCACACATGTCAGCGGCTTTGCGAGGCTTCACAAATAAAAAAAATGTGATTAGACGTTTATAGAGGCCCTAAACATCGTACAGGGGGTCACATGGACTCCGGCGGCAGATGAGGCTTTGACATGAGCGCGGCAATGTTTTTGATGAATGAACCTGACCGCGTCTCCATAAAATGCTGTGAAAATTCTGAAGGCTGGTGTCATTCCATGGAGGGATCGGCTGGAGGACTGCTTTCTTCAGGCTTCAAACGACGGCCCGCTGTGTCCCAGGCTTTAGGAAATACTTGTAGACTTGTATCTAAAAGACTGCAGACTCCAAAATCCAGGCTTGGTTAGGCAAGGAGCTGTAGGAATAATCCCTAAAGTGGAATGGTTATGTAGTGGTAGGGTGTGCTTGGCTGGATGCCCACCTCGTGCACGGAAGCTGAGAGGCGGGGGGACCACATCTGCTCCCCAACCCTTCACTTTTTGACCTTCTTGCAACACCCAACCCTCCAGGCATACCTGCCCTTAATCTATCCATTAGGTAGCGGTACTACCCCCCGTAGGGGCTGCTGAAAGTTGTGGTCCCACCTGTCACCTCTGCTCAGCCCGTCATTCACTCCTCAGTCACTCTTGAGACAATGAACAGATTTGTACTTTGTTTTGTTGTTTTTATTGAGGGGAATTTAACTTGGATGGGTAAGGAAATTATGAGCTGGCCAGAAATAAATTGATGAATCGCTTAGGACCTCTATTTAGACTGTACTTCAGTCTCCTCCAGCACATCACTTGCTTGCAGATCAGTGGCGGCTGGTGCTCAAAATTTTTTTTTTTTGGGGGGGGGGGGGGGGGGGCGCAAAAAATTTTTGGAAAAAAAACATCAATTGCAGCCACTGTGCCCATCAAACGCTGCCACTGTGCCCATCAAACGCTGCCACTGTGCCCATCAAACGCAGCCACTGTGCCCATCAAACACTTTCACTGTGCCATCAATTGCAGCCACTGTACCATCAAACGCAGCCACTGTGCCCATCAAACACTTTCACTGTGCCATCAATTGCAGCCACTGTACCATCAAACGCAGCCACTGTGCCCATCAAACACTTTCACTGTGCCATCAATTGCAGCCACTGTACCATCAAACGCAGCCACTGTGCCCATCAACTGCTGCCACTGTGCCCAATAAACGCTGCTACTGTGCCATCAAACGCTGCCACTGTGCCATCAAACGCCGCCAGTGTGCCATCAATTGCAGCCACTGTGCCCATCAAATGCTGCCACTGTGCCCATCAAACGCTGCCACTGTGCCCATCAAACACTTCCACTGTGCTGTGCCCATCAACTGCTGCCACTGTGCCATCAATTGCAGCCACTGTGCCCATTAAACGCTGCCACTGTGCCCAATAAACGCTGCCACTGTGCCGTCAAACGCTGCCACTGTGCCCATCAAATGCAGCCATTGTGCCAAACGCTGCCACTGTGCCATCAAACGCTGCCAGTGTGCCATCAAATGCTGCCACTGTGCCCATCAAATGCAGCCACTGTGCCCATCAAATGCAGCCACTGTGCCAAACGCTGCCACTGTGCCATCAAACGCTGCCACTGTGCCATCAAACGCTGCCAGTGTGCCATCAAATGTTGCCACTTTGCCCATCAAACGCAGCCACTGTGCCAAACGTTGCCACTGTGCCCATCAAACGCTGCCACTGTGCCATCAAACGCTGCCACTGTGCCCATCATATGCTGTCAGTGTGCCCATCAAATGCTGCCAGTGTGCCCATCATATGCTGCCAGTGTGTCCATCAAATGCTGCCAGTGTGCCTATTAAATGCAGCATGGCGCTCGCAGATCACCTTTTTTTTACGCCTATTAGAGCCTATGGCTCTGATCAGGTGCTTCAAAAACACCCCCCTCCGCTGTAATTCAGGCGCCCTGCACCTGAAAAGGCTGAATAGGGTGTGGCAGCGGCGGCCATAGATAGATCCATGCAATTCATGAATCTATCTATTGGTGATAGAGGGGGTGGCAGGAGAGAGGGGGCGGCGCCCGTGCGCCCTTAATGCATGGCCACCATTGTTGCAGATTATCTCCTCTCTTTCTCTCCTGCACAACACTTCAACTCCCAGGACTTGCTAGCACATGGTTAGGCCCAAGTCTGACTCAGTCAGACCTTTTTAGATGCCTTTTGCAGGCAAGGACCGCGGGCCCCTTTGAGGCAGCAAAGCAATGATAGCAAAGTCCATGTGTGCTAGCTGTCCCATGGCGGTCTACTGCTCCAAGCTAGTCCGCTTCGGGCCCTGCCAGCCCTCCTGGCCGCAGCTGCCAAAATCCACTGCCCATGACATCACAGTCCTTCCTGCTGGCTCTACATCCATCTCAGACTGTACACTCCGAATCCGCCCCGGCATGCCATCCCAGCTTCCCCAACCAGCCCTCCTGGTTCCCTCCTGGAGACTTGCCTGGCAGCCTGCTGTCCTCTTTGGTTCCTCTCTGTGCCTCCTGTCAAGATATTCTCTGCTTGCTGAGAAGGCCTCTGTCCTGCACCCGAACCCTCAGGTCCAAGGTCACGACCCCTCCTCCAGACTGGGGAAAGGCCAAGACAGCCTAGTACTCCATCTCCAGCTCTTCCACCCGACTACTCCCTCCAGCTGGGCTGACCCCATTTATATCAAGGAGGCCTGCCCCGCTGCCAATCCTAATTGGGGATTGGTCAGGGCTCCCTAAGACACCTCGGACAGATCCACCTCTCTTCCCCTCCTCTCTTCTAGAATCATCTAGAAGCCAGAGGGAGGTAACCAAGAAGCGATACTATGTGTGGGTCACCAGCCTACTCTGAGCCACTCCCAGCCCACACAGATCAAAACCAACAGTCCTAGCTTCGAGTGAGGCCTGTCTCAATTTACCTGCTCTGACAAAAATCTCACCTCTAGCACCTACCTAGGTAGAGGGTGCTACAATTATTATATATGTGCTGCAATTCTCAACACTTATAGAGGTAGGACTGCAGTACACTGGGGTGCCATGACGTGGCCTCTGCAGCTCACGCATATATTTGCAAATGTGTGCAAATGAAACCCCGTTTTAATGTGAACTGTTAAACAGGACAATTTGGTTTGTTGCAGGCTGCCTTGTAAGTGAGCTGGACATTTTTGTTTGTTGGTTTTTGACATGGCCAGTTATAGGTGGGGTGGTTGCCATTTGTTTGTACTATTGGTAATTGGAAGCACTGGATACTTGTGTTGCCATTGTGCTATTGCTGGGTGTCCAGTGCCTCCCCACTACCTTTTAAGGAGAGGTGGGCTCCCTCCAGGCATACCTACCCTCAATCTCTCCATTACTATATATATATATGTTCTAACTTGGGAGACTCTCACAACGTATAGAGATAGGACTGTAGTACACTGGGTTTCCTTGTCGCAGCCTCTGCATATATTTGCAAATGTGTTCAAACAAAACCCCTTGTTTTTTAATGTGAACCGTTAGACGGGACAATTATGTTTTGTTGCAGGCTGGCTGGTTGGTGATCTGGGAATTTTTGTTTGTTGGTTTTTTTAATATTTTTTTAAATTTCTTCAATTTAAATTGGGGCTAATGTGCTGCTACCGTAACCCAAAGGTTTGCCTTACATTTTCAGCGCAGCTCCATTGACTTGTATGGCCAAGTTTAACAATTGTCAACTTGACATGCTGCATTCAATTTCTGGCACGGCCCTATTGACTTGAATGGTCCAGTTTGACAGGCGTCAACTTGAAAGGTCAATTTTATTTCTTTGCGGTTTTATAATGGGGCTAATGATCTCCCAGCGTGAACCCAATGTTTGGCATACGGTTGCAGCGTGACCCTGTTGGCTTGAATGCCCGAGTTTGATGGGTGTCAACTTGACATGCCAATTTATTTGTCAACTTGACACGCCGCATTAAACTTGCTGTGGCCGCGCTGCAAAGCATTGCACCCGCGGCATGTGAACAGCCTCCCCTGGCTTTATTTTAGACTTTAGGTATGTAGGCAGTTAGGTAGTCTGTCACTAGGTGGCGCTGTGCCAGAATAGTGTCTTTCTAGTAGGGCATGCACCGAATCGTTTTTTTGGTGCCGAAACTGATAGCGAAAATGAAAAATACACTACAATACAAAACCGAAACCGATATAGAAAATGACCGATACCGAAAATGACTGTTTTTAAAAAATATTTTTATACAGGAGATGGTCAGAGACTGGGGACATGCTACAGGAGATGATCAGAGACTGGGGACATGCTACAGGAGATGATCAGAGACTGCAGACATAGTACAGGAGATGGTTAGAGACTGCAGACATGATACAGGAGATGGTCAGAGAGTGGGGACATGCTCCAGGAGATGATCAGAGACTGCAGACATAGTACAGGAGATGGTCAGAGACTGCAGACATAATACAAGAGATGGTCAGAGACTGGGGACATGCTACAGGAGATGGTCAGAGACTACGGACATGATACAGGAGATGATCAGAGACTGCAGACATAGTACAGGAGATGGTCAGAGACTGCAGACATGATACAGGAGATGGTTAGAGACTGCAGACATAGTACAGGAGATGGTCAGAGACTGCAGACATAATACAGGAGATGGTCAGAGACTGCAGACATGATAAAGGAGATGGTCAGAGACTGGGGACATGATACAGGAGATGGTCAGAGACTGGTGACATTCTACAGGAGATGATCAGAGACTGGGGACATGGTACAGGAGATGGTCAGAGACTGCGGACATGGTACAGGAGATGGTCAGAGACTGCGAACATGGTACAGGAGATGGTCAGAGACTGCGGACATGATACAAGAGATCAATGCAGCCTCACCAGTGCCTGTCAGATGCAGCCTCACCAGTGCCCATCATGCAGCCCGTGTTTGCCCCTCAGATGCAGCCGCGTGTGCCCATAAGATGCAGCCTCACCTGTGCCCATCATGCAGCTTGCCAGTGCCCGTCATGCAGCCTGCCAGTTCCCGAATCAGAGCGGTGATCACCGTGTGTCACGGAGCTGCATTTGAATTGCCCGGGTCGCAGTAACGATGTCCTGCCTCCTGTAATAACGTCACACCAATTCATTGTCCCACCATTGGATCAGTGTGCCGTCTGTCACAGGAGGCGGGACATTGTTACTGCAGTCTGTGTAGTTAAGCTCCGTGACACACGGAGATCATGGCGAGGAGGGAGGGAGGGAGGGGAGGAGGAGAAGAGAGGAGTGGACTGCGACGCACCGCGCTAGAAGGACATCCCCGTAATGGGCGGCACCAGGGATGTGGCCCCGCCCCCATTTTCAGCGCTGTTATTGGCGTGATTCCTTTTCGGCATTTTGCCGAAAAGGCCATTTTCAGCCGATATGTTTCGGCGGCCGAAATTTCGGGGGATCCCTACTTTCTAGTTGGAGCCCTACTGCAGTGATGTCATGGCTAAATCAGGGACCAAATACAGTGTAAGCCAGGTTGGAAGGAGACCTAGGGCAGTTGGGTAGGGTTGCCGCCTCATCCCTTTAACCACTTTAAGACCGGGCCTACTTTTCAAACTTTCAAGTTAAAATCATTTTGTTTTCCTAGAAAATAACTTAGAACCCCCAAACATTATATATATATTTTTTTCTAACACCCTAGATAATAAAATGGCGGTCATTGCAATATTTTCTGTCACACCGTATTTGCGCAGCGGTCTTACAAGCGCACTTTTTTTGGAAAAAATACACTTTTTAGAATAAAAAAATAAGACAACAGCCCAATTTTTTTTATATTGTGAAAGATGAAAGTTACGCCGAGTAAATTGATACCCAATATGTCACGCTTAAAAGTTGCGCCTGCTCATGGAATGGCGACAAACTTTTACCCTTAAAAATCTCCATAGGCGACGTTTAAATAATTCTACAGGTTGCATGTTTTGAGTTACAGAGGAGGTCTAGAGCTAGAATTATTGCTTTCACTCTAACGATCGCGGCGATACCTCACATGTGTGGTTTGAACACCATTTTCAGATGTGGGTGTTACTCGCATATGCGGTCGCTTTTGCACGCAAGCTCGTCGGGATGGGGCGTGTTTAAAAAATGTTTTTTTTTATTTATTTTACTTTTTATTTTAATTATTTTTTACACTGTTCTTTATATAAAAAAAATTGTGTCACTTTTATTCCTATTATAAGGAATGTAAACATCCCTTGTAATAGAAAAAATGACAGGTCCTCTTAAATATGAGATCTGGGGGTCAAAAAGACCTCACATATCATATTTACACTTAAATGCAATAAAAAAATAAAAATAAAAATTAAATGTCATTTGAAAAAAATAAAAATAAAATGTCCCTGTAAGAGCTATGGGCAGAAGTGACGTTTTGACTTCGCTTCCGCCCTGCAATTTTATGGAGACGGGTGGGGGCCATCTTCCCCTCACTCAGCTCCATGCCACACACAGAAGAGGACCCGATCTCCTCCGCCGGCTCAAGTAAGAGGTGGAGGGCACCGGAGCGCGGTGGGAGGGGGGGCCCTCTCCCGCCGCCCATAAAAGTGATCTCGCGGTGAATCTGCCGCAGAGACCACTTTTATCTGAAAGCGGACCGCCCGCTGAAGAAGAGAATACTGGGGTTATAGTAGCTAGCTGCTGCCATAACAACGATATCCCTCTTCACAGTGCCGACGTATAACGACGGTGGGTCGTAAGTGGTAAAAAGCAAACACATATTACCGGTAATTACACAGGTTCTGTGGCGGATTAAGGTAGTAGTTAAACTCACTTAGTGCCTTATGTCCATTAAATTAGCCTTAGAACCCTTGTAACTGAGATGTGTTCGGCTTTAAAGGTGATGAGGTGGCAACCCTACAGTTGGGGCATGGGACCCAAACACCCCTTAGCAATACAAATGTGACCTGACCAGCATGTGGAGGCCCTGAACAGGGCTGGAGCCCAAGAAGGCAGACCTGCACCCAAGAGAGCTGGATGTGGACTTCCTGAACCTTATGGAGGTGGAGGCTAGAGAGAAAGGTTGAGAAAGGCCTTTTAGGCCAGGTCAAGAGTTCCCCGAGTGAGGTTTTTCCCCTGGAGTGTCCTAAAGAGAGGGGGTTCCTATGGAGGAGGTGACCACAGAGATCCTATTCCTGTGAGTGCTAATGACCCCAGGTGGAGGTAGACACTGTCAGAGGAAAGATGGCTGCTGTGTTGCATGATGCTTTTTGATGTGACTATTGTGGACTGTCCACTAAATGTGATTCTCTATGTACAAGTGATCCTGGATAGTATGTTGGTATGATGTGAGTGTTGTGCCTTTTTCCAAGTTCCACCAGTAAAGTGCAGCAACTCTATTTATGTGTGGTGATTCCTTCCTTGGGGATGTAGCAGTACCCCCCCCAGTAGGGGCTGCTAAGTGTTGTGGCCCACGTGTCACCCTGCCCCGCCCAGCATTCAACACTGGCTCAGCCAGGCCTCAGCAATTGCCCTTTGCAGGCAGGGACCGTGGGCTCCTATAGTGTAGCAGAAAAAAGGTTGAAAGTCTTTAGTGCTAGCTGTCCTACAGATGGACTACTGCTCCCAGTCAGCCCTCTTCCGGCCCTGCCAGCCCTCCTGGCTGCAGCTGCCCACCGCCACTGCCCATAACATCACAGTCCTGACTGCTGGTTCTGCACCCATCCCAGACTACACATTCCCAGTCCTCTCAGGCGTGCCTCCCCAATCCTCCTGACTGCACGTCACTCACTAGCCCTCCTGGCTGCAGCCAGTGGTTCCCTCCTGCAGACTTGCTCGGTAGTACTAGCTCCTGCTATCCTCTCTTGCTCCTCCTGTGCCTCTATCAGGGCTGGGCTCGGCCCTTCCTTCTCAGAGGTGGCCGCTCAGCTGTCGGCTAATTGCCAGCTCCTATCTCTCCACAGTTACTCAGCTGTTGGTGATATCCTGCTCGTCAGTCCCGCCTTATTAAACAAGTGTGATTTAACTGTACTTCTGTCTCAGCCTGATTTTATGGTTTCTGACAGCCTCCTGTCCAGAACCTTCATGCTTTCTTAAAGGGCTCCGTCATCCTGCACCGGAGTCCCAGGCCCAAGGTTACCCCCCCCCGGACTGGGGAGATCCCTCAAAGGCCCCGACAGCCTAGTAGTACTCCATCTCCAGTTCTTCAACCCGACAACTCCTCCCCAGCTGGGCTGACTCTAGGTATTTAAAAGAGGCCTACCCTCTGCCAATCCAGGTTGGGGATTGATCAGGGCTCCTTAGAACACCCCAGGCAGTTCCACCTCTCCTTTCCTTCTAGAATCCTCTAAATACAGGGATCTCCAAACTACGGCCCTCCAGCTGTTGCGGAAATACATGTCCCATGAAGCATTGTAAACCTCTGACATTCACAGACATGACTAGGCATGATGGGAATTGTAGTTCCTGAACAACTGGAGGGCCATAGTTTGGAGACTCCAGCTCTAGAAGAAAGATGGAGGTCTCAGTGAGGCTGCTTGTGAGTCACCAGCTGCTAAACTCTGAGCCACTCCTAGCCCACACAAACCAAAACAAACAGGCCTGGCTGCCAGTCAGGCCTGCCTAAATTTACCTACTCTACAGAACAAAAATCCTATTCTAGCACCTAACTAAGTAGAGGTTGCTACAGGGATATAAAGGTCAATGGCCTGGAATGACATGGGGATGCCTCTGGCACGAAGTGGGGCACAATATGGCGGAGGACACGGCCTCAGCAGGAGGGTCACTGTTCTATCAAGGGAGGAGCGGGGCATGGTGGACTTGTGCTTTTGGTGCAAACATCCAGCTAATTGCAAAGCCCCTCTTACAGGTAGGTGGCTGGGGGGTGGAAAACCCATGGCTCAGCCACCTCTTTGACCCCCCCACCCCCCGCCAGTATATAAGAGACCTTAGTGCCATTTTCTGCAACATTCAAAAGCTACCCACCCCTGGAGGAGGAAAATCCATGATGTCACAGGACTCAAAACATCTGAAAAAAGGTAAGTCCACTAAAAGTGGAACACAGGTTGGGGGATGGAACTTGGAATGGGATTTTAAACACTCCCTGCTAAGATAGAATCATTTTAAAGCAGCAATCATTTTTTATTACGCCCTTTTTTACGATCCTTACCAAAGTGAAAACCACAAATGACTCTCCTTGTTCCCCACCGGTGTTTAAGTGCCGCACATTAAGTGTCCTGCGGATGGCGATGCTGGCACCGGGCCGGTGTTCTGTGCCCATAAAGAAATAAAATTAATTCAGAATTTACTGCTATTAATGATAATGACTCTGCCCTCCTGTCCCTTCAGTGGAATATCCGGCCTGTTTATATCCAGCTACAAAATCTTGTCATGTTTGGATTCAAAGGAACGGCGTCACGGGCTCGAGCACTAACTACCCGATTCCCCGTCTCGCTCAGCGGGCCCATATTCTTCCAAATGTCACATTCCGGCTATTGAAGTTTAACAAATTTGCTTCCTCGGGTCCTTTGTTTTCCGAGACACAGTGGGATAAAATGTCCCATGTGGGGAAAGTGTCACAATTAGAGTCCGGAGCAGCGTGGCCTCACCGCCAGCCAGGCCAGTGGAGGGGCAACTGGGAGTTAAAGGGCAACCATTGTGTGTTTTCATTTAGTAATGAGTTATTATTCTGTGTTATTTAGCTGCAAATAATTCGGTTGACTTGACTTTCACATTTTTTTAACATGTACTGATCCGTATTTTATCAGTTTCATAGATATTTGGAAATGCTCCCTCCAGTGGTCTTCTGTGTATCAGTGAATATGATTAGCATCCCTGCTTATGGCAGAATTCCAGCTCAACATTTTAAGATAATAATTAAAGTGGTTGTAACCCTAAAAAAAAAAAAAAAAAAAAAAGATCCTGTTCCTTTAACCACTTGAAGCCTGTGCTATAGCCGAAAGACGGCTACAGCGTGGGCTTAAATTGTCTGGAGGGCGTACATGTTCTCCCATTCTCGCGATGCCGTGCTCCCCCTGCAGTGCGCTCTGTGATCATCGAGTCCTTGGCGACCACAGATCAGAGTAAAGGGCAGATCCCGGCAAAAGGGGCAGATTTAGGGCAGATTCAGCCAATGACAGCTGATCAAGTGATGGAAACAGATACCGATAATCAGGTTTTTTTTCGAGAAAAAGCAAGCCAATTACAGGCTCATGTAAAAGGGACATCGGTCCCACAGACGACAGATACTGCTGCTAAGCAGCGCCTACCAGTGCCCCCTACCAGTGTCCATCAGTACTGCTAAGCAGTGCCCACCGGTGCCACATATCAGTGCTGCCAATTAGTGCCTCATCATCAGTGCCACCTATCAGTGTCCATCAGTGCCGCCCATCAGTGCTCATTGGTGCCACCTATCAGTGCTGCCTATTAGTGCCACCTATCAGCGCCTCCTGATCAGTGCCCACCAGTGCCACCTTATCAGTGCCCCTCAGTGCAGCCTATCAGTGACGCCCATCAGTGCCACTTATTGCCACCTATCAGTGCAGCCTCATCAGTGCCCCTTAGTGCCGCCTATCAGTACAGCCTATCAGTGCCGCATATCAGTGCCATCCATCAGTGTCCATTAGTGCCACTTATCAGTGCAGCCTCATCAGTGCCTCCTGATCAGTGCCCATCAGTGCCACCTAACAGTGTTCATCAGTGCTAACTTACCAGTGCCTATCAGTGCAGCCCCTAAGTGCCTATCAGTGCAGCCTCGTCAGCGCTGATCAGTGCCACTTTATCAGTGCCCCTCAGTGCAGCCTATCAGTGCCCATCAGTGCAGCCTATCAGTGACGCCCATCAGTGCCACCTATCAGTGCCCATCAGTGCTACCTATCAGTGCCCATTATTGCCAACTATCAGTGCAGCCTCATCAGTGTCCACCAGTGCCACCTCATCAGTGCCCCTCAGTGCAGCCTATCAGTGCCACCCATCAGTGCCACCTATCAGTGCCCATTAGTGCCACTTATCAGTGCAGCCTCATCAGTGCCTCCTGACCAGTGCCCACCAGTGCCACCTATCAGTGCCCCTCAGTGCTGCCTTATCAGTGCCCATCAGTATTCATCAGTGCTAACTTACCAGTGCCTATCAGTGCTGCCTCATCAGCGCACATCAATGAAGGAGAAAAACTACTTGTTTGCAAAATTTTATAACAGACTATGAAAACGTTTTTTTTTCTCAAAATGTTCGGTCTTTTTCTGTTTGTTTAAAGTAGTGATTAAATACCACCAATAGAAAGCTCTATTTGTGTGAGAAAATTGATACAAATGTCAAATGGGTACAGCATTGCATGACCGCGCAATTGTCATTCAAAGTATAACAGCGCTGAAAGCTGAAAATTGGCCTGGGCAGGAAGGGGGTGAAAGTGTCCGGTATTGAAGGGGTTAATTATGAAACAATCTAAAAATGTTTTTTGTACAAAGAAACTTACCAAGGTTGACCACAAATAAGACGAAAGTTCTTTCCGTATGTCTTTGAGGGATTGGAGACAGACTCACACCCTGGGTGGCGGTCTAATTTAAAAAGGATCAGAGGGAGAAAATCTGAAGACGGATTATCCATATTGAATCATAATGGTGTCAATGTACAGAGGTGATATCTATGGGATATTGAGCCTATGCATCATGGAGGTTTTCTAACGGTGAGGAATGGCTCACTCCGCGGCAATGTCAGAAAGTAACGTTTATCAGATTTAAAAGTCACTGCTGCCGCAACTAGATAATTCCTGTGGAGCTCGCAGTTTCCGGTGGAATTGGAGGTGGAGGTCAGCGCATTGTTAGAGGGACTGTAATCCTAGCTAACCGTGGGCAATCAAATCACACAGCTACAATGTCACGAAAAATACCTTGCGTTTGGCAGGGGAGAGATAAGACGTCACACTATTTACAGAGTGAAGGGGAACAAAAGCATCCCTGATGCTTCCTATTCATCCTCTTTGTAAATACAGTATATTAACCTGATAACTGGAATCGCTACGTTATTTGATGTACAAATAAATCACAGTAAAAAAAAATGAAGCGAAAGTAACTAGACCATTATTTGAAGCCCATATATGTAGGGTAGAGTTAGTGGACTGGAACTTTCATTTAGTTACCTGGTAGTTTGAAATCTTCCTTGGCCAGCATTAAGTGTGGTTGATGTCTTCAGGAGCCCAATGGTTTGCCATTACCAATCTTTTAAAGGACCTACTGGTGGGCATTCGTAGCAACTGGAGGTTGGAGCTCAGATTCCTGTCCAAACTATAGAATGACTTGTGCGTGACCAAGAAACTAGAACCCAAACTCATTACATTGTCTGTAGGATCTCCCAGGTGTTGGACAGGAAGGGTCTGAACCTGTAAAAGAGGCTCACTCGGGAAGACTTTTGACAAAAGTGAGGTGGTGTGGGATCTTCCAGGCTTTGGTGGTTGAGGAGAGCTTGGAGCTTAGATTTCTGCCCAAACTACAGAATGACTTGCGCATGACCAAGAAACTGGACCCCAAACTCATCGCATTGCCTGTAGGACTCCCAGGTGTTGGACATGAATGGACTGAACATGTAAAAGAGGCTCGCCTGGGACGACTGTTGACAAAGTCAAGTGAGGTGGTGTGGGACCTTCCAGGCTATGGTGGTTGAGGTGATGTTCTGCTGCACCTTAAGTGCTTTTGTACAAGCTGGACCCCAAATCACATGTTGTTATTGCCAACCTTTTAAAGGACCTACTGGTGGGCTTTTTTTTTACAAAGCTACATAGTAGGTGAGGTTGAAAAGAGACACAAGTCCATCAAGTCTAACCTATGTGTGTGATTATATGTCAGTATTACATTGTATATCCCTGTATGTTGCGGTCGTTCAGGTGCTTATCTAATAGTTTCTTGAAACTATCAATGCCCCCCCCCCCGCCGAGACCACCGCCTGTGGCAGGGAATTCCACATCCTAGCCATTCTTACAGTAAAGAACCCTCTATGTAGTTTAAGGTTAAACCTTTTTTCTTCTAAATTTATTGAGTGGCCACGAGTCTTGTTAAACTGCCTTCTGCGAAAAATGTTTATCTCTATTGTGGGGTCATAATAGGGATAGCAGCAACTGCAGATTGTAGCAGCAACTGGAGGTTGGAGCTCAGATTCCTACCCAAACCACAGGATGACTTGTGCATGAGCAAGAAACTGGACCCCAAACTCATCACATTGCCTATAGGACCTCCCAGGTGTTGGACATGAATGGTCTGAACCTGTAAAAGTGGCTCACTCGGGACGACTTTTGACAAAGTCAAGTGAGGCGGTGTGGGACCTTACAGGCTATGGTGGTTGAGGTTATGTTCTGCTGTACCTTAACTGCTTTTTTACAAGCTGGACCCCAAACCCCATGTTGTTATTGCCAACCTTATAAAGGACTTACTGGTGGGCTTTTGCAGCAGCAACTGGAGGTTGGAGCTCAGATTCCTACCCAAACCACAGAATGATTTGTGCATGACCAGGAAACTGGCGCCCAAATTCATCACATTGGCTGTAGGACCTCCCAGGTTTTGGACAAGAAGGGTCTGAACCTGTAAATAAGGCGTACTCAGGAGGACTGTTGACAAAGTCAAGCGAAGTGGTGTAGAACTTTCCAGGCTGTGGTGGTTGAGGAGATGTTCTGCTGTACCCAAAGTGCCATTTTGTACAAGCTGGACCCCAAACTCATCAAATCGCCTGTAGGTCCTCCCAGGTGTTGGACAGGTAGAGATTGAACCTGTAAGAGAGGCTAGCCTGGGACAACTGTCGACAAAGTCAAGTGAGGCGGAGTAGGACCTTCCATGCTATAGTGGTTGAGGAGATGTTCTTCCGTACCATTAGGGCTGTTTTGTACAAGCTGGACTCTAAACTCATCAAATCGTCCCTAGAACCTCCCAGGTGTTTTTTTCAGGATGGGACTGAACCTGTAAAAACCTGTAAAAGAGGCATGCCGGGGATAACTGTTGATAAAGTCAAGTGAGCTGCTGTAGGATTGAGGAGATGTTCTGCTACACCATATACAGTATGCCATTTTGTACAAACTCTGTCTCTTGTCATTGATTTAGCAAAAATGAATGTTAGAGAGCACTTGATGTATGGCAATATGCAGAATAACTTTAAAGAAGACTTCTGGGTATAGATATTTTTACATAATTACATTCATCCAGCTTAGACCATTGTAACTATGTATATACCATAAAAATGTATATATACTCATGCTAGAAGTGTAAAATAATAATTGAAAAATAATATAAACTATTCTAGTGGTTGCAGCTTTGCAGCTGTTGTACACAAAGTGCTGTTCACTTGAAAGAAACAAAAAATATTATATATAACATATAATTACAGCGCTCACAATAACATCACAAATGAATCAAATTAGTGAGTGAAAAAAAGAAATCTAATATAATAAACCTCCATGTATTTTGTGCATAGGTGCTCCAATCAATAAAGTGCCAATGTGCTCCAAACTTCTAGGTGCGCCACACACCCCTCCTGTGGCCCCACTCACCAAAAAAGAATGGACCCCTAGCTTTTCAGTCTAGGGGTTGTTCAGGCTAGAATGCTGGCCATAAGTGGCGATTCAAAGAAGGGTCCAAGATTCTCCCCCTATCGTGAAGGTCATAGGCAGATGATACCACCAAAAATTAAAAAAAAGGCACTAATGGTGAAGTACAGTTTGGCAGGAGTTTACTGTGCAAACGTGGATAGGTACTTACAAAGTAGAACAATTAAAACCGCTTGTAGTATTGCAGAGATGAAAGCAGGAAGCGCTGCATCCAGCGTGCGTTCCACCAAAACTGGAAGTGACGTCGTTTGGACTCAAAACTGGAAATTGCATCAACGCGTTTCGCCCTCCCTCAAGGCATCATCAAGGTCCTTGATCCTGGTTTACTGGACTCATGGTTATGCATCCCAGTGTTTTTCTCTGCTATAAGGAGATTACCCATACACTACTTGCACCATAAAGACGCTTCTTTTTAGGGGACTAGAAGGAAAGTGGGTATATGCTGTAAGTATCAGGAACCATGAATCAGACCGAGACAAGTAACGTTAAATAACACTTGTTTAATAATAATAATAATAAGGTAAACAGAGTAAGTGTAGCCAAAACAAGCCTGAGTTCAGTAACCAGATCGGGTAGTCAGCCAAGCAAATGTCAGAGAGCCAGAGATAAACGTAGTAGTACAGCAAGCAGGAACAGGAGCCAGAAGGAACGTCAGCCGAGCAAGTCTTCAACAGGAACGCAGGAGAAAGTCTCTGTGATGTTGACAAAGGCGAAGGCAGAGATCAAGTGAGTTGGACGGCTTTAAGTTGGCAGGACTGACGAGCAGAATCAACAACAGCTGGGTAACTGTGGAGAGAGATGGGAGCTGGGAATTAGCCAACAGCTGAGTGGCCAGCTCAGAGAAGGAAGGGCTGAGCCCAGCCCTGACAGTAAGGTAGGAGAACATTGAAGTTAACGTGTTGCTTTTTCCTGCATTCAGTAGAAAGGTAAATAAAATAATTCTAAAAAGCCAAGCATGAATTTGTAAAATATGTTTTCTTTTTTTGTACTCCCTTCTGTTCTCCTTCCTCTCTCCCCCTCCTTTTTCTCTCATTCTCCTTTCCTCTATATACACCACTTCCAACTTAATTATATCCCTGGGTCAGATTTCCCTGTTAAACAATACTGTAGCAAATTAACAGGCCCGGTTTAGCTAATTCTAGCAGCGATCCGCCATAGTTTCTTGTCAATAGATTCATGACATTTTCTTCCAGGCCTCATTTTCACAAGGTGACCCCCAACTGCTTGATGAAAAGACATCCATCGCTGGGACCATTCTGACACATCTGGAACATCGCTAATTTGCATTTCCTGTGCCCTTTATTGACGCACCAACATTAACCTAGTTTCACAATGGCCGCCTGCCCGGCATGCCTTGCGGGAAATTCTGCGTGGAGGGACTTGGTTCTATTTTAGCAGCACCTAATGTGAGTTTGAAATATCACACAATATACTATTTTATGTTTCTTGAATTTATGAGTAAAGTCATGATGTAAGCTACAACTGTAACTGCTTAGAAAAATAATGACTGAAAATGTAATGTCCAATACAGAGGCGTAACTAGAACCTTCAGAGCCCCAGTGGAAGAATCCATAAGGGGCCCCCCCTGACCCCCGACCGGGGCCCTATCCTCCGAGCATGGTTGCAGAACACCAGGGCCCGGTCGCAAGTGCGACACTTGCGACTCTGGTAGTTCCGCCACTGGTGTCAGCTTTTTTTTTTTTTTTGTTAATTTGTTTAATTTTTTTTTTACCATTTTATTTTTTTTATATTTTTACAATATTATTGTAGCGGACAGTGGGCTACAGTTACCTGATCCTGCAGACAACCCTCGGCATTCTCCAATTATTCCTCTAGTGTTGGGCTCTAGTGACTGACATCATATCTCTGAGCCAAGCAGAGAGGATTGTGGAACTAGTAGTTTCCTTTGCAGATATTCTGGAGTTGTTGAACTATCCTGGGACTACACATCCCAGAGTGCCCCGGACAGCGCCAACAGACCTCTAGAAGAGACGATAAAAAGGGCTATCGAATCTGGCCCGCGCTCTCTTCTTCATGGGACTGAGTGCGTGAACATCCCCTTGCTGCAGTGAAAGGGCTGCGGCCTACCACACAGCGATCCGGTGACTCCAGCCTGGCTCAAGAGGGTTCAACTCTGCCTGCTGTTTGCAAGACATCACCGCAGCACCAATCCATCAGATCCGACAACAGCCAGTATCCAGCAGCGGGTCAGCCGTCCCCGATCGTTCCGCAGAAGGACATCTCATCCGGAATCGCTGTTCGGAGGGTCCCTACCATATTCTTCAGTTGGGGAGAGGGCCATCGCCCGCCAGTTACCATTTCTAATTTGTTCTACTTGCTGGACACTGTATACAGACATCTCATCCATAGGATCACTTTACTTCATTATATAAGACACTGTACATAGACACCTGTACCCTGAATTACTCCAAGGAATACAGCTAGCCAGTTTAAGCTGTCCTGTTTACTCAAACCTCACTGTGCTTTCTCTTGGATACAACTAAAAGAGCTCCAACCGCCGGTGAAGATTACTACGGGAGATGCAAACTGGACATTAATAAACAGCAATGTCCAGTTTGCATTAGTGTTGGGATAAAAATACCAAAATCTGAAATAATAATAATTATATGAAATAACGAATGCCGTATCTAAACGAATGTAATGTAATGCATCAATAATAATAAATAACAATAATAATCATAATAAAAACTTTTTATTATTATTATTTATTAGTAATTCGTCCTGTTCCATTTGTTTAGCTGCGGCATTCGTTATTTCGGATATTTCGTAACATCTGTATTCGTTACGCTCACTAAC
Organism: Lithobates clamitans; assembly: GCA_037952925.1. Taxonomy (NCBI): domain Eukaryota; kingdom Metazoa; phylum Chordata; class Amphibia; order Anura; family Ranidae; genus Lithobates; species Lithobates clamitans. The sequence continues at coordinate 112,421 of JBBGZY010000985.1, read as the reverse complement.
AGCCTAATTTGAAAGGAAATTCCAATACCTACCCTGTTTCCCTGAAAATAAGACCTAGCGTGATTGTCGGTGATGGCTGCAATATAAGCCCTACCCCCCAAATAAGCCCTACCCTGTTTCCCCTCGAAAATAAGCCCTACCCTGAAAATAAGACCTACAAGGACTTTTACTAGGGCTTATTTGTGGGGTAGGGCTTATATTGCAGCCATCACCGACAATCACGCTAGGTCTTATTTTCGGGGAAACAGGGTATCATTTATTAGTTATTCTAAGTTAGTTAGTTATTATTTATAATTTTCGTATTTCGTTCTTTTGAATTTTTGAATTTTCTTTCTTATTTTTGAATTTTCTAATTTAAGAATTTACTAATTTTCTACTTTACGAATGGCGATCATAACGAATGACCTGAGAAACTAAAAAAAACCCAAAAACGAATGAAACGAAAATGAACAAATTTTTCGGCAGGGCACATGTCTAAAAGATATGGTCCATTATTGTTCAGCCCAGATCCTGTGAACCCAAGCCATCAGGGACACACAACCTGGGGAACAATAAAGGCATGGAATTAGGCTTTAAAGCATATTTCTAGCCAGATACTGTATTTGTTTTAGTTTTGTATAGAACAGTGAGTTGTTAAAATCTCTCTAAAACCTCTGTCAGTCTATTTTTTGTGCTGTTTTTGCCTCCTTGGGGAGATTTCTCTTCACTTCCTGCTCCACAGATGCAACAGGAAGTGAGAGGAAATTTCTGCAAAGTTAGTTACATTACCCTCTTCATGATTTGTCACTAGGTGTCCCCGTTGAGAGAGTTACCCTTACCTCCTGGATTTTCCACCACTTCCTGTTTCAATGGTCATCACCGGCGTTTCCCCTGCTCAGCAGCGGCCTCCCGTTCTCCTGCTTTCCACGGGTCATCACGGCGATGGTGGTGGCGGCTTCCGTTTCCTCCCTCCACCTCGGTGGCCAATTGGGAGTCTTCTCTTTTCGGGCAATCGGAAAACGGGTCTCAAACCCGTCTCTGATTGGCCGGATTGAGGATCAGTGTTTCAACAGTGAATATTCATTCGCTGTTATAACACACCTGAGTTGGCTCCAGTTGCACTCTCTGCGACCCGAGCCCACACTATTTTGAAGCTTATTACAGCCTCTGGCTCTAATCAGGTGCTTCAAAAACCCGCCGCTGTAATTCATGCGCCCGGCGTCCGGAGGCATAAATGGGGTGACCATGGATCCATGCTATGCATAAATCTATCCATTGCATATAGGGGGTGGCCTGGAGAGAGGGGGCAGTGCCCAGGCGCCCCTAATGGACGGGCTGCCCCTGTTGTGCATAGAGGAACATGTCAATAGCAGAACTTCTAAAGCCCACATTCCTTTTTTTTTCAGATCCTAAAATCATAAACAGCCAACACGTTTTAGGGTTTAAAAAGTTCCCCTTCATCAAGGCTTGGCACTATTGAATCAGGTGTTTACTGGACTGAAAAAATTTGAGGTATCCTGGGGCTAGTATGAGCAATCCAGATGCAGATTACACACCTTTGAGCCCCTGAAATGTGTTGATTTTTTATGATATAAGAATCAGAATAAATTTAAACCTGGACTTTGCAGTGCCTTGAAAAAGTATTCATACCCCTTGAAATTCTCCACATTTTGTGATGTTACAACCAAAAACGTAAATTAATTTTATTGGGATTTTATGTGATAGAACAACACAAAGTGTCACATAATTGTGAAGTGGAAGGAAAATGATAAATGATACAAATAAATATGTGAAAAGTGTGGGGGGGCATTTGTATGGCGCCCCCCGGAGTCAATACTCTGTAGAACCCCCTTTCTCTACAAGTCTTTTTGGGGGTGTCTCTACCAGCTTTGCACATCTAGAGAGGACATTTCTGCCCATTCTTCTTTGTAAAATATCTGAAGCTCTGTCAGATTGGATGGAGAGCGTCTGTGATCAGCAATTTTCAAGTCTTGCCACAGATTCTCAATGTGATTTAGGTCTGGACTGTGACTGGGCCATTCTAACACATGAATATGCTTTGATCTAAACCATTCCATTGTAGCTCTGGCTGGATGTTTCGGGTCGTTGTCCTGCTGGAAGGTGAACCTCCGCCCAGTCTCAAGTCTTTTGTAGACTCTAACAGGTTTTCTTCTAAGATTGTCCTGTATTTGTCTCCATCCATCTTCCCATCAACTCTGACCAGCTTCCCTGTCCCTGCTGAAGAAAAGCATCCCCACCACATGATGCTGCCACCACCATGTCTCACGGTGGGGATGGTGTGTTCAGGGTGATGTGGAGTGTTAGTTTTCCCCACACATAGCGTTTTACTTTTAGGCCAAAAAGTTCAATTTTGTAGAGTGCACGACTAATACCCCATACACAAGAGCGAAAATTCCACCAGCAAAAGTCCAATGAGAGCTTTTGGTCCGAAAATGCGACCGTGTGTATGCTCCATCGGACTTTTGCTGGCGGAATTCCAGCCAGCAAAAGATTGAGAAGCATGTTCTCTATTTTTCGGTCAGAAAAAGTTCTGATCTGAAATTCTGATCGTCTGTACCAATTCCGACATGCAAAATTCCTACGCATGCTCGGAAACAATTCGACGCATGCTCGGAAGCATTAAACTTCATTTTCTCGGCTCGTCGTGGTGTTGTACGTCACCACGTTCTTGACGGTCGAAAGTCCAGAGAACTTTTGTGTGACCGTGTGTATGCAAGGCAAGCTGGAGAGGAATTCCGTCGGAAAAACCATCCAAGATTCTGCTTGAATATGCTCGTGTGTACGCGGCATAATAGTCTACTTCCTGGGCAATAAAAATTAGGTTCTAAATCTTCCCCTCTGTCCAAAATGAAAAAAGATTTTGACTATGAATACACTTTAAAGCTTAACTTCAGGATAAGCAAGTATCCTCTACATCAGGGGTCTCAAACTCAAATTACCTGAGGGCCACGGGGACAAATTTTCATATCCAATGGGGGCTGCATGCAAACTGTCCTTTCCTCCAGCATTGGTGTCAGCGGATGCACTATTAACCCCCAGCACTGGTGTCAGCGGACGCACTATTAACCCTCAGCATTGGTATCAGCGGACGCACTATTAACCCCCAGCACTGGTATCAGCGGACGCACTATTAACCCTCAGCATTGGTATCAGCGGACGCACTATTAACCCCCAGCACTGGTGTCAGCGGACGCACTATTAACCCCCAGCATTGGTGTCAGCGGACGCACTATTAACCCCCAGCACTGGTATCACCGGACGCACTATTAACCCCCAGCACTGGTGTCAGCGGACGCACTATTAACCCTCAGCATTGGTATCAGCGGACGCACTATTAACCCCCAGCACTGGTATCACCGGACGCACTATTAACCCCCAGCACTGGTGTCAGCGGACGCATTATTAACCCCCAGCACTGGTGTCAGCGGACGCACTATTAACCCCCAGCACTGGTATCAGCGGACGCACTATAACCCCCAGCACTGGTATCAGCGGACGCACTATAACCCCCAGCACTGGTGTCAGCGGACGCATTATTAACCCCCAGCACTGGTGTCAGCGGACGCACTATTAACCCCCAGCATTGGTGTCAGCGGACGCATTATTAACCCCCAGCACTGGTGTCAGCGGACGCACTATTAACCCCCAGCACTGGTGTCAGCGAACGCACTATTAACCCCCAGCACTGGTGTCAGCGGACGCGCTATTAACCCCCAGCACTGGTGTCAGCGGACGCATTATTAACCCCCAGCACTGATATCAGCGGACGCACTATTAACCGCCAGCACTGGTGTCAGCGGACGCACTATTAACCCCCAGCACTGGTGTCAGCGGACGCACTATTAACCCCCAGCATTGGTGTCAGCGGACGCACTATTAACCCCCAGCACTGGTGTCAGCGGACGCACTATTAACCCCCAGCATTGGTGTCAGTGGACGCACTATTAACCCCCAGCATTGGTGTCAGCGGACGCACTATTAACCCCCAGCACTGGTGTCAGCGGACGCACTATTAACCCCCAGCATTGGTGTCAGTGGACGCACTATTAACCCCCAGCATTGGTGTCAGCGGACGCACTATTAACCCCCAGCACTGGTGTCAGCGGACGCACTATTAACCCCCAGCACTGGTGTCAGCGGACGCACTATTAACCCCCAGCATTGGTGTCAGCGGACGCACTATTAACCCCCAGCACTGGTGTCAGCGGACGCACTAATAACTCCAAGCATTGGTGTCAGCGGACGCACTAATAACTCCAAGCACTGGTGTCAGCGGATGCACTAATAACTCCAAGCACTGGTGTCAGCGGACGCACTATTAACTCCAAGCACTGGTGTCAGCGGACGCACTATTAACCCCCAGCACTGGTGTCAGCGGATGCACTAATAACTCCAAGCACTGGTGTCAGCGGACGCACTATTAACCCCCAGCACTGGTGTCAGCGGACGCACTATTAACCCCGGCATTGGTGTCAGCGGACGCACTATTAACTCCCAGCATTGGTGTCAGCGGACGCACTATTAACTGCCAGCATTGGTGTCAGCGGATGCACTATTAACCCCTAGCACTGGTGTCAGCGGATGCACTATTAACCCCCAGCACTGGTGTCAGCGGATGCACTATTAACCCCCAGCACTGGTGTCAGCGGACGCACTATTAACCCCCAGCATTGGTGTCAGTGGACGCACTATTAACCCCCAGCATTGGTGTCAGCGGACGCACTATTAACCCCCAGCACTGGTGTCAGCGGATGCACTATTAACCCCCAGCACTGGTGTCAGCGGACGCACTATTAACCCCCAGCACTGGTGTCAGCGGACGCACTATTAACCCCCAGCACTGGTGTCAGCGGACGCACTAATAACTCCAAGCACTGGTGTCAGCGGACGCACTAATAACTCCAAGCACTGGTGTCAGCGGATGCACTAATAACTCCAAGCACTGGTGTCAGCGGACGCACTATTAACTCCAAGCACTGGTGTCAGCGGACGCTCTATTAACCCCGGCACTGGTGTCAGCGGACGCTCTATTAACTCCCAGCACTGGTGTCAGCGGACGCACTATTAACCCCCAGCACTGGTGTCAGCGGACGCACTATTAACCCCGGCATTGGTGTCAGCGGACGCACTATTAACTCCCAGCATTGGTGTCAGCGGACGCACTATTAACCCCGGCATTGGTGTCAGCGGACGCACTATTAACCCCGGCATTGGTGTCAGCGGACGCACTATTAACTCCCAGCATTGGTGTCAGCGGACGCACTATTAACTGCCAGCATTGGTGTCAGCGGATGCACTATTAACCCCTAGCATTGGTGTCAGCGGACGCACTATTAATCCCCAGCACTGGTGTCAGCGGACGCACTATTAACCCCCAGCACTGGTGTCAGCGGATGCACTATTAACCCCCAGCACTGGTGTCAGCGGACGCACTATTAACCCCCAGCATTGGTGTCAGCGGACGCACTATTAACCCCCAGCACTGGTGTCAGCGGACGCACTATTAACCCCGGCATTGGTGTCAGCGGACGCACTATTAACTCCCAGCATTGGTGTCAGCGGACGCACTATTAACTGCCAGCATTGGTGTCAGCGGACGCACTATTAACCCCTAGCATTGGTGTCAGCGGACGCACTATTAATCCCCAGCACTGGTGTCAGCGAACGCACTATTAACCCCCAGCACTGGTGTCAGCGGACGCACTATTAACCCCCAGCATTGGTGTCAGCGGACGCACTATTAATCCCCAGCACTGGTGTCAGCGAACGCACTATTAACCCCCAGCACTGGTGTCAGCGGACGCACTATTAACCCCCAGCACTGGTGTCAGCGGACGCACTATTAACCCCCAGCACTGGTATCAGCGGACGCTCTATTAACCCCCAGCACTGGTGTCAGCAGACGCACTATTAACCCCCAGCACTGGTATCAGCGGACGCACTATTAACCCCCAGCACTGGTGTCAGCGGACGCAATTTTAAACTCCAGCATTACCCCCTACACTCCACTCCACAAATACCAACCCCCCCCCCCCCCCCCCACACACACACACTCCACAAATACCCCCTCTTCACAAATTTCAACCCCAGTCATGCAACTAAGGACTTTGCTCAGCCTCAGTGTGATGGCTCACTTACCTCTCCTCAGTGTGATGGCTCACTTACCTCTCCTCAGTGTGATGGCTCACTTACCTCTCCTCAGTGTGATGGCTCACTTACCTCTCCTCAGTGTGATGGCTCACTTACCTCTCCTCAGTGTGATGGCTCACTTACCTCTCCTCAGTGTGATGGCTCACTTACCTCTCCTCAGTGCGATGGCTCACTTACCTCTCCTCAGTGTGATGGCTCACTTACCTCTCCTCAGTGTGATGGCTCACTTACCTCTCCTCAGTGTGATGGCTCACTTACCTCTCCTCAGTGTTATGGCTCACTTACCTCTCCTCAGTGTGATGGCTCACTTACCTCTCCTCAGTGCGATGGCTCACTTACCTCTCCTCAGTGTTATGGCTCACTTACCTCTCCTCAGTGTGATGGCTCACTTACCTCTCCTCAGTGTGGTGGCTCACTTACCTCTCCTCAGTGTGATGGCTCACTTACCTCTCCTGGCAATCAGCCGTGGCCTGATCTTCTGCCTCCCGAGTCCGCTCCTCCTGTCAGGTCCTGGCTTCATCACAGGCCTAGTGGCAGGGCACCCCGATAACGCCACAATCTTCTGCCCTGAGGTGGCAGCAGGACCTTGGATCCAGGGCCAGTGTTCTGTTTAAGTGCCCGCTATCGAATAGTGCCCGGGGCGTACTGCTCATGCGTCGTACGTAGTAGTACAACAGCTGATTTTATGATCAGCTGTTGTGCCGGCGAGACGGCGCAGGCGCACAATAGCCATCAGAATTTTTTTAATGTCAGATTGTGCCCCGCGCTCCCGTGGCGAGTTCATGTCCATGATGGGTGGATTTCTACACGTTGTGGGCGGATTTATGGGCACTTTGGAGCGGAATATCACAAAGTTTTATTTTTTTGTAGCGCTGGCCATCTAATTCCGCCCCAAAGTGCCCATAAATCCGCCCACAAGAAATGTAGAAATCTGCCCATCACAAAGTTTTGTTTTGCAGCACTGGACATGTAATTCCGCCCCCAAGTGCCCATAAATCCGCCCACAACGTGTAGAAATCCGCCCATCATGGACATGAACTCGCCACGGGAGCGCGGGGCACAATCTGACAGAAAAAAAAATTCTGACGGCTATTGTGCACCTGCGCCGTCTCGCCGTCTCAACAGCTGATGGTAAAATCGGCTGTTGTGATGTTACGTACGGCACATGCGCCCTTCAGCCCAGGCACTATTCTCAACAGAACAGGTGGGCGGGGGCGATGGGCGGATCCTCCCTCCGCTCTGCTACCCTGTGCTGGATCCGCCTAGGATCAGCCTTGCCTGCGGGTCGTTTGTAACCGGTCCACGGGCCGGTACTTTGAGACCCCTGCTCTAAATTCATTCATCATGTGTTGTAGAAAAAAATGATCCGCACTCCGGTTGTTGCTCTTAAAATTTCTTCATTTTATTGAATAGCCACAGTAAACAAACGCAGATTAAGTCAGTTGACAGGTTTCAGCCTATAAGGCCTTAGTCATAACCACATTACAGACATACTTTGAAATAAATAGTAGCTCTAAAGATCACAGGCTCCACCCATTGATTGTCTTAATTGACCGCAGGCAATTATCCAAAAAGAGAATCAGCTGTAATACATATAGGGTGATAAATGTGTATGCCACTAATTTTCACACACCTTGTAGTGACGATACGCACATGTATGTACACACATGCATGTACACATGTGCATACATTTATACACATATAGACAAATGCATAAAGAAACACAACATAAAATTCAAAAAACATTAAATAAAAAATAAGATAAAAAATAATAATCCAGGTATGTAAAAAAAATCATCATGTGTTGCCCTCTTCAATCTCGGTGATCTTTGTGTATTTCTTCCAGATCCGTGTGAGACTTCCTGTAATAAAGACCACTCTCCCTCCTTGTGCGGGGGGGACTGGTCTTGTCTCCACCCCCTCCTGCAGTTTTATGTAGTGGGCGGAGCATGCTGGGCCTCTCCCACAGCTCTGCTCACTCTCCTTCTGCAAGGTGATTGGTCTTGTCTCACATGCCTGACGAAGGGGTCCGGCGTGACTCCAAAACGTTGCACTTTCTTGCTTTTGATGTGATCATACTGAAATAAAAATCATTCGGACTGAAGATCTGATGGAGTTTTAGCAAATATATTCTTTGTGGACTTGTCTCCTCTCCCTTCTGTAGTTTTCTGTAGTGGGTGGAGCCTGCTGGGCCCCTCCCATAGCTCTGCTCTGTCTCCTTGTGCAGGGGGACTGGTCTTGTCTCCGCCCCCTCATGTAGTTTTCTGTAGTGGGTGGGGCCTGCTGGGCCCCTCCCACAGCTCTGCTCTCCTTGTGCAGGGGGACTGGTCTTGTGTCCGCTCCCTCATGTAGTTTTCTGTAGTGGGTGGGGCCTGCTGGGCCCCTCCCACAGCTCTGCTCTCTCCTTGTGCAGGGGGACTGGTCTTGTCTCCGCCCCCTCCTGTAGTTTTCTGTAGCGGGAGGAGCCTGCTGGGTTATGAGTTACTGTTGTCTTTCTATCAAAGTTACATAGGTTGAAAAAAGACACAAGTCCATCCAGTTCAACCATAAAACAATAAATAAATAAAATAAAAAATATCGTACCATCCAATATACCCAATTCTAAAACCACAGTTGATCCAGAGGAAGGCAAAAAAACGAGTTACCAAGCAATTGAACAGGCTGTACCTAATAAAGTGGCCTGGTGAATGTATATCTCCAAAGAAAAGGCCCATCTACTTGTAGAGTCACCAACCTTCACATCTCCCAAGAGGAATAAGGAGCACAAGACGACCCCACAGAACGATGGACACGTCTATCAGGTGTGAATCTTCTGCAGAAGACCTCCATCTTTGTGACAATGTGGAAATAATAGCCGCGGACGACAGAAAAGAGAAATGTCTCTTATCAGATGGAGACAATGCTTTGTACTCGGAACGGAACGGCTCGCCATATGTCACCTGTCTGCTCCACCGATCGCTGCAGACCTGTGAATGTAGACTTCATGGATAATCCGGAGCTGTATTACTAGGGTGATAACAGTGACAGGTTCACTTTGAAGTAGAACTCCAGTCAAAATATTTAGAAAAATCTGATGTGATAAGAACTGTGGAATCTCTTTATTAAACCATGGTAGAGGTACATACCCAAAAATGACCCCACGATCGATAGATAGACAGACATAGATGGAGCGATAGATAGAGGGATAGACAGACAGACAGATAAATAGATAGATAGATAGATAGATAGATAGATAGATAGATAGATAGATAGATAGATAGATAGATAGATAGATAGATAGACAGACAGACAGACAGACAGACAGACAGACAGATAGATAGATAGATAGATAGATAGATAGATAGATAGATAGATAGATAGATAGATAGATAGATAGATAGATAGATAGATAGATAGATAAACTAGGAAGTTAGAGAAAAGAGAACTCTGTCCCTAGAGCAGGAATTCAATGTAAATCTCCCATCAGGGACAGTGATCTTCCTCACTTTGCAGAGGTTTTCTCTCTCTTCCTGCGGGGTCTATAGGACAGGAAGTGAATGTAATTCTCTCCAATATGGGGTCTGTAAGACAGCAAGAGAAGGGAAATCTCTCCAATGTGGGGTCCATAGGTCAGAAAGTAAAGGGAAATCTCCCCAATGTGGGTTCTATAAGATAGGACGTGAAGGAAGATCTCTCCATTGTGGGGTCTATCAGACAGGAAATCAGGGGAAATCTCTCCAATGTGGGGTCCATAACATAATACAGGAAGGGAAAGGGTAATCTCTCCAATGTGGGGTCCATAATACAGGAAGGGAAAGGGAAATCTCTCCAAAGTGGGGTCTATAAGACAGGAAGGGAAATCTCTCCAATGTGGGGTCCATAATACAGGAAGGAAAGGGAAATCTCTCCAATGTGGGGTCTATAAGATGGGAAGGGAAGGGAAATCTCTCCAATGTGGGGTCTAAATGACAGGAAGGGAATGGAAATCTCTCCAATGTGGGGTCTATATGACAGGAAGTGAAGGGAAATCTCTCCAATATTGGGTCTATAAGATAGGAAAGGAAGGGTAATCTCTCCAATGTGGGGTCCATAATACAGGAAGGGAAATCTCTCCACAGTGGGGTCTATAAGATGGGAAAGAAATCTCTCCAATGGGGGGGTCTATAAGACGGGAAGGGAAATCTCTCCAATGGGGGGTCTATAAGATGGGAAGGGAAGGGAAATCTCTCCAATGGGGGGGGGGGGGGGTCTATAAGACAGGAAGGGAAATCTCTGCAATGTGGGGTCTATAAGATAGGAAGGGAAGGGAAATCTCTCCAATGTTGGGTCTATAAGATGGGAAGGGAAGGGAAATTTCTCCAATGTGGGGTTCATAATACAGGAAGGAAAGGGAAATGTCTCCAATGTGGGGTCTAAATGACAGGAAGGGAATGGAAATCTCTCCAATGTGGGGTCTATAAGACCCACAAAGTCCATAGGTCAGTGGGACAGCACTGGGGCAGTGTGAAGCCACCCTTTAGATGATGTTGAGGTTCCTCAGCACTTGGACAATCATTCAGGCCATCAGCAGCAACATTGATCATGTAAGATAGATGGCAAAAACCTGCATGGTGTAATTCTATTATGACAAATCTAGTCATCGGGATACACATGAATGTAGATGGGATGTCCTGGTAATAGAAGTAGAGGGGTTCTAAGGTCTAAATGTATTTTTACCTTCATGTATTCTTTGCATGAAGGTAAAAAAAACCATTTAGTTACCTTTTGTTTCCAGTGTTGGATTGTGTCGTCCCGGCAATGTTGGTATTAAAGTTATATGAAATTGGCAGTCGGATCAGCTATGAGCCTGACCACATGATGGGAGACGAATTGATTCCACCCAACTTAAATATAGAGTTTTACAGAAAATCCATCGGCCTGGTAGGAAGGAAGCTGTGCCCCCGAGGCGATGGGCACAATATGACCCTGAAATACGTCTTTCATCGTTCTCCTCGCTCCTCCGCTCTGCATTTACTTTACACACTGTGGAGATATCTGGGGACCGGTGCGTGAAGCAGCGATATCACAAAACACATTCTTAAACGATCGTTTCAAGTGTATCCGTGTACTAAGGCTCCATCCATCAGAGATAGGGAAAAGATTTTAAAGGACTAGTTCAGTCCCAACCACTTGCAGACCACCTGTCCTGATACCCGTTTCTGTATCCTGTCCTCACTCTCTGACCCCCAGCAATGTATCCTGTCCTCACTATCTGACTGCCAACAATGTATCCTGTCCTCACTCTCTGACCGCCAACAATCTATCCTGTACTCACTCTCTGACCCCCAACAATGTATCCTGTCCTTACTCTCTGACCCCCAGCAATGTATCCTGTCCTCACTCTCTGACCCCCAACAATGTATCCTGTCCTCACTCTCTGACCCCCAGCAATGTATCCTGTCCTCACTCTCTCACCACCAACAATGTATCCTTGTCCTCACTCTCTGACTGCCAACAACGTATCCTGTCCTCACTCTCTGACCCCCAACAGTGTATCCTGTCCTCACTCTCTGACTCCCAGTAATGTATCCTGTCCTCACTCTCTGACCCCCAGTAATGTATCCTGTCCTCACTCTCTGACCGCCAACAATGTATCCTGTCCTCATTCTCTGACCGCCAACAATGTATCCTGTCCTCACTCTCTGACCACCAACAATGTATCCTGTCCTCACTCTCTGACCCCCAGCAATGTTCCCTGTCCTCACTCTCTGACTGCCAACAATGTATCCTGTCCTCACTCTCTGACCACCAACAATGTATCCTGTCCTCACTCTCTGACCTCCAACAATGTATCCTGTCCTCACTCTCTGACCGCCAACAATGTATCCTGTCCTCACTCTCTGACCTCCAACAATGTATCCTGTCCTCACTCTCTGGCCGCCAACAATGTATCCTGTCCTCACTATCTGACTGCCAACAATGTATCCTGTCCTCACTCTCTGACCGCCAACAATGTATCCTGTCCTCACTCTCTGGCCGCCAACAATGTATCCTGTCCTCACTCTCTGACCCCCAACAATGTATCTGGTCCTTACTCTCTGACAACCAACAATGTATCCTGTCCTCACTCTCTAACCCCTAACAATGTATCCTGTCCTCACTCTCTGACCACCAACAATGTATCCTGTCCTCATTCTCTGACCGCCAACAATGTATCCTGTCCTCACTCTCTGGCCGCCAACAATGTATCCTGTCCTCACTCTCTGACCGCCAACAATGTATCCTGTCCTCACTCTCTGACCTCCAACAATGTATCCTGTCCTCACTCTCTGACCCCCAACAATGTATCCTGTCCTCACTCTCTGGCCGCCAACAATGTATCCTGTCCTCACTCTCTGACCCCCAACAATGTATCCGGTCCTTACTCTCTGACAACCAACAATGTATCCTGTCCTCACTCTCTAACCCCTAACAATGTATCCTGTCCTCACTCTCTGACCACCAACAATGTATCCTGTCCTCACTCTCTGACCCCCAACAATTTATCCTGTCCTCACTCTCTGACCACCAACAATGTATCCTGTCCTCATTCTCTGACCGCCAACAATGTATCCTGTCCTCACTTATTGACCCCCAACAATGTATCCTGTCCTCACTCTCTGACCGCCAACAATGTATTCTGTCCTCACTCTCTGACCACCAACAATGTATCCTGTCCTCACTCTCTGACCACCAACAATGTATCCTGTCCTCACTCTCTGACTGCCCACAATGTACCCTGTCCTCACTCTCCGACCTCCAACAATGTATCCCTGTCCTCACTCTCTGACTGCCAACAATGTATCCTGTCCTCACTCTCTTGCCTGCAACAATGTGTCCTGTCCTCACTCTCTGGCCGCCAACAATGTATCCTGTCCTCATTCTCTAACCGCCAACAATGTATCCTGTTCTCACTCTCTGACCCTTAACAATGTATCCTGTCCTCGCTCTCTGACCCCCAACAATGTATCCTGTCCTCACTCTCTGACTGCCAACAATGTATCCTGTCCTCACTCTCTGACCCCCAACAATGTATCCTGTCCTCATTCTCTAACCGCCAACAATGTATCCTGTCCTCACTCTCTGACTGCCAACAATGTATCCTGTCCTCACTCTCTGACCCCCAACAATGTATCCTGTCCTCACTCTCTGACCCCCAACAATGTATCCTGTCCTCGCTCTCTGACCCCCAACAATGTATCCTGTCCTCACTCTCTGACTGCCAACAATGTATCCTGTCCTCACTTTCTGACCCTCATTTCCTCTATTAGGTCTGCAGTTTCTGACAGTCATCTCCAGCATTACATCTCATTAACAATATGTGTGGCCCTTGGTGATATCAGGGGTCACATTTGAGGGCCCCTGTAGCTTAGAGGTTGACAACAACTGATCTACAGTATAATACGGGGGGGAGGGGTTGTTCTCCCAATCTGTGACACAAACATCATTTATTTGTACAGAAATCACAATAACAATGCCGATCCAATTAACAAAACCTCCATCTGTATCCCTTCCCCCACCCTGGGACCGTAATAGACAACGCACGTCTACTCGGAGCATATGGTGATATATAAATCTCCGGAACCCCCTCCTATGAATTCCCCACCGTGACACCTAATTCGCACCCGCAAGGTATATCTACCCCCCACCGGAGGAAATCCACCCCTCCCATCCCCCGGGGTCGTTCATCAAACGCTGAGACTTTATAGGCAGTTTGATGAATTGGCCTCGTAGAAGAACAGATCGGGACGTCTTATTTATGTAACGGTGAGAAATCCTGATTGGTCCCCGCCATTAATCACCCTCATAAATATGATAACGAGATTAGCGCAGAACGCCGTTTTTACAAATGTGAATTATTTTCTTTTCTGACGCAACAAACATTAGTGGCCAAAAATTGTGGATGGAAATTGGACTTGCTTAATTTGGAGCAAAAAAATTGACTATACAAAGTGCTGAAACCCCCCAACACCCCCCCCCCGCGCACGCGTGTTCTATACTGTATTCTTTTATTCCAAATTTAAAGTCGTATTAATCCCAAAATTGAAACATTTTTTATCCACTTCAGCTCTGGAAGATTTACCCCCCCCCCACTTCCCGACCCGGCCATTTTTTGCGATACGGGACTGCGTTACTTTAACTGACAATTGCGCGGTCGTGCGACACTGTACCAATAAGAATTTATGTCCTTTTTTCCCACAAATAGAGATGCACCGAAATTTCGGCCGCCATTTTATTCTCTAGGTTCTCTGCTAAAATATATATATATATATAATGTTTGGGGGTTCTAAGTAATTTTCTAGTAAACAATACTGATTTTAACATGGGAGTGCACCGCTCCAAAGTAATCACCTCTCCTAAGAACAGCTGTCTCCGCCATCAGGCAGGGTGCTGGCTCTGTTTGCAACAGAGATAATGGAAGAAACAGAACGCTGGATAGCCGCACTCCAAAAAAGTTCTCCTTTATTAAAAAATCGATATCAAAGCAATACAGACCAACTGTACAGCCGTTGACGCGTTTCACACCAGATATGGTGCTTAGCCATAGCTACGACTAAGTACCATATCTGGTGTGAAACACGTCAGTTACTGTGCAGTTAGTCTGTATTGCCCTGTGAAGCTTTGATATCCATTTTTTAATAAAGGTGAAGTTTTTTGGAGTGCGGCTATCCAGCGTTCTATTTCTTCCAATACTGATTTTAACTTGTAAGCAACAAGTGTCAGGAAAAAGCCTCGGCAGGAAGGCTTTAGGATCCAGAAATGAAGAACCAGTCCATGGAATGGCATCACGTAAAATTCTCTTTGGTTCTTTGGAACGTTCTTAAGAAGCTTGAAAAAGACCATTAACCATTTCAGCCCCGGAAGGATTTGCCCCCTTAATGACCAGGCCATTTTCTGCTGCGCTGTAAATGACAATTGCGCGGTCGTGCGACGTTGTACCCAAACAAAAGTGACGTCCTTATTTTCCCCCACAAATACAGCTTTCCTTTGGTTCCTTTTGATCACCTCTGCGGTTTTTATTATTTGCGCTATAAACAAAAAAAGACCGTTGATTTTGAAAAAAAAAATATTTTTTACATTTTGCTCTAATAAATATCCCAAAAAAAAATCAGTTTAGGCCGATATGTATTCTTCTACATATTTTTGGTAAAAAAAAATTTGCAATAAGTGTATATTGATTGGTTTGCGCAAA
Source organism: Lithobates clamitans (assembly GCA_037952925.1). Taxonomy (NCBI): domain Eukaryota; kingdom Metazoa; phylum Chordata; class Amphibia; order Anura; family Ranidae; genus Lithobates; species Lithobates clamitans. The sequence goes on along the minus strand of JBBGZY010000985.1, from coordinate 97,081 downwards.
CGTTATCGCGTCTACAAAATAGGGGGTAGTTTTATGGCATTTTTTTTTTTTAATTAGTAATGGCGGCCATCTGCAATTTTTACCAGGACTGCGACATTGCGGCGGACAAATCACACACTTTTGACACTTTTTTGGGACCAGTGACATTTATACAGCGATCAGTGCTATAAATAGCCACTGATTACTGTATAAAGGTCACTGGCAGGGAAGGGGTTAACACTAGGGGGCGATCAATGGGGTTAAAAAGGGGTTAAATGTGTGTCCTAGGGAGGTGTTTCTAACTGTGGGGGGGGGGGGACTACCTGGAGGAGGAGAGAGATCGTTGTTCATAACCAGTATGAACAGCAGATCTGTCTCCACCCCCCTAACAGAACGGAGATCTGTCTATTTACATTGACAGACCTCTGTTCTGTCTGTCAGGAGCGATCGCGGGTCACGTGCATCAGCCACCCATGTCACGCGGCGGGCATGCGCCTCCAGCGGCGCGTGCGCCCCCTATACCCTTTAAAGCGCCCGCTGTACAGCTACGGCGATTTGCGCAGGGAAACCAACCTGCCGATGTATAATGACGGCGGCTGGTCGGCAACTGGTTAAAGCAGTTCCAGTGAAGCAAAGGGTTCCAGTGAAAATGTTTTTTTTTTTTTTTGATCCTAGTATTATTGCTAATGAATTTCAAATAAGAGTATACGATGATCTTGATCAATTGTTCAAAGATATAAATTTCTTACTGTAATATTTAATTCCTCCGTTTGTGGCCGTTTCCATCATGAATGTGGGCATGTGAAGCCCAATCCAGATAGCTTACTGGAATATCTTTGGAGAGGTGCATGCTGGGTAACCTTGGACCAGGAAGTGGCAGATTACGAGGACTACATAGCAACAGGGGGTTTAGGGTAAGTATAAAAAAAAAAAAATCCTCCAAATGTTTGTTTATAGGTTAAAAGGAGTCTTTTAAAGGAAAAACATTTTTTAGGGTGGAACTCCGCTTTAAGAGGAAGAGACTGAACAAGAATCTGAAAACTATTCATGACAATGGACTACCATACACGTCTTTGGCAGCAAATCGGCTGGTCATTGGTTCCCCCATCCACTGTACAGCCCAGATTTAGAGCCCTCCAACTTCCATTTGTCTGGGTCCGATGAAGAACAGTCTTTGAGGGCTACAATTTGATGGCACAGACGACACCAGAAGTGGGGACAACAGTGCACACCTGAATTTTTTCAGGATTCGAAAGTTGGGTTCAACGATAGTGCAAATGTATCGCTTGTGATGGAGACTATGACTATGAGTAGAACCTTTGTACAGAGCAGAGGTTACTCTACCAACATGTGAAATTTGAATAACTTCTCAATGGGGGGGGGGGGGGGGAGACCTCTGGGGGAATCTAGGATAGAAAAGGACCTGGGGGTCCTAGTAGATGATGGTTGGACTTTCATAGGTTGGACTTGATGGGCTTGGCTCTTTTTTTGACCTCACCTACTATGTAACTATGGGCTCAGCAATGACAAATGCAATGCCAAGCTGCTGTTAACAAAGCAAACAGAATATTGGCATTAAAAAGGGGATCAACTCCAGAGATAAAATAATAATTCTCCCACTCTACAAGACTCTGGTCCGGCCGCACCTGGAGTATGCTGTCCAGTTCTGGGCACCAGTCCTCAGGAAGGATGTACTGGAAATGGAGCGAGTACAAAGAAGGGCAACAAAGCTAATAAAGGGTCTGGAGGATCTTAGTTATGAGGAAAGGTTGTGAGCACTGAACTTATTCTCTCTGGAGAAGAGACGCTTGAGAGGGGATATGATTTCAATATATAAATACCGGACTGGTGACCCCACAATAGGGAGAAAACTTTTCTGTGGAAGGGAATTTAACAAGACTCGTGGTCACTCACTAAAATTAGAAGAAAAGAGGTTTAACCTTAAACTACGTAGAGGGTTCTTTACTGTAAGAGCGGCAAGGATGTGGAATTCTCTTCCACAGGTGGTGGTCTCAGCGGGGAGCATTGATAGCTTCAAGAAACTATTAGATAATCACCTGAATGACCGCAATATACAGGGATATACAATGTAATACTGACATATAATCACACACATAGGTTGGACTTGATGGACTTGTGTCTTTTTTCAACCTCACCTACTATGTAACTATGTAACTATGTAAGTTATTAAAAAGGTCTGCCCACTTTTGCATTACTTTCAGTACAGCCCTTGTTTATAACAAACCATGAAGATTTATACCCCAAAACTGCAATACTAGTAAATAAACCACAAACAGACATCCCGGCCTGATAGCGTGAACTGCGGGAGCCTCGGTCTTGTCTGTTTCTACCAATTACGGCAAATTTTTTCACTCTTTCACTTTCTTATTGTATAACCCTTCAAATGAAACTTTAGTGCCTCGGCAATCACATTTGATTGGAAGGATGATTTAATAATGGAGTGGAAACAAGACGCATTTGGTTCAATTTACGGTCACAGCTGAGACTGAACGTTGTATTGACAGACTTAAGCTGGCTACAAAATTTGATGATGGAAAAAAAAAAAAAAAAAATTATTTTAAAGGAAATTCACCGCAAAGTCCACAAAGCCAAAAAACTGACTTCACAGGGTTTTCAGCATTCCATTGCCATAACACAGAGGTCTCCATACTGAAGCCCGTGGGCCGGATGTGGCCGTTTGTTTGCCTTTATCCAGCCCTTGGTGCATTATCCCTTTCTCTGATACCAAAGACGGGGCACTATTCCTCCCACTGACACCAGAGATGGGGAACTAATTCTCCTACTGATGCCAATGATAGGACATTATTCTTCCCATTGACACCAATGATGGGAAACTAATTCTCCTACTGACACCAGTGATGGGGCAAAATTCCTCCCACTGACACCAGAGATGGGGAACTAATTCTCCTACTGACACCAGTGATGGGGCACTATTCCTCCCACTGACACCAACAACGGGCCACTATTTCTCCAACTGATACCAATGATGTAATTATTTTTTACTCCCAATGACCACCAAGCCTATGGCACTGTTTATTCCCACCGATGCCAGGGAATTTTCTGCAGTCTGGCCCCCCCTAAAAGCATGAAGGGCAGTAAACTGGCTCTTTGTTTTGAAAGTTTGGAGACCCCTGCCATAACACATCGATCCTTTCTTCCTTTATGATTCCTGTCTTTCTCTTGCAGCACCATTACTCTGGTCGTCAGGTTTAGGGCCTCTGTCCGTTCCTTCAAAATTCTCACTCTGTGCACCTCTAGAACATACTAGAACAGACCAGGAGTATATGGGGTATCTCAGCCAATGGGCAGGGGGTTTCCTGAATCCCTTGACCTGCTGGGAGAACCTATTCATTTGGGTGGAGTCAGGTGATCGGGGTTCAGTCCCACATGGACGGCTGTCTGGGTGGACGTGTGTTGTGCGTCCTCGGGCTGCTGGCCAGGGACCTGAGGACTATCCTGGGCACATCTGACTGCTAGGCTGTCTGAGGCCTATCCAGAAGCAGGAGAGGAGTACAGGGTTGGGACTGCAGCTTGCGTTTCAACCAAAAGTGAAGTTTTGCCGGCCGGAGAACCTGTCGTAAACGGAGGTAGAAGGGAAGCTGTTGCCGCTAAGGGACCATCCACCTTATTACCAGGGACCACAGTGAGTAGCTGAAGCAAGTACAGGAGCAGTATTCTCACCAACCCGGAAACGATGAAGAGTTGGGAAACTTCAGCAGCTGTCAAGCCAGGGACCCAACCAGCGGAGGTGACGCTTGCAGAGCAGCCTTGTGTGTCAAGCCAGGGACCGAGCAGGCCAGTGGGGTGACGCTTGAGGAGTATCTGTGAATGCCAAGCTAAGGACCCAGCAGGGATGCGGGGCAGACGCTTGAGGAAGATACTGATTGAGAAGGTTGGAAGAGCTCAGGGGATCCAGTGGCAGTGGAGCGGCAAGTCTAGTGAAAGACTGGGAGCTCAATTGAATGAAGATCTACAAGAGGAGATTGTAGAAGAAATGAAGGAGTTTGTTACAACTTGTGTTAGAAACTGTTACAAGACGGTTGCCATAGGAGACAGCGATCCTACACATGCAGATGTGGTGTCTTGCTGGATGCCTTTCCCTGCATGGCTGTCTACCTATAGAGATCTTGGAGTCTGCCAATTAACATTGCAACTACTAAAGGGTGTCCTGGCCCTAACCCTCTCTCCCATAGTTCTGTTCAAGAGACAATTAATCTCTTTGCATTCAAGAAGTGTCTGGCGCCCATGAATCTACCTTACATTGCACACACCATACCTCATAACCCACTCTACATAGAAGGATGTCAGCTGATCCTAAATATGGAGGTTCTCATTAGACCAAAAGCGGTCCGGGACCTCGCTACACAACATTAGATAGATAGATAGATAGATAGATAGATAGATAGATAGATAGATAGATAGATAGATAGATAGATAGATAGATAGATAGATAGATAGATACCCCCCCACTAATAGTTGCCAGCTTTGGAAGTCCAGGGCATGCTAAGACAGGCCAAAGGGCTATGCCTATCATTTGAGACCTGGCAGAGACCAGTGGCACATCTGTGCACATGTTGTTTCCTCATGCACGCACAGATAACATAGGTTTGGGATCTCCATAACAACGCCTTCTTTGCACATGCATGTGGAAAACCCCTATGTACACACTTGTGCTGAGGTCTCTGCCAGGTTCCATAGGCTGAACAGAGCCTTTTGGCTCATCTGCACAGGCATTACCCCAGGGTGGATCCATGGCCGCAGTGAAGAAAGTCATGACAATGATGGGCGTCCATCGCTTTAGTCTTTTCCAAGTTTTAATGCAATGGCTTACCGAGAGAGAATGTTAGGGTATGGATCTCCTCCAGCAACAGGGCTTCAGACTCCACCAGACGTCTCCTCCATCCAAGGGAGTGCCAGGATCCCCTGAGGGCTGACACCAATCTCTCCCAGCAGGACTCCCATTCTCTAACTCTACCACCCTGGGTGCTGTACCCTTGACCATTGTCACGTACCTTATCGAGACAGAGTTGACAAGAGGGTTTCCCTTACACCTCTTGCGCTGTTTCCCCTGGAGTTGAGGACATGGTATAATAAGGCACAGAGTGGCATGGGTGCCTGTCGGTGATCCTGAAATCTGAGCTGCAGGAAAACTGGTAGCTGGCAGATGCAGAAGCTCTGGTGCCAGGTCAGGCAGGCAGGAGTCGGCAACAACCTAACAGCAGAAGTACAGAATTGGGAGAGAGGCGTGAATTTGGGGGAGGGCTGAGGTCCGCATCAGGCAAGTAGAGAAGGTACCAGGACAGCAGGCAGGAGGCGAGGTCGGGTTAGAAGCTGAAATCGGTAACGGAGCAGGAGTAAGCAGGATCAGATGAAGGCGTGTCAGATGACAAAGCAAACACAGGATCAGGTCATGGGCAGAAGGAGCTAAGAAGTCCACTCATTAATCTACACAGCTTTATATAGGCAAATTATCACCAAAATATGCAAGGTCACGTGCACGCTCCCTCTGTCTTAATCTGAATATAAAAACTGTGCTATGTGCATATCGTCACGCATGGGTGTGCAGACGATTCACCTGACAACCAGGTAGAGCAGCTTGAGGACTCTGAACTTGGCCTCAACCAGACTCTGGCCTACTCAGCACACACCATCACACACACCGTCCCCAAGCCCCTGTAGGCAGGTGCAGTCTATTTTTCTCCACTGCAGGTGGTGCTCTTCCGCAGAGGCACAACAGTTGTTAGAGAGGAAGTCAAGAGGAATGGGATTTCTCTACAGTTTTCTGGGTCACTGAGGAAGCTATCCTATTAGATGCTGCCACCCCATTTGACTCTGGTGACCATCTTGGGTCAGGCAGAGTCTATTTAAGGCCTTGGTTCCCAGTTTCAGTGCGCATTTGACAAGTGGGCAGTGTAGGGAAAGGTACCCTGCCTATTAGTGACAGTGCTAGTGGTAGGGAAAGGTTCCTGACAAGGAGGGAAAGCGTAGGGTCTGCAACTCCTCTGGACATCCGCCGCATTCTGCTCTCTTTACAGGCGCTGTCAGTCCGGGTTTAGTATCGCTCCATTTACATTGCTTGAAATCGTGAGTGCTCCTGGTTTTGTTGTGAACTGTTACAGCATTACTTCAATACAAGATCTTTATTACAACTCACTTTGTGAATTATTGCCGACCGCACCATGCAGCATACCACCTATACCCCTTCTGGGGGAAAAAGAGCTACCCAGGCCCCTCCCCGAACCTTTATATCCTTCCCCAGCATGCACCACTGGCCATCAACCTTCTAGTGGTTGCCCAGAGGGGACATAAATGATCAATAGACCAGGATTATTACTGCCTCATTACTATTGCCCTGAGTGCCAATGGCAGCATAAGGAACAGCAGCAACCGCCAACCTAGAGGGGAAACCAAGTGATATGATTTTATATTAGCCTAGGCAGAATATTACCCAGGAATGTTAAATGTAATAAACCCTTCTGATGACAGGGCTGTTACATTAGGATCCATTATACTTTCTACTTCATGCAGCAACATAGTCCCCTGAGCTCTACAGCCGGGTCCCAGTATACCCCAACAGCTGTGCAGGCGCAGTCCTGCTCAGCCCACTTGCATGTCATGGCTTCCCTGTTTGTGTCAGCTCTCCATGTAGAATTATTTGCCGGTCCGACACCTCTCCAAGTTATGGAGGTTAATGTCGTCTCGCCGTGTTGAATTAAAACAAAGAAAACTCAAGAAAAATGAGAGGTGAACGCTCGGATTCACGTAGCCGGTAAACAAGTAAATTAGCTGTCTAGACAAATTACAAACATACCTCGGAGGCGCACACTTAGGGCACGCAAGATCTTCCCTACAGCAATTATGAAGCAAATTGTGCCAGTTGTTTTATCAATAAAGAGACGGCACAACAAGCTGGTAAGACAGGTGTGTAGCAAAACCAGAGCAGATAGTGCGATTAATAACACAATACCGAGAATTGTTTCTTTTTTTAATTTGCTTGCTTACTGCATGAATCTCTAATCCTCGTCTCGGGGCATTGACTGCAGATCTCCACAGCACTTGTAAAGGGGGGTAGTAGGGGCGACTGGGTGACAGAGTGGTCATCACGTCCTTCATGCTTCCCCATTAACTCGTGGACAAGTACTGGGTCACATGGAAGGCCTACCCCACGTGGGTCCTTCTGACCTTATACAGGGTGACGTTACAGACACACATGGGGTAGTTTTCATCAATGCCCTGGGACAAGGCTGAGTTTGCCATGGGGCAATGCTTGACCTTAAGGTGGGCCTGCAACTGTTCACCAGTTAACTCTCAGTTCCCCATGACAATATACACCTTCTCTGTATTCCACATTTAGGAGGAATACGTTGAGACAATGTCCACATTCACCTGTCCAGCGTTTTCCACTACTGCTCCCTAGTAGCGGAGTGGGCCCCGCCGTGCACTCAACTCAACTCTTGAACTTTTGTACCTCTTTACACGATGGGAACCTCTGTGGTACAATCCCGTCCCATTGCTATGGGAGACAGACTGCTGACAGAAGGAGTGCCGACAACATCTCCCTCGCTGCTAGAGGCTGTACCATCTATGACAGGCTGCTTGTTAACTTCCTTTACTCTAGGTTACCCACATGTGTCTTCACATTACTCCATTCCACGCGAAAACTCTCATACCCCAATGTTTTAAGACCCACTAGGTCAACTATGTGTGTGTTGGTTACTTACAATACAACTCTTTAGTAACTTCAGACCAGGCAAGGACAAGGTTCAACACTTTATTTAAGAAAGGTGCAAATTAGACATCTCACAGACCAACAGGCAAGGCATTATTCATTCCTAATTCCCTAACTATAACTACAGGCTTGAGTGCTGCCCCGGCATACCTGCAAAGGTGTAATCCAGCAATAACAGTCCTTCAGAGGCACTTTCACATAGATGCAAATCCTTCTGAGGCATACTCCAGTACTGGTGTCTTCAGGGCGAACTCCAAGTTAAACGTCTCTACATGTGAGCAGTGGCTCCTCTGGGTCTCATCCTCCGTCTCAATCCCCTAGGGATCTCGGAACCCACCGCTGCACTAAATCTCTCTTTCAATGCCCCTCCTGGTGCTCTGCTATGGGAGGACTCTCTCGAACTCCCCAGGGGTCCTCCATGTACCAGACCACTGTCCCAATTTATATCGCACAGGACAAGTGGGTCGGACCCGTTAAAAAGACCAAGAAACCGGGCATGGCCTTAACTCCTACCCTTCTGGTTGGGACAGCACATAACTGTTTCAACCTGCCCACACACTCCTCAATGTTCAACTCTGAAATATCAGATATCACAAGGGGGCATTTATGGTCAGTCTGCTTAAAGCGGACCTTCACCCAACAAATAGCGCTTCCTTCCCTCTCCCTCTTGCATAACTGAATTTTTTTTAGCATAAATATATATTTTTTTAATTTATCGCATGGATGTAAACTGGCTTCTAGACGTTCAACGGTCTGCTGTATTTATTTTACGTAATCTTACAATTTTTTGTGCCATCCTTTCTTCATCTCTTTATGTTATTTTCCTCTGATTTTTTATAATGGATTTTGCTAAAAGAAATGTCAAATGTGGCACAAGCCATTTTTAACAGGGCTGTAGGGAGCACAAATGTGGGAGCATTAATATAGACTTTGGCCATCTCATGAAGCATATCCCCACCCTCTGTCCATCTCTTGTAGCATTATCATAGTCTATGACCATCGCTTATAGCAGGCCCGCAGTCTCTGAGTATCTCTTGAAGCATGTCTCTGCCAATCTCTTGTAGAACACCTACAGTCTCTTATGATCTACTGTGGTAAGCCCTGACCCTCTGATCATCTATTGTAGCATGCTCCTGGTCTCTGATCATCTCCTGTAACATGCCCTTAGTCTTTAGCCATCTCTTGGAGCATATCTGCAGTCTTTGAGCATCTCTTGTAGAACACCTACAGTCTCTGACTATCTACTGTAGCATGTACTTAGTCTCTGACCATCTCTTGTAGAACACCTACAATCTCTATCTACTGTAGCATGTACTAAGTCTCTGACCATCTCTTGTAGAACACCTACAGTCTCTGACTATCTACTGTAGGATGTACTTAGTCTCTGACCATCTCTTGTAGCATTCCCATAGTCTATGACCATCTCTTATAGCAGGCCCGCAGTCTCTGAATATCTCTTGAAGCATGACTGTAGTCTCTGACCATCTCTTGTAGCATGCCTGCAGTCTTTGACCATCTCTTTTAGAACACCTACAGTCTCTGACGATCTAATATAGTATGTCCTTAGTCTGTGACCATCTCTTGAAGCATGCCCGCAGTATCTAAGCATCTCTTGTACCATGCCTGTACTCTCTTACCATCTCTTGTAGAATGCCTTCAGTCTCTGAATATCTACTGTAGTTTGCCCTTAGTCTCTTGCCATCTCTTGTAGAATGCCTATAGTCTTTAAGCATCTCTTTTAGCATGCCCCAATCTCTGACCATCTCTTTAGAACACTTAGAGTCTCTAACAATCTCCTGTAGTTTGCCCTTAGTCTCTGACCATCTCATGTGGAATTCCCACAGTCTCTGACTATATACTATAACATACCCTTAGTCTCTGACCATCACTTGTAGCATGCCCGCAGTTTCTGACCATTTCGTGTAGCATGCCCTTAGTCTCTGACCATCTCTTGCAGCATGCCCACAGTTTCTGACCATCTCTTGTAGAATGCCTATAGTCTTTTAGCATGCCCTTAGTCTCTGACCATCTCTTGCAGCATGCCCACAGTTTCTGACCATCTCTTGTAGAATGCCTATAGTTTTTTAGCATGCCCTTAGTCTCTGACCATCACTTGTAGCATGCCCGCAGTTTCTGACCATTTCGTGTAGCATGCCCTTAGTCTCTGACCATCTCTTGCAGCATGCCCAAAGTTTCTGACCATCTCTTATAGAATGCCTATAGCCTTTTAGCATGCCCTTAGTCTCTGACCATCTCTTGGAGCATGCCCTTGTAGTATGCCCATAATCCCTGACCATCTCTTGCAGAATGTCCATAGTCTATAACCATCTGCTGCTGCATGTCTGCAGTCCCTTACTGAATTTTGTAATATTACATTCACTGATTATGTGTGGCCCTTTGGTGATGTCAGGGGCCACACTTGAGGTTTACTATTTAAGTAATTTGACTACCACTGCTGTAATAACTTGCAAAGCTGAACTTAAGTTACTATAAAAAGCACTGAAGAACTTTTTAGCATCCCCATGGTTTCCTCATCTCCCCCCCCGAGGTCTGGGGCCCCAGGCAATCACCAATTCTGCCCTCCTTATAATCTGCGACTGCATACAATGGGCTGGAAATCTCCAGCAGCTCAGCGGCCTAACAGAACATTAGAAGACAGATACACATTTATTTATTTATCATCTTCCTTTTATTTTTCATTTCCATCCTTTTCAGACGGTAAAACACGCCGACATCAGAGAGCAATAAGCGGGAGGCCCCGGTATATGACTGGAAATGGTGCCCTTGACTGCTGACTGGCAGCTGGATCCCAAATCTAATAACACCAGAACGCCTTAAGGTAAATGACAGGAAGAAAACTGTATGTGACCTTCAAAAGAGTCCCCAGTCATTTCAGTTCACACGACAATACAGTAATAAACTGGATGTCAGTGCTTAGAGTGGCTCCCTGGATGCCATGGAACAATAATTTGATGCGTGTCTCTATTGTCCTCTCCAACGACTCTCTATGACTGAGACTTATAAATGACGATTTAACCAAAGAAGAAATAAACAACCATTTTTTTCTAGGAACTCTGGAGGGTTATTTTGACCGCCATTGTTTTTCTATCAGTATTGCGCGGAATTGCCGCATTGATGTTAGTGTTCTTTGTAGTTGGAAAAGCTAAACACAAAACTCAACACTGAATATGCCGTAGAGGCCTACACACCAATCTGAATTCTGATTGGATGTACTGTTAGAATAAAAGGACTATGCCATAGGCAAGAGCCGACCCGTCACTGTCTCTCGCTGATTTACGCCTCCCTGATCCAACCGGAGACAGGGCACATTCCTGAGTTCCTTTCTAAACGGGAATCGGATCTTGAAACCCAATTCACTGATCCGCAGAGGGAGAAGATTCTTCACTTTGCCCAGATGTCTTCATTGGCCACTAGAATCCAAGAGACCGGCTACAAAATTTTGATCCGATCCAGTATTCCTGAGCACCCTTGGTAAGACAACCTTCCAAGCAACCCATTTACATGGGGCGGCACAGTGGTGTAGTGGGTAGCACTCTCACCTAGCAGTAAGAAGGGTCGTTGGTTTGAATCCCAACCACAACACTACCTGCCTGGAGTTTGCATGTTCCCCCTGTGCCTGCGTGGGTTTCCTCCAGGCACTCCGGTTTCCTCCCACACTCCAAAGACATGCTGGTAGGTTAATCGGCTTCTGTCCAAAATTGGCCCTAGTATATGAATGGGGACCTTGGATTGAGGGTAGGGACTGATGTGAGTGTGCAATGTACAGGGTTAGGGATAATTGTAGACTCGCACCCACACTCACTTTGGTTGAACTGGATGGACTGGTGTCTTTATTCAACCTTACTATGTAACATACTGTATGTTGTTGTATATTGTTATTTTGTTATGAATTTCATATGTATAATTGTTGGCTTATTCACAAATATTATATCTTATTTTTAGTGGCATCTTATGCAGTACTCATAAGTCTCCTGAGGAAGCCAACAGGTGAAACACGTAGAGCTGAAGTCACTGCACATATATTCAAGCTGCATGGATATTAGACATGCGCACTGCCGAAAAATTTGTTCGTTTTCATTTATTGTTTTTTTCGTAAATTTGAAAAATTCTTAAATTTGAAAAATTCTTAAATTCGAACATTCGTAAACTTGAAAATTTGTAATTCGTAAATTTGAAAATTGGGAATTCGTAAATTCGAAATTTGTAAATTCTAAAATTTGTAAATTCAAAAATTGGGAATTCGAAAATTTGACAATTCTAAAATTTGTAAATTCGTAAAGTTTGAAAACTCGAAAGTAAGAAAGGAAAATCTGAAGATTAGAAAGAACGAAAATCCAGAAAATCCTGAAATTTGAAATATTAACTAACAATAAATAACTATTAAATTATAGGTATTGGAATTTCCTTGCTGTTAGTGAACATAACGAATACGAATTTATCTGAATTTACGAATTATCCAAAATAAAGAATGCTGCATCGAAACAAATGGAACGGAACTAAATAATAAAAAATAATAATATTATGATTTTATTATTATTAATTTGTTATGTTCCATTCATTTAGATACGGCATTCGTTATTACGGATAATTGTTAACTTCGGATACATTCGTAACGTTCGCTAACAGACAAATTTGAAAGGAAATTCCAATACCTATAATTTAATAGTTAGTTATAGTTAAGTTATTTTTAGTTAGTTATTATTTCAGATTTTCAAACTTTCGGGTTTTTGAATTTTTGGATTTTTGTTCTTATTTTTCGCATTTCCGTTCTTTTGAATTTTCAGGTTTTTCATTATTTTGGGATTTTCGAATTTCCAAATTTCAGAAATTTCGAATTTGCAAATTTTCGTAATTTTGGATGTTCCGAATATTCTGAAAAATTCGAAAATTCTGACATTTCCGAATGAATAAATTTGGAACTAAATGATTTGCACATATCTAATGTATATATATATTATTTTTAACAATGTTTTTATTGTTACAAAATTGTTGATATTTTATATCTTTTGGAGTTGTGATTTTGACACCTTGAAAATCCCCGTTATGTTGTTTTCTTTTCAAATTGATTATATAATACGAATAATGGTTTTATGGGCTCTGTATAAATATGGAAAATAAATACCAAAGAATATAAAATACATTTTTATCCTCAGTTTGGGTCATCTGTGGATTTTTATTTATTTTTTTGTTATTTTTAATCTGTTTTTTTCTCCATAGTCTTTAAACAGAAACAGTGCTGCTGACCGTCTACGCTTGGTATACCAGACACAGGGAAAGCGTATCGCTCACAGGACATTTTTTTTCCCCTCCCACGGGTGATGCTCTTGTCTGTCAAGACATCTTGTTTGGTAGATGTGACACGGGGAAGCCCTATGGCTGATTTTTGACATTCAGAAAAAAAAAAAAGAATTATTTTTTTCCAAAAGTGACAAGGGTGGACCTGAATGACCCACGGGGGTCTCCGGAGCGAGAGTCCAGCACCTGAAATAACCATTGCAGCCCGGGCGGGGGAAGGGGGGGGGTGCATGTCACCAGCAAATGGAAATCAGTTTGTGTCATTTCGGCTTTCATATTTCATTGTATTCCCCGGGCAGTTTAGAATTTACAAAGTATATATATATATCAGAGTTTTCATTGTTCTACTGTTGTGTCTCTTCATGTTGCCTAAAGAAGTACAGGAAGATTTTTTTTTTCCTTTCTAATTCTGGATTGATGATGTTTTGCATGTTCTAATAAAAGGGTCAATCCCCGGTATGTATGGTTTTCTATTGTTTTTAACCATTTAGTGCCTGCCCACATTGTACTGCGGACACGTGACCGCTGTTGGCAAAGCCATGTACCCGTATGTTGCTGCATGCATCCGGGTTTAGGGCATGTGCCCAGCCCCCCCCCCCCCGGCTGGCACCCCCTAGGGGCACAGCAAGTCCCGACCTGCTGATCAGCTGTGTGCACAATCACAGCCCAGAGCTCTGTGTTGACATTCAACACAGAGCTCTGTACATAGGGAACGATCTCTGTGTTTCTCCCTGCTGTCAGAAACCGTGAAAATCAGGCTGAGACAGAAGTACAGTTAAATCACACTTGTTTAATAATGAAAGTAAAGAGAACAAACATAGTCAAAACATAGCCGAAGTTCAGTAACCGGAACGGATAGTCAGCCAAGCCAGAAGTCAGGGATCATTGTAGTGGAACAGCAAGCAGGATCTGGAGCCAGAAGGGATGTCAGCAAAACAAGTCTTGAACAGGAATGCAGGAGATAGTCTCTGTGATGTTGACCAAGGCGAAGGTAGAGATCCTTTGGACTGGACGGCTTAAGTAGGCAGGACTGACGAGCAGGATATCATCAACAGCTGAGTAACTGTGGCGAGAGATGGGAGCTGGCTATTAGCCAACAGCTGAGCGGCCAGCTCAGAGAAGGAGGGGCTGAGCCCAGCCCTGACACCTGCAAAGCAAAGCAGGGATGAGAAACTTAGAGATCAACTAGTAAAAGCAGCACACTGTACACACATTACACATAGTTAGGCACATATTTATGCCCTTTGATCGCCCCTAGATGTTCCCAGTTCCCAGCCAGTGTCATTAGTACAGTGACAGCGCATATTATTATCACTGTATTAGTGTCACTGGTGATGTCAGTGGCAGTTAGTCAGTTCCCCTGCAGCCTCAGTCAGTGTTAGATTTCCCGCCGCACTATCACAGTCCCATTATAAGCCGTTGATCGCCGCCATTAGTAGTATAAAAAAATTTAAAATGACAGTATATCTATGCCATAGTTTGTAGACACTATAACTTTCACACAAAGCAATTGTAGCACCCTGGTGTTTAGGCAGGGTTGCTAACAAATTTAGTTTGCCAGCTAGTAATTGTCCTGGCTAATTGTTAGAAGATCCACTGATTTCCCCCTAATTCTGGAATTGCTGCACTTCTCTCTTCTGTCAGTAGGTGGCATGGTAGCTGGTGACATTAGATAAGACAAGGGCATAAAAAGACAGATCATGAATGGATGGGATGTCTCAGCCAATAGGCAGGGGTTTCTTTAAGTCCCTTGGCCTGCTGGGAGAGCCTATTTATTTGGGTGGAGTCAGGTGATTGGGGTTCTGTGCTACCTGGGCGGCTGTCTGGGTGGACGTGTGTTATGTCGTCCTGGGCTGCTAAGCCGGAAGCCCGAGGCCTATCCCGGGGACACCTGGCTGCTAGGCTGCCTGAGGCCTAATCAGGAGCAGGAGAACCAGCGTAGGGTTGGGACTGCAGGATTGTAGTCCAACTGAGTTGAGAAGGTTCAGCCGGACGGGGAACCAGTTGTGGTCGGAGGTAGAGGGGAAGCTGTCGCCACTAAGGGACCATCCACCTTGTCAATGGAGACTACAGGAGCTGAAGTGGTTAAAGGACCATGGAATTTGTTGCCGTCATGTACATGTAGGCAGGCGCCATCTACTTTCACCACTGCAGGTGGTGCTCTTCCGTGGCAGCACTGCAGTTGGAGAGGAAGTCAGGAGGAACATGGTTCCTCTATGGTTTCCTGGGTCACTGGAGAAGCTATCCCATTGGATGCTGCCTCCCCATGTTACTTTAGCAGCCATCTTGGGTCAAGCAGAGTATTTTTAAGGCCCTGGCCCCCCAGGTTTGGCATGCATTTTGCGAGTTAGTAGAGTAGGGACAGGTACCCCACCTGGTAGGGACAGAACTAGCAGCAGGGAACGTTTGCTGATGAGAAGGAAAAGCATAGGGCTTGCAATTTCTCTGGACATCTGCCTGCCTGGGCACAAGGCGGCCAGTCTGCATTCTTCCCCCCTCTACAGGCGCTGTCAGCTGAATCCTGCTTTCTACAAGCTGTTGGAACTGAGTGTTCCCGGTTGGGCTGCCTTCCCACCAGGTTATTTGTGAACTGTCTGTGCATTATTTCAAGTCTTTTCATTGCACTCAGAATGCATGTACAGTATTATTGCCACCGCACTGCACCCCAACCTACATACAGTGCCTTGCAAAAGTATTCACCCCCCTTGGCTTTTTACCTATTTTGTTACATTACAGCCTTTAGTTCAATGTTTTTTTAATCTGAATGATATGTGATGGATCAGAACACAATAGTCTAAGTTGGTGAAGTAAAATTAGAAAAATATATACATAAAACTATTTTTCAGAAATAAAAACTGATAATTGGCATGTGCGTATGTATTCACCCCCTTTGTTATGGAGCCCATAAAAAGCTCTGGTGTCACCAATTACCTGCAGAAGTCACATAATTAGTGAAATGATGTTCACCTGTGTGCAATCTAAGTGTCACATGATCTGTCATTACATAGACACACCTTTGTGAAAGGCCCCAGAGGCTGCAACACCTAAGCAAGAAGCACCACTAACCAAACACTGCCATGAAGACCAAGGAACTCTCCAAACAAGTAAGGGACAATGTTGTTGAGAAGTACAAGTCAGGGTTAGGTTATAAAAAAATATCCAAATCTTTGATGATCCCTAGGAGCCCCATCAAATCTATCATAACCAAATGGAAAGAACATGGCACAACAGCAAACCTGCCAAGAGACAGCCGCACACCAAAACTCACGGACCGGGCAAGGAGGGCAATAATCAAAGAGGCAGCACAGAGACCTAAGGTAACCCTGGAGGAGCTGCAGAGTTCCACAGCAGAGACTGGAGTATCTGTACATAGGACCACAATAAGCCATACGCTCCATAGAGTTGGGCTTTATGGCAGAGTGACCAGAAGAAAGCCATTACTTTCACCAAAAAACAAAATGGCGCATTTTGAGTTTGGGAAAAGCAATGTGGGAGACTCCCAAAATGTATGGGGGAAGGTGCTCTGGTCTGAGGAGACTAAAATTGAACTTTTTGGCCATCAAAGAAAACGCTATGTCTGGAGCAAAACCCAACACATCACATCACCCAAAGAACACTATCCCCATTGTAAAACATGGTGGTGGCAGCATCATGCTGTGGGGATGTTTTTCAGCAGTTGGACTGGGAAACTGGTCAGAGTTGAGGGAAAGATGGATGGTGCTAAATACAGGGATATTCTTGAGCAAAACCTGCACCACTCTGTGTGTGATTTGAGGCTAGGACGGAGGTTCACCTTCCAGCAGGACAATGACCCCAAACACACTGCTAAAGCAACACTTGAGTGGTTTAACATGGAAATGTGTTGGAATGGCCTAGTCAAAGCCCAGACCTCAATCCAATAGAAAATCTGTGGTCAGACTTAAAGATTGCTGTTCACAAACGCAAACCATCCAACTTGAAGGAGCCGGAGCAGTTTTGCAAGGAGGAATGGGCAAAAATCCCAGTGGTAAGATGTGGCAAGCTCATAGAGACTTATCCAAAGCGACTTGGAGCTGTGATAGCCGCAAAAGGTGGCTCTACAAAGTATTAACTTTAGGGGGTGAATAGTTTTGCACATTGACTTTTTCTGTTATTTTCTCCTATTTGTTGTTTGCTTCACAATAAAAAAAAAAAAAAAAAACATCTTCAAAGTTGTGGGCATGTTCTGTAAATTAAATGATGCAAATCCTCAAACAATCCATGTTAATTCCAGGTTGTAAGGCAACAAAACACAAAAAAAATGCCAAGGGGTGTGAATACTTTTGCAAGGCACTGTAATTGGGCCCAATTTGGACATTTTCACTTAGGGGTGTACTCACTTTTGTTGCCAGCGGTTTAGACATTAATGGCTGTGTGTTGAGTTATTTTGAGGGGACAGCAAATTTACACTGTTATACAAGCTGTACACTCACTACTTTACATTGTAGACAAGTGTCATTTCTTCAGTGTTGTCACATGAAAAGATAGGAGAAAAGATTTACAAAAATGTGACTGAGGGGTGTACTTACTTTTGTGAGATGCTGTATGTGTATATATTTCTTTGCCACTCTCATCTTCGCCATTTCTAGACACCTAAATGCATCGAGTTCCTGCCATGTGATTTACTGATCAGCAATTTGTGTTACCAAGCAATTAAAAAGGTATACCTAAAAATTGGTCGATGAGTGTGTGTGTGTATATACATATATATATATATATATATTGTTCATTGTTTGGATGTTCTAAGTAATTCTCTAACATAAAATGTTGAGATTTCCATATATGAGAGAAATGAGTTGACCTGGGGGGGGGGGGGTCAAGTGGTCCATCAGTGGTGGTGCAGCTTTTTTTTTGTCTTGTAATCCTTGCCTGTGCTTCAGTTTATCCCCTTCAATACCGGCCACTCCCCCCCCCCCCCCCCACCCAGGATAACTTTCAGGTTTCGGTGATCTCGCACTTTGAGTGACAATTGCACCGTCATGCAACATTGCACCCAAATTTACATTTTTTGCATTTTTCTTCACGCAAATAGTTTCTTTTGGTGGAATTTAATCACCACTGTGGTTTTTCTTGCTAAATAAACAAAAAAAAGTTTACATTTTTGAACCCCCACAAATTTCTGCATTAATATTTTGCAAAAAAATAATCTTTATTCATAAATTTAGGCCAGAATGTATTCTGCTACATTTCATTGGTGAAAATAACCCAAATCAGTGTATATTATTTAGTCTGTAGGAAAGTTATAGAGTCCACATACTATGGGATATACAGCGGGTAAAATAAGTATAGAACACGTCACTATTGTTCTCGGTAAATCTATTGGTAAAGGTGATATTGACATGAATCCATCCAATCCGTACAAAGACACCAAAACAAATACGTTCAGAAATCAAGTTCTGTGTAATAAAATGGAAGGACACAGGGAAAAAGAATTGAACCCGCCAACTGAAATGTATTTAATACTCGGTACAAAATCCTTTGTTGGTAATGACGGCTTCAAGACGCCTCCTGTATGGAGAAACGAGTCGCATGCGTTGCTCAGGTGTGATTTTGGCCCCATTCTTCCACACAGTCTTCAAATCTTGAAGGTTCTGTGGGCCTCTTCTATGAACTCTGATCTTTAGTTCTTTCCATAGATCTTCTATTGGATTTGAGTCAGGTGATTGGCTGGGCCATTCTAGCAGCTTTATTTTCTTTCTCCTTGCCTTTGTGTTTGGGATCATTGTCCTCCTGAGATGTCCTCCTGAGATGTCCTCCTGAGATGTCCTCCTGAGATGTCCTCCTGAAATGTCCTCCTGAGATGTCCTCCTGAGATGTCCTCCCTCGTTTCATCAACCTGGTAGATGGCAGCAGATTTTTATCACCATTCATCCTTCCTTCAATGACATGAAGTTTGCCAGTACCGTATGCTGAAAAACAACCCCGCCCCCCCACCATGATGTTCTCACTCCCAAAATTCACTGTTGTTATGGGGGTGTTTTTGGGGTGATGTGCCATGTGACCCCCAAACATGGTGTGTATTATGGCATCCAAAGAGTTCAATGTTGGTCTCATCTGACCAGACTATATTCTCCCCGCATTTCACAGGCTTGTCTAAATGTTGTGTAGCAAACTTTAAACGAGCTTCACCATGCTTTTTCTTCAGCAATGTAGTCTTGCGTGGTGAGCGTGCATACAGGCCATGGCGGGTGGGTGGTGAGCGTGCATAAAGGCCATGGCGGGTGGGTGGTGAGCGTGCATACAGGCCATGGCAGGTGGGTGGTGAGCGTGCATACAGGCCATGGCGGGTGGGTGGTGAGCGTGCATACAGGCCATGGCGGGTGGGTGGTGAGCGTGCATACAGGCCATGGCGGGTGGGTGGTGAGCGTGCATACAGGCCATGGCGGGTGGGTGGTGAGCGTGCATACAGGCCATGGCGGGTGGGTGGTGAGCGTGCATACAGGCCATGGCAGGTGGGTGGTGAGCGTGCATATAGGCCATGGCAGGTGGGTGGTGAGGGTGCATACAAGCCATGGCAGGTGGGTGGTGAGGGTGCATACAAGCCATGGCAGGTGGGTGGTAAGCGTGCATATAGGCCATGGCAGGTGGGTGGTGAGGGTGCATACAAGCCATGGCGGGTGGGTGGTGAGCGTGCATACAGGCCATGGCGGGTGGGTGGTGAGCGTGCATACAGGCCATGGCGGGTGGGTGGTGAGCGTGCATACAGGCCATGGCGGGTGGGTGGTGAGCGTGCATATAGGCCATGGCAGGTGGGTGGTGAGGGTGCATACAAGCCATGGCAGGTGGGTGGTGAGGGTGCATACAGGCCATGGCCAGTGGGTGGTGAGGGTGCATACAGGCCATGGCGGGTGGGTGGTGAGGGTGCATACAGGCCATGGTGGGTGGGTGGTGAGGGTGCATACAGGCCATGGCAGGTGGGTGGTGAGGGTGCATACAGGCCATGGTGGGTGGGTGGTGAGGGTGCATACAGGCCATGGCAGGTGAGTGGTGAGCGTGCATACAGGCCATGGTGGGTGGGTGGTGAGGGTGCATACAGGCCATGGCAGGTGAGTGGTGAGCGTGCATACAGGCCATGGCAGGTGGGTGGTGAGCGTGCATACAGGCCATGGCAGGTGGGTGGTGAGCGTGCATACAGGCCATGGCAGGTGGGTGGTGAGAGTACATACATGCCATGGCGGGTGACTGCATTACTTATTGTGTACCTGCTAATTCCAGGTCATTCTGAAGCTCTCCACAAGTGGTCCTTGGCTCTTGGACAACTCTTTTGATAATTCTTTTCACTCCTCTGTCAGAAATCTTGTGAGGAGCACCTGGCCGTTGCTGGTTTATGGTGAAATTATGTTCTTTCCACTTCCGGATTATGACACAACAGTGCTCACTGGAACATTCAGAAGTTTAGAAATCCTTCTGTAACCAATGCCATCAGTATGTTGTCAACAATAAGGTTGTGAAGGTCTTTAAGAGCTCTTTGCTTTTACCCATCATGAGATGTTTCTTGTTTGACAGCTTTGTAATGAGACACCTTTTTATAGGCCATCAGTTGAGACTGAACCAGCCAGGGCCCGATTAACTATTGGAGCTGCAGCTCCAGGCCCCTACCATAATATCGAACCAATACATTGATTCTAGACCCAATTACTGGCTGCCAACCGCAGGCCAATACATTGCCTTGCAGACGCCAGACAGCTGAATTATAGGTCCAATACAGACAGTGAGCCGGCCAGCGGCCGCTACATACATTGCCTTGCAGAACGGCCTCTTGTAGCATGGTACCAGTGCGCCGAGGCTGAGCACAATCCTCCCCTTGGAGTCCAGCACACTTTCTTGTTGGGTAGAGCTTGATGTCCCAGCCAGCGTGACGTCATCCAGAGGCCGAGAGGTTCAATGGGAAAGGAGTGAGGGCGCCGCTGCTGCAAGCAAGGAGGAGGAAGCACTATACAACAACTGCAAGTAAACTCTGCATGGGGCTGGGGAAGTCGGGTAGATGATAAGTTGCTATCCTTATGTGCAGCTCAGTGTACTGGCTGAAGTGGGTTAACTCTTGGGGAGGGCTATCAGTGCCCATTAGTGCAGCTCATCGGTGCCACCTATCAGTGAAGCTCATCAGCGCCACCTATCAGTGCCCATTAGTGCAGCTCATCAGTGCTGCCTATCAGTGCAGCTCATCAGTGCCACCTATCAGTGCAGTTTATCAGTGCCACCTATCAGTGCAGTTTATCAGTGCCACCTATCAGTGCAACTCATCAGTGGCACATATTAGTGCTGCCTCATCAGTGCCCATAGGCGCTGCATGTCAGTGCCCATCAGTGCAGCTCATCAATGCAGCTTATCAGAGCCCATCAGTGCTGTCTCATCAATGCCATCTTATCAGTGCCCATAAGTGCCGCCTATCAGTGCCCATCTGTGTTGCCTCATCAGTACCGACTATTAGTGCCCAACAGTGCAGCTCATCAGTGCTGCCTATCAGTGCCACTTATCAGTGTCCATCAGTGCAGCTCACCAGTGCCGCCTTTCAGCCTCATCAGTGTCGCCCAATCAGTGCTCATAAGTGCCACCTATCAATGCTGCCTATCAGTGCAGCTCATGAGTGCCCATTAGTACAGCTCATCAATGCCACCTATCAATGCCAGTGCCACCTATCAGTGTCCATCAGTGCAGCTCATCAGTGCCAACCATCAATGCAGCACATCAGTGCTGCCTATAATTGCCCATCAGTGCCACATATTAGTGCTGCCTCATCAGTGCCCATAAGTGCTGCCTATCAGAGCCCATCAGTTCCACCTTATCATTGCCCATCAGTGCTGTCTATCAGTGCAGCTCATCAGTGCCCATCAGTGCTGCATATCAGTACTGCCTCATCAGTGCTGCTCATCAGTGCAACCTATCAGTGTAGCATCATCAATGAAGAAGAAAAATTACTTATGTGCAAAATGTATTAACAAACTAAGAAAAACATTTTTTTTTTCAAAAATGTCAGTCTTTTTTATTGTTGTTTAGCGGAAAAAAAACAACAACTCAGGGGTGTTTAAATAGCACCAAAAGAAAAGTATATTTGTGTGAAAAAAAATGATAAAAATGTCATATGGGTGCAGCATTACTTGACCGCGCAGTTGTCATTCAAAGTGTGACAGCGCAGAAAATTGGTCTGGGCATTTCCATAAAAAGGCCCACCGAAATCCTCAGCACCAGGCCCATGATGCTCTTAATCCGGCCCTGCATGTAGCCCAAACCAAGGTGCGAGAAAATGAGAGTTCTCCACCTCATACCAGAAGAGGAAATGTCTCATAGGAGGAAGAATAAAGGTAAGGCTGGAGTTCAGCTTTACGAATAAAACAGATGTGTTAACTTCTTCACCAATACATTCTGTGCTCTATAGTCTCTATTATCATAACGATCTGTTTATTTGAATTATTCAATGCCTGCATCTGGCAATATGTACAGCCTTCAAGGATAAGCTTCAAGGGAAAGTATTTAATATTGTTCTATTATTTCACAAGAGGCAGATTTCTCCATTATTCTGGAAGATACGTTGCACAAAGCACCTACATTTACAAGGCTACCATTGAAGTCACACTGCAAAATGTTCATGGCAGATAATTGCCGCAAAATCGTTGAGAAAAGGTGGATTAGAGCCGTGGTGAGCGGACCATTTACACAAATAAATCGTACCGGGAGCATTCATACCAAGTCTTTGTATAGTAAATAAGGTGACCCTATCCATGTGAGCCTTGAATGCATGGAGCAGCGAAGGACACCGATTCACATTTCATGAATGGTAAAATATTATTGAGATAAACTACTCTGACAAGACGGAAAACAATGTCAGCCTCTGTTTAAAAACAGCTTTTCTCAACCTTCTTATCCCACAGGAACCCTTCAAATAATTCTAAGGTCTTGAGGAACCATCTCTAAACTCATTATTATCATCAGGGATGGGTGGAAACAAAACGTCTTACATTGGTGATCAGTGAGAAGAATGTTCCTTACATTGGTGATCAGTGAGAAGAATGTTCCTTACATTGGTGATCAGTAAGAAGAATGTTCCTTACATTGGTGATCAGTGGGAAGAATGTTCCTTACATTGGTGATCAGTGAGAAGAATGTCCCTTACATTGGTGATCAGTGAGAAGAATGTCCCTTACATTGGTGATCAGTGAGAAGAATGTTCCTTACATTAGTGATCAGTGAGAAGAATGTTCCTTACATTGGTGATCAGTGGGAAGAATGTTCCTTACATTGGTGATCAGTGAGAAGAATGCTCCTTACATTGGTGATCAGTGAGAAGAATGTCCCTTACATTGGTGGTCAGTGAGAAGAATGTTCCTTACATTGGTGATCAGTGAGAAGAATGCTCCTTACATTGGTGATCAGTGAGAAGAATGTTCCTTACATTGGTGATCAGTGAGAAGAATGTTCCTTACATTGGTGATCAGTGGGAAGAATGTTCCTTACATTGGTGATCAGTGAGAAGAATGTTCCTTACATTGGTGATCAGTGAGAAGAATGTTCCTTACATTGGTGATCAGTGAGAAGAATGTTCCTTACATTGGTGATCAGTGAGAAGAATGTTCCTTACATTGGTGATCAGTGAGAAGAATGTTCCTTACATTGGTGATCAGTGGGAAGAATGTTCCTTACATTGGTGATCAGTGAGAAGAATGTTCCTTACATTGGTGATCAGTGAGAAGAATGTTCCTTACATTGGTGATCAGTGAGAAGAATGTTCCTTACATTGGTGGTCAGTGGGAAGAATGTTCCTTACATTGGTGATCAGTGAGAAGAATGTTCCTTACATTGGTGATCAGTGGGAAGAATGTTCCTTACATTGGTGATCAGTGGGAAGAATGTTCCTTACATTGGTGATCAATGAGAAGAATGCTCCTTACATTGGTGATCAGTGGGAAGAATGTTCCTTACATTGGTGATCAATGAGAAGAATGTTCCTTACATTGGTGATCAGTGGGAAGAATGCTCCTTACATTGGTGATCAGTGAGAAGAATGCTCCTTACATTGGTGATCAGTGGGAAGAATGTTCCTTACATTGGTGATCAGTGAGAAGAATGCCCCTTACATTGGGCGAAGGACATCGAGTCACATTTCATGAATATTGAGATAAACTACTCTGCGCAGACGGAAAACAATGCCAGCCTCTGTTTAAAAACAGCTTTTCTCAACCTTCTTACCCCAGATGAACCCTTCAAATAATTCTAAGGTCTTGAGGAACCATCTCTAAACTAATCATTATCATCAGTGAGAAGAAAGTTCCTTACATTGGTGATCAGTGGGAAGAATGTTCCTTACATTGGTGATCAGTGGGTAGAATGTTCCTTACATTGGTGATAAGTGGGAAGAATGTTCCTTACATTTGTGGTCAGTGGGAAGAATGTTCCTTACATTGGTGGTCAGTGAGAAGAATGCTCCTTACATTGGTGATCAGTGAGAAGAATGCTCCTTACGTTGGTGGTCAGTGAGAAGAATGCTCAGTCATGTGATCTCTTTTCATTTTTCTGGACTGCAGTGTAGTGGAGTCCAGGGAGTACCTGTATAATATGGACACTTTGTATTGGCTGTAAGAGGAGCCTGTGGAAGGGGTCCTTACAGGGCCGTGAAGACTTCAAGTTGGCCTCATGACATCACAGCTCGAGAGGCAGAAACAAGACTGGTTGTTGGGCCTGCATTTCAGTAGCAGATCTTAGGTTTCCACTACAAGAAAAGGGGCCATGGAGGGTCATGTGACAGCAGATTCAGGTAAATAAAAAAGTGGGTTTGTTCTGGGACTTTTTTTGCCTAGAGATGAGGTTTACTAACAACCAGATCATTTCTTCTATCGCTTTCTATTGGTGAGATCTCTGAATTGACTTCCTAGGTCTGCACATTTGCTGTGGCCATTATGGAAGAGTCTCTCTTTCTGTCAGAATTTATTTTATATTTATGAAGAATGTACTAGGAGGAGCTGGAACATGCAAAACTTAGCCCACCAGGGCCAATTGACAAACCCTCAGGTGGTTTACCCATCCACCAAAACCAAAAAAATCAGTTTTGGGCACACGGACCCTTGATTGTACATTCCAAGCTAAGGCTAAATGCTTTACAATTTAAATACGGTTAAAAAAAGGAAAGTCACCCATCCATCTTCACCAGTTTTTAGGACCACCAGCTGGCCGTACATGTTACAATATAATTGTACAGCCAGATTTAATGATAATGATGTAGAGGGAGAATCTAATGCTGCGTACACACGAGTGGACTTTTCGACCGGACTGGTCCGACAGACCGAGTCCGGCGGACAATTCAACCGTGTGTGGGCTTCATCGGACCTGCAGCGGACTTTTTTGGTCGAAAATCTGACGGACTTTAGATTTGGAACATGTTTCAAATCTTTACGTCGGAACTCTGCCGGACCCAGTTCCTATCGAAAAGTCCGCTCGTCTGTATGCTAGTCCGACGGACGAAAACCGACGCTAGGGCAGCTATTGGCTACTGGCTCTCAACTTCCTTATTTTAGTCCGGTCGTACGTCATCACGTACGAATCCGTCGGACTTTGTTGTGATCTTGTGTGGGCAAGTCCGTCCATTCGGAAAGTCCGTTGATAGTCCGTTGGACCAGTCCGGTCAAAAAGTCTGCCCATGTGTACGCGGCATTAAGCTTACTGCTAAATGGATGGCAGAGCCGAACCATCCTCAAGGAAACCAAGGCAGGAGCCTAGGGCCAGGTGGACGTCAAGGGGGACCAACTATGACCTTCTTGCTTCTGCAGTAAATCAGTAGGATAGGTAATTTGGTCAAACATGTGCAACCGCCGGTCACTTTACATGGTGGGATGCAGTAAGCATTTGCCTGATGGGAAGCACAAACAATGCAAATAGGGTGGCTTCTTTCTGCCTACTGTAATCTTTATCAATGTCAGTTGAAGGGATATGAAGCGGGGGGGGGGGGGGGTCAAACCTGTCCCATAATGCCTTAATCCTTCCTCTTGTGACAGGGTCTGCCTTCACTATAACCACCTGATCAGCCTTAAGATACACTATATTGTCAAAAGTATTGGGACACCTGCCTTGACACGCACATGAACTCTAATGGCATCCCAGTCTTAGTCTGTAGGGTTCAATATTGAGTTGGCGCGCCTTTTGCAGCTACAGTATCCCACAAAAGTTAGTACACCCCTCACATTTTTGTAAATCTTTTCTTCTCTCTTTTCATGTGACAACACTGAAGAAATGACACTTGTCTACAATGTAAAGTAGTGAGTGTACAGCTTGTATAACAGTGTAAATTTGCTGTCCCTTCAAAATAACTCAACACACAGCCATTAATGTCTAAACCGCTGGCAACAAAAGTCAGTACACCCCTAAATGAAAATCTCCAAATTGGGCCCAAAGTGTCAATATTTTGTGTGGCCGCTATTATTTTCCAGCACTGCCTTAACCCTCTTGGGCATGGAGGTCACCAGAGCTTCACAGGTTGTCACTGGAGTCCTCTTCCACTCCTCCATGATGACATCACGGAGCTGGTGGATGTTAGAGACCTTGTGCTCCTCCACCTTCCGTTTGAGGATGTCCCACAGATGCTCAATAGGGTTTAGGTCTGGAGACATGCTTGGCCAGTCCATCACCTTTACCCTCAGCTTCTTTAGCAAGGCAGTGGTGGTCTTGGAGGTGTGTTTGGGGTGGTTATCATGTTGGAATACTGCCCTGCGGCCCAGTCTCTGAAGGGAGGGGATCATGCTCTGCTTCAGTATGTCACAGTACATGTTGGCATTCATGGTTCCCTCAATGATCTGTAGCTCCCCAGTGCCGGCAGCACTCATGCAGCCCCAGACCATGACACTCCCACCACCATGTTTGACTGTAGACAAGACACACTTGTCTTTGTCCTCCTCACCTGGTTGCCCCCACACACGCTTGTCACCATCTGAACCAAATAAGTTTATCTTGGTCTCATCAGACCACAGGACATGGTTCCAGTAATCCATGTCCTTAGTCTGCTTGTCTTCAGCAAACTGTTTGTGGACTTTCTTGTGCATCATCTTTAGAAGAGGCTTCCTTCTGGGATGACAGCCATGCAGACCAATTTGATGCAGTGTGCGGTGTATGGTCTGAGCACTGACAGGCTGACCCCCCACCCCTACAACCTCTACAGCAATGCTGGCAGCACTCATACGTCTATTTACTAAAGACAACCTCTGGATATGACGCTGAGCACGTGACCTCAACTTCTTTGGTGGACCATGGCGAGGCCTGTTCTGAGTGGAACCTGTCCTGTTATACCGCTGTATGGTCTTGGCCACCGGGCTGCAGATCAGTTTCAGGGTCTTGGCAATCTTCTTATAACCTAGGCCATCTTTATGTAGAGCAACAATTCTTTTTTTCAGATCCTCAGAGAGTTCTTTGCCATGAGGTGCCATGTTGAACCTCCACTGACCAGTATGAGAGAGTGAGAGCGATAACACCAAATTTAACACACCTGCTCCCCATTCACACCTGAGACCTTGTAACACTAACGAGTCACATGACACCGGGGAGGGAAAATGGCTAATTGGGCCCAATTTGGACATTTTCACTTAGGGGTGTACTGACTTTTGTTGCCAGCGGTTTAGACATTAATGGCTGTGTGTTGAGTTATTTTGAGGGGACAGCAAATTTACACTGTTATACAAGCTGTACACTCACTACTTTACATTGTAGACAAGTGTCATTTCTTCAGTGTTGTCACATGAAAAGATTAACAAATATGTGAGGGGTGTACTTACTTTCGTGAGATACTGTATAACAGCTTCAACTCTTCTGGGAAGGCCATCCACAAGGTTTAGGAGGGTGTCTATGGGGATGTTTGACCATTCTTCCAGAAGCGCATTTGTGAGGTCAGGCACTGATGTTGGACGAGAAGGCCTGGCTTGCTGTCTCCGCTCTAATTCATTCCAAAGGTGTTCTATCGGGTTGAGGTCAGGACTCTGTGCAGGCCAGTCGAGTTTCTCCACCCCAAACTCGCTCATCCATGTCTTTATGGACCTTGCTTTGTGCACTGGTCCAACTCATTTGGTGGAGGGGGGATTATGGTGTGGGGGTTGTTTTATGGGGTTGGGTTTGGCCCCTTAGTTCCAGTGAAGGGAACCCAGTGAAGGCGTCAGCATACCAAGACATTTTGGACAATTTCATGCTCCCAACTTTGTGGGAACAGTTTGGGGACGGCCCCTTCCTGTTCCAACATGACTGCACACCAGAGCGCAAAGCAAGGTCCATAAAGACAATGAACAAAGCATATCTATAGTGTGTACTTGCCTTAACCCAATGCACTGAGTGTTTCTGTCTGATCTCTCTTTCTTCTGCTATCTGCCTTCTGACAGTCTATCTATAACACCAGGCAATCCCAGGAGATCAGGTGTATAGGTGCTGCAACTTTCCCCACATAAAAGCTCCTCCCCCTGCTCAGACCTTGAGACTGCTGCCACCTCCAACGTACCAGAATAAAGGAAAGGGATGGTCGGCACTCGGAATGACATCCAAAATAGTATTTCTTTATTAAATGCATGTACAGAGCTGTAAAACATCCTACGCGTTTCAGACGTTAGTCCGAAATGCGTAGGCTGTTTTACAGCTTTGCACATGCATTTATTAAAGTGACTGTAAAGGTAAAAAATGTTTTTAAAAAAAAAAATAACAAACATATCATACTTACCTCCACTGTGCAGCTCGTTTTGCACAGAGTGGCCCCCGATCCTCGTCTTCTGGGGTACCTCGGTGGCTCTCACGCCTCCTCCCCACATCTGATAACCCCCTCGGAGAATCGCTTCCCCCAGGGGGTTACCTTGCGGGCGCGCTCCCAAGTCCAGCATTCGGCGTCCATAGACGACAAATGCAGGGCTTGGCCCCGCTCCCCCGCGTCACTGGATTTGATTGACAGCAGCGAGAGCCAATGGCTGCGCTGCTATCAATCTATCCAATCAAGAGCCGGGACCCCGAGCAGAGGAAGAGCGCGTCTCCACCGTGGGAAATTCCAGGGCTCAGGAAAGTAAAACGGGGGGCTGGGGGGTCGGTCACTGGCAGGTGTTTTTGCACCTTAATGCATAGGATGCATTAAGGTGAAAAAACACGAACCTTTACAAGCCTTAAGATACACTATATTGTCAAAAGTATTGGGACACCTGCCTTGACACGCACATGAACTCTAATGGCATCCCAGTCTTAGTCCGTAGGGTTCAATATTGAGTTGGCCCTCCCTTTGCAGCTACAGTATCTCACAAAAGTGAGTACACCCCTCACATTTTTGTAAATCTTTTCTTCTATCTTTTCATGTGACAACACTGAAGAAATGACACTTGTCTACAATGTAAAGTAGTGAGTGTACAGCTTGTATAACAGTGTAAATTTGCTGTCCCCTCAAAATAACTCAACACACAGCCATTAATGTCTAAACCGCTGGCAACAAAAGTCAGTACACCCCTGAGTGAAAATCTCCAAATTGGGCCCAAAGTGTCAATATTTTTTGTGGCCACCATTATTTTCCAGCACTGCCTTAACCCTTTTGGGCATGGAGGTCACCAGAGCTTCACAGGTTGTCACTGGAGTCCTCTTCCCCTCCTCCATGATGACATCACAGAGCTGGTGGTTGTTAGAGACCTTGCGCTCCTCCACCTTCCGTTTGAGGATGTCCCACAGATGATCAATAGGGTTTAGGTCTGGAGGCATGCTTGGCCAGTCCATCACCTTTACCCTCAGCTTCTTTAGCAAGGCAGTGGTGGTCTTGGAGGTGTGTTTGGGGTCATTATCATGTTGGAATACTGCCCTGCGGTCCAGTCTCTGGAGGGAGGGGATCATGCTCTGCTTCAGTATGTCACAGTACATGTTGGCATTCATGGTCCCCTCAATGATCTGTAGCTCCCCAGTGCCGGCAGCACTCATACAGCCCCAGACCATGACACTCCCACCACCATACTTGACTGTAGACAAGACACACTTGTCTTTGTCCTCCTCACCTGGTTGCCCCCACACACGCTTGTCACCATCTGAACCAAATACGTTTATCTTGGTCTCATCAGACCGCAGGACATGGTTCCTGTAATCCATGTCCTTAGTCTGCTTGTCTTCAGCAAACTGTTTGTGGCTTTCTTGTGTATCATCTTTAGAAGAGGCTTCCTTCTGGGATGACAGCCATGCAGACCAATTTGATGCAGTGTGCGGCGTATGGTCTGAGCACTGACAGGCTGACCCCCCCACCCCTACAACCTCTGCAGCAATGCTGGCAGCACTCATACGTCTATTTCCCAAAGACAACCTCTGGATATGACGCTGAGCACGTGACCTCAACTTCTTTGGTGGACCATGGCGAGGCCTGTTCTGAGTGGAACCTGTCCTGTTATACCGCTGTATGGTCTTGGCCCCCGTGCTGCAGATCAGTTTCAGGGTCTTGGCAATCTTCTTATAGCCTAGGCCATCTTTATGTAGAGCAACAATTCTTTTTTTCAGATCCTCAGAGAGTTCTTTGCCATGAGGTGCCATGTTGTACTTCCAGTGACCAGTATGAGAGAGTGAGAGCGATAACACCAAATTTAACACACCTGCTCCCCATTCACACCTGAGACCTTGTAACACTAACGAGTCACATGACACCGGGGAGGAAAAATGGCTAATTGGGCCCAATTTGGAGATTTTCACTTAGGGGTGTACTGACTTTTGTTGCCAGCGGTTTAGACATTAATGGCTGTGTGTTGAGTTATTTTGAGGGGACAGCAAATTTACACTGTTATACAAGCTGTACACTCACTACTTTACATTGTAGACAAGTGTCATTTCTTCAGTGTTGTCACATGAAAAGATTAACAAATATGTGAGGGGTGTACTTACTTTCGTGAGATACTGTATAACAGCTTCAACTCTTCTGGGAAGGCCGTCCACAAGGTTTAGGAGTGTGTCTATGGGGATGTTTGACCATTCTTCCAGAAGCACATTTGTGAGGTCAGGCACTGATGTTGGACGAGAAGGCCTGGCTCGCAGCCTCCGCTCTAATTCATTCCAAAGGTGTTCTATCGGGTTGAGGTCAGGACTCTGTGCAGGCCAGTCGAGTTTCTCCACCCCAAACTCGCTCATCCATGTCTTTATGGACCTTGCTTTGTGCACTGGTCTAAATCATTTGGTGGAGGGGGGATTATGGTGTGGGGGTTGTTTTATGGGGTTGGGCTTGGCCCCTTAGTTCAGGTGTATAGGTGCTGCAACTTTCCCCACATAAAAGCTCCTCCCCCTGCTCAGACCTTGAGACTGCTGCCACCTCCAACATACCAGAATAAAGGAAAGGGATGGTCGGCACTCAGAATGACATCCAAAATAGTATTTCTTTATTAAATACATGTAGAGCTGTAAAATATCCTACGCGTTTCAGACGTTAGTCAGCCATGACTAAGGACTAACGTCCGAAATGCGTAGGCTGTTTTACAGCTTTGTAGATGCATTTATTAAAGTGATTGTAAAGGTAAAAATGTTTAAAAAAAATAAATAAATAACAAACATATCATACTTACCTCCACTGTGCAGCTCGTTTTGCACAGAGTGGCCCCGATCCTCCTCTTCTGGGGTACCTCGGTGGCTCTCACGCCTCCTCCCCACATCTGATAACCCCCTCGGAGAATCGCTTCCCCCAGGGGGTTACCTTGCGGGCGCGCTCCCAAGTCCAGCATTCGGCGTCCATAGACGACAAATGCAGGGCTTGGCCCCGCCCCCCGCGTCACTGGATTTGATTGACAGCAGCGAGAGCCAATGGCTGCGCTGCTATCAATCTATCCAATCAAGAGCCGGGACCCCGAGCAGAGGAAGAGCGCGTCTCCACAGTGGGAAATTCCAGGGCTCAGGTAAGTAAAACGGGGGGCTGGGGGGCTGGTCACTGGCAGGTGTTTTTGCACCTTAATGCATAGGATGCATTAAGGTGAAAAAACACGAACCTTTACAACCCCTTTAAAAAAATACTATTTTGGGTGTCATCCTGGGTGCCGACCATCCTTTTCCTAAAGGGTCCTTTCACACTGGGGCGGGGGCGTTGTCGGCGGTAAAGCGCCGCTATTGTAAGCGGCGCTTTACCGCCGGTATTTGGCCGCTAGCGGCCGAGAAAGAGTTAAAACCACCGCAAAGCGCCTCTGCAAAGGCGCTTTGCCGGCGGTATAGCCGCACCATTCCATTGATTACAATGGGCAGGATCGGTGAAGGAGCCGTATACACTCCGCTCCTTCACTGCTCCGAAGATGCTGCTAGCAGGACTTTTTTTCCCGTCCTGCCAGCGCACCGCTCCAGTGTCAAAGGCCTCAGGCGCTTTCACACTGAAATTAAAGCAGCGGCACTTTCGGGTCGGTTTGCAGGCGCTATTATTAGCGCAACAGCGCCTACAAACCGCCCCAGTGTGAAAGGACCCAAAATCCCAGGAGATGACCCGCCTCCTTCCAGCACACAGCAGATGATTGACAGGCTTAGCTGTTCGTGTTTCCCTATAAGACGAAGGAGGTGGTGTCAATTCTCTTCACTCAGATTACACTCAGCTCTGTGCCGTGTGTGACATCATATCCCCACCCCCTGCCTTCGGGAGCTCAGGAATGCTGTGTAAATTCTGCACTTTGAATGTCTGTAGAGAAGAATGCAGATAAATAGGTACATCTTAGGATTAGTTTCATCTCTGTGTATCACCTGAGGCCAGTCACCTCACTGGGTGTATGGAAGGGGGTTACAACAACTTTAACCTGCAGCTCTAAAGCACCGAGCCAATTACTGGAGCGGGGGGGGGGGGGGGAATGGGAATTTTGAGGTCATCTGGAGGATGAATTTTTACGAAATACACCGGCTGAAATGGAAGGGTAATTTTTATTCACATCCAGTAGAAAATGGCTATTATACATCAATATTTTAACAAAAGCAGATTTCTTTTTTCCTTCATCCCCCTCTGAGGACAAAGACGGAATCCAGCGTCTCGGAGTTCCTGGTAAGGCCCGGTTGACATTTTATAAATAAAGAATAAAATAAATAATACAATGTAATAAATGATAAATAAACCGGTTGACATCCCATAAATAAAATATACATTATTGCATTTTTTCTGGCGCCTTTCAATAATCGACAAACCCCTGGAAGATTCGTGACACAAATATCCAGGCTGGACCCGCAGTGTGCGCCACGTTACGGAGCGCGCCCGGTGTCACCGTCCCCCCCGGCACATCCATCCCCCCGGCACATCCATCCCCCCGGCACATCCATCCCCCCGGCACATCCATCCCCCCGGCACATCCATCCCCCCGGCACATCCATCCCCCCGGCACATCCATCTCGTGGATCAAGGATTTACGTCCTTGTCAGTGGGACGTGGCGCTCCGGCCTCCATTATTTATGGAACGCCATCCAGAAAAGTAATTGGGCTCTATCAGATAAGCAAGGGGGGGGGGGCACTCCATCTAGCTGATTATTGGAAGGACACATAAATAACGCCATAATTACGTAATGCGATTTAATAATTGATGTTTTAGGGGTGCGGAGCGGCCTGCGCGGTGAGATACGTATAGAGATAAATGGAGGCGGCTGTAGACATTTATAAACAGGGCGCAGCTGTACGCTGAACAAATGCTTGATGGATGGAAGGTGGAATTTTAATCAGCTGGTACAAATGGACGGGAGAGGAAGCCCCATCAACAACGGAGGGTCGCTGAGGGCGGTCTTACGGGACGGGATACGCTCCGGTGTTGCTAATAAGCTTTGAGAGGACAAATCTGCATTGCGCCTATAGAGAGGAGAACATCGAGCTTCAGAGTCCCGGGATCTCCACATTTCATTTTAGTGTAGCAAAGCCGAAACTTCCCAACCTGCTGAGATGGGAATGAGGACCACCTTCTAGGACAACATACAGTGCCTTGAAAAAGTATTCATACCCCTTGAAATTTCCCTCATTTTGTCATGTTACAACCAAAAACATGAATATATTTTATTGGGATTTTATGTGATAGACCAACACAAAGTGTCACATAATTGTGAAGTGGAAGGAAAATGATACAAATAAATATGTGAAAAGTGTGTGGGGGGGGGGGGGTATTTGTATTCAGCCCCCTTTACTCCGATACCCCTAACTAAGATCTAGTGGAACCTTCAGAAGTCACCTAATTAGTAAATATAGTCCACCTGTGTGTCATTTAATCTCAGTATAAATACAGCTGTTCTGTGAAGCCCTCAGAGGTTTGTTAGAGAACCTTAGTGAACAAACAGCATCATGAAGACCAAGGAACACACCAGACAGGTCAGGGATAAAGTTGTGGAGAAGTATAAAGCAGGGTTAGGTTATAAAAAAATCTCCCAAGCTTTGAACATCTCACGGAGCTCTGTTCAATCCATCATCGGAGAATGGAAAGAGTATGGCAC
Organism: Lithobates clamitans; assembly: GCA_037952925.1. Lineage (NCBI taxonomy): Eukaryota > Metazoa > Chordata > Amphibia > Anura > Ranidae > Lithobates > Lithobates clamitans. Next base: position 62,643 of record JBBGZY010000985.1, on the reverse strand, counting down.
AACTGCAAACCTACCAAGACATGGCCGTCCACCTAAACTGACCGGCCGGGCAAGGAGAGCATTCATCAGAGAAGAGCCAAGAGGTCCATGGTAACTCTGGAGGAGCTGCAGAGATCCACAGCTCAGGTGGGAGAATCTGTCCACAGGACAACTATTAGTCGTGTTCATCACAAATCTGCCCTTTATGGAAGAGTGACAAGAAGAAAGACATTGGAGAAAGAAAGTCATAAGAAGTCCTGTTTGTAGTTTGTGAGAAGCCATGTGGAGGACACAGCAAACATGTGGAAGAAGGTGATCTGGTCAGATGAGACCAAAATTCTACTTTTTGGCCTAAATGCAAAACGCTATGTGTGGGGAAAACTAACACTGCACATCACCCTGAACACACCATCCCCACTGTGAAACATGGTGGTGGCAGCTTCATGTTGTGGGGATGGTTTTCTTCAGCAGGGACAGGGAAGCTGGTCAAAGTTGATGGGAAGATGGATGGAGACAAATACAGGACAATCTTAGAAGAAAACCTGTTAGAGTCTGCAAAAGACTTGAGACCGGGGCGGAGGTTCACCTTCCAGCAGGACAACGACCCGAAACATCCAGCCAGAGCTACAATGGAATGGTTTAGATCAAAGCATATTCATGTGTTAGAATGGCCCAGTCACAGTCCAGACCTAAATCACATTGAGAATCTGTGGCAAGACTTGAAAATTGCTGTTCACAGACGCTCTCCATCCAATCTGACAGAGCTTGAGATATTTTACAAAGAAGAAGAATGGGCAAAAATGTCCTCTCTAGATGTGCAAAGCTGGTAGAGACACCCCCAAAAAGACTTGTAGAGAAAGGAGGTTCTACAAAGTATTGACTCCGCGGGGCGCCATACAAATGCCCCCCCCTACACACTTTTCCCATATTTATTTGTATCATTTATCATTTTCCTTCCACTTCACAATTATGTGACACTTTGTGTTGGTCTATCACATAAAATCCCAATAAAATACATTTACATTTTTGGTTGTAACATGAGAAAATGTGGAAATTGTCAAGGGGTATGAATACTTTTTCAAAGCACTGTATTTGGTTGAATGCCTCCCCTTGCAACCATGCAGAGTAGGAATGCCCCAATACGAATAGCAGTGCCGATACCAAGCATTTGCATTCATATCAGTACTCGCGCAAATGCTCCCAATACCGAAACTGATACTTTGTAATGCGATTTGCATCAATACAAAATGAATTGGTGCAAATCGCACTGCAAAGAATCACATGCGATTTTAACAGGAATTCGATGCCGTGCCTGTCCAAATCGCATGCGATTTCCCCCACTGCTCCTGTGTGTGTATAGAAAGGGAAAAGTGGAATCTAGTGGGCAGTTTATTAAAAATGTTAGAACTCACACTACATATCTGGTCAAATGCAAAATCTTCATAGGTGTCCCGGTCCCGCAGATGACAGCCAATCACAGCTGTTGGAGGTGCTCACAGGGCTGGGGATGTAGAAGCTGATATCACTTCCGTGGGCCGGAACTTCTCCTCTAGCCCTGTGAGCACCTCCAGTGGCCGTGATTTGCTTTTATCGGCTGAACTGGGACCAGGGGCGTATTTGCCGGAGGAAAGCAAGGCGTTTTCCTTGGGTAGCATTTTCCCGGGGGGGGTTGGGGGTCAGCACAGGTTGGAGGATCCATGACTTGGAAGGGGGAAGACTGAGAATAGAACAGTGGGCAGACACGGGCATCCCTGAGATCTGGTGATCGCCCCTCCTCGGTGCACAGACACCATCCTGCCCCTGCTAATGCAGAAAATCTGGTAGGGGTGATGATCCAGTAAGTGTCCCCCGTGGATGTCAGCAGAGCTGGGTGCGACCCCGGAAGTGGGCTCCTCCCATTATGGCGTCTGAGTTGGATTTTTTTTGCTGCTCCCTGGTACCCCCCCTGGGACAGGCTGTGCTGGGTGGTGTTGGCTCTGCTAGTCTTCTTCTCAGACTGGGCATCTAACCTGTGGCTGGCGGTGGATTACCTGCAGCAGCACCGGCTCAGCTGCTTCTGGCCCAACATCCTGCTGGTGCTGCTGCCCTCCCAGCTGTCGCTTTTGTACCTGCATCTTACAGGGCTCTGTCCACCTGCTGCAACTCAGATGGGGGATACTGGGGGCATCTGAAGGCACATAGAGGATGCAAGGGATTGGGGGAATATGAAGGCACATGGAGCATGGACGGCATTTGAAGGCACATGGAGGATGGAGGGCATTGGGGGCATCTGATGGCACATGGAGCATGGATAGCATTTGAAGGCACATGGAGGGCATTGGGGGCATCTGATGGCACATGGAGCATGGACGGCATTTGAAGGCACATGGAGGATGGAGGGCATTGGGGGAATCTGATGGCACATGGACGGCATTTGAAGGCACATGGAGGATGGAGGGCATTGGGGGCATCTGATGGCACATGGACGGCATTTGAAGGCACATGGAGGATGGAGGGCATTGGGGGCATCTGATGGCACATGGAGCATGGACGGCATTTGAAGGCACATGGAGGATGGAGGGCATCTGATGGCACATGGAGCATGGACGGCATTTGAAGGCACATGGAGGATGGAGGGCATTGGGGGCATCTGATGGCACATGGAGCATGGACGGCACTTGAAGGCACATGGAGGATGGAGGGCATTGGGGGCATCTGAAGGCACGTGGAGTATGGAGGGATTGACTGATGATGTCTCAGGAGAGACTGAGGATACAATGACACATGAAGGAACTGACTGGCAGGGTCGGAAGACACGACACATGGAAGCTGGAAGGACTGAATGATGGGGGTCTAAAGATACAATGACACATGGAGGGACTGACTGATGGTGGCTCAGGAGGGACTTAAGATAGAATGACACATGAAGGGACGGAGTGGCAGTGTCTGAAGACACAACACATGGAGGCTGGAATGACTGACTGATGGGGTTTGAAGATGACACATGGAGAATGGAGGGACAGACTACTAGGGTCTTAAGATAAGCTACAGTATCTCACAAAAGTGAGTACACCCCTCACATTTTTAAATATTTTCTTTTCTTCTATGGAGGAGGGGAAGAGGACTCCAGTGACAACCTGTGAAGCTCTGGTGACCTCCATGTCCAAGAGGGTTAAGGCAGTGCTGGAAAATAATGGCGGCCACACAAAATATTGACACTTTGGGCCCAATTTGGACATTTTCCTTTAGGGGTGTACTGACTTTTGTGGCCAGCGGATTAGACATTAATGGCTGTGTGTTGAGTTATTTTGAGGGGACAGCAAATTTACACTGTTATACAAGCTGTACACTCACTACTTTACATTGTAGACAAATGTCATTTCTTCAGTGTTGTCACATGAAAAGATAGAAGAAAAGATTTACACAAATGTGAGGGGTGTACTTACTTTTGTGAGATACTGTGTGTGTATATATATATATATATAAACACTGATCACCAATAAATACGTGTGTGTGTACAATATATATACATTTGTAAATGACCAGACTCCCGAGATTTAGATGGGGGGGGGGACGCCCGATTTTAGTTTTGTCTTGGGCAGCACAAAACCGAAATACACCATTGACCGGGACACCTATGAAGACTTTGCATTTGGTCAGATATGTATTGTGAGTTCTAACAATTCTAATAATCTGCCCCCTAGATGGCGCTCACACACACAGGAGAAGTGGGGGAAATCGCATTCGATTTTTTTGCAGTGCGATGTGCACCAATTTTTTTTTTTTTGTATTGCCACAAATCACACAAAGTATCAGCACTCGGTATTGGTGAGTACTTGATGAAAAGAATCGGTACTCGTACTTGCCGATTTAAAAAAATGGTATCGGTGCAACTCTAATGCAGAGCAAAGAAGGAGAGTCCCTCAAAATGGGTGGCAGTTGGGTGCTATGATATCTACAATTTGAAACTTATATAAAATGTGAGTGATTTGGTTTGGATCTACCTTAACAGCTTCAACACGGCGATGAATTAGAGTGGAGACTGCGAGCCAGGCCTTCTCGTCCAACATCAGTGCCTGACCTCACAAATGCTCTTCTGGAAGAAATGTCAAACATTCCCATAGACACCCTCCTAAACCTTGTGGACGGCCTTCCCAGAAGAGCTGAAGCTGTTATAGCTGCAAAGGGCGGAGCCAACTCAATATTGAACCCTCCGGACTAAGACAATAAAGTTCATGTGTGTGTAAAGGCAGGTGTCCCAATACTTTTGGTAATATAGCTGTAGATCTGAAAATCGATCAATCCTGATGTACTGACGGCCGATCTCATTTCTTGAGGCCTGAAAAATGCCAGGACAGTACAAATCCCCCCCCCCCCCCAAATGACCCCTTTTTGGAAAGTAGACAGTCCAAGGTATATAATAAGAGACATGGCAAGTTTTTTTAAGTTTTAATTTTTTGTCACAATTATTTAGAAAATGAAGAAATGTAAAAAAAATATATTTTTGAAAAACTTTTTTTTTTCTACATACTGTCACCAGAACAGTGCAGCGTCATCATATAACTAGTATGGCGGTGATCAGGGACACTGACTGGTGATGGTACAAAAAAAAAAAAAAAAAAAAGCTCAATTTTTAAAAATATTTTTTTAATTTTTTTTTTGTACATACAGTGACCGGGGCAATACAGTGTTACCAAAGTAACATTGTACTACTCTGGGGAGGTGATCAAGTGGACAGATCGCAACTCAGCATGGCCCGTGACTGGCCTCAGGTGATACACAGAAATGAAACAAATCCTCCTACATAAGTTGTACCTGTTTATCTGCTGCCCTCTCTCATCTACAGCCCTTCAGTTTGCCTGAGCTATATGAAAGCAGGGGGCGGGCAGCCGAAGTTACCCTGTTTCCCCGAAAATAAGACATAGCGCGATTGTCAGTGATGGCTGCAATATAAGCCCTACCCCCAAATAAGCCCTACCCTGTTTCCCCGAAAATAAGCCCTACCCTGAAAATAAGACCTACAAGGACTTTAACTAGGGCTTATTTGGGGGGTAGGGTTTATATTGCAGCCATCACTGACAATTACGCTAGGTCTTATTTTTGGGGAAACAGGGTATACTGTGCAGAGCTCAGTGAGTGCTGATTGGAGGGAAGGGACACACCCCCCCTCCTTTTTTAGACAGCAAACAGGAACATACGGTGGATATAAAAAGTCTACACACCCCTGTTAAATGTCAGGTTTGTAAAAAAAAAGGAGACAAAGATAAATCATTTCAGAATGGTTTCCACCTTTAATGTGACCCATAAACTGTACAACTCACATGAAAAACAAACAAACTGAAATCTTTTAGGAGGGGGGGGGTAAAAATAAAAAACTAAATTAATGTGGTTACATAAGTGTGCACACCCTCTTATAACCGGGGATGTAGCTGTGTTCAGAATTAAGCAATCACATTCAAACTCATGTTATGTCATGTCTTTCTTTACACACAAGTTTATCCCTTTGATCTAAGAAGGAAGAGTTAGTTACAATGTTTCATGTTAAAAACTTGGCAGACTGCCCGGATGTTTTCTTTTGACAGCTGAGTGAGCAGATAAGTCTCTCCACTTGTTATATGAAAGAATCGGCAAACTCTGCAATAGGGATCGTCAGGGGGTGTTGAATCGAGATCACAATTTTTTAACGATTAATTGCGCAGCTCTATCTGCCATCATTTAAAGTGCCTCTGATTAACCCCAAATAAAAGTTCAGCTGTTCTAGTAGGTCTTTCCTGACATTTTCTTAGTCGCATCCTACAGCAGACGCCATGGTCCGCCGAGAGCTTCCAAAGCATCAGAGAGATCTCATTGTTATGAGGTATCAGTCAGGAGAAGGGTACAAAAGAATTTCCAAGGCATTAGATATACCATGGAACACGGGGAAGAGTCATCATCAAGTGGAGAAAATCTGGCACAACAGTGACATCACCAAGAACTGGACGTCCCTCCAAAATGGATGAAAAGACGAGAAGAAAACTGGTCAGGGAGGCTGCCAAGAGGACTACAACAACATTAAAGGAGCTGCAGGAATATCTGGAAAGTCCTGGCTGTGTGGTGACAACAATCTCCTGTATTCTTCATATATGCCCGGGCTATGGGGTAGAGGGGCAAGACGGAAGCCTTTTCTTACGAAGAAAAACATCCAAGCCCGGCTAAATTTTGCAAAAACACATCTAAAGTCTCCCAAAATCATGTGGGAAAATGTGTTCTGGTCTGATGAAACCAAGATTCAACTTTTTGGCCATAATTCCAAAAGGTATGTTTGGTGCAAAACCAACACTGCACATCACCAAAAGAACACCGTACCCACTGTGAAGCATGGCGGGGGCAGCATCATGCTTTGGGGCTGTTTTTCTTCAGCTGGAACAAGGGGCCTTAGTCAAGGTAGAGGGAATTATGAACAATTCAAAATACCGGTCAATATTGGCACAAAACCTTCAGGCTTCGGCTAGAAAGCTGAACATGAAGAGGAACGTCATCTTACAGCATGACAACGACCCAAAGCATCCATCCAAATCCACAAAGGAATGGCTTCACCAGAAGAAGATTGAAGTTTTGAAATCGGCTGACAGCTGATCACGTGGTAAGGGGTCGGGACCGACCCCTTACTCCGATCTGTGATCCAGCGAGTCTCATAGACCCGCTGATCACAAAGTGAGCCGCGCGCTCCCTGCAGGGGGCGCGCAGGCCGCTCGAGAACGGGAGGACGTCCATGGACGCCCTCCCGGCAAATAAGGTCCGCGCTGTAGCTGTCTTTTGGCTATAGCGCGGATGGAAGGTGGTTAAAGTGATTGTAAAGTCTTTTATTTTATTTTTTTTACCGCTTCCCGACCGGCTCATGTGCATATACTGCAGCAGAATGGCTCCCCTGGGCGAAAACCCATACTGGTACATCCTTATCTTTTTCGGCCACCAGAGGACGCGCTTGCGCCCACTGCACAGCAGGCACGATCGCCGCCGGCCACGCACAATCCCGTGCAAGAGCGCCAGCACGGGGATTTGTATGTGTAAACAAGCAAATCCCTGTGCTGTCAGGGAAGAGGAAACATATCGTTTGTTCTTACTAAGCAGTAAAAATGATATGTCTCCTCTCCTAGTCACTCCCATCCCCACACAGTTAGAACACGCTGAGGGAACACACATTTGACCCCTTGATCGCACCCTTGTGTTAACCCTTTCCCTGCCAGTGACATTACACAGTAATCAGTAATCAGTAATTTTTATAGCAGTGATCGCTGTAAAATTGTCAGTGGTCCCAAAAAAGTGGCCCGATTTGTCCGCCACAATGTCGCAGTACCGCTAAGAATCGCAGATCACGGCCATTACTAGTAAAAAATAATAAAAATGCCATAAATCTTTCCCATAGTTCGTAGATGCTATAACTTTTGCGCAATCCACTCAATATACGCTTATTTCAATTTTTTTTTACCAAAAATATGTAGAAGAAGAATATATATTGGCCTAAATATCCCCCAAATTTAAAAAAAAAATAAAAAATTGGGGGGATATTTATTATAACAAAAAGTAAAAAATATTGTTTTGTTTTCAAAATTGTCGCTCTTTTTTTGTTTTATAGCGCAAAAAATAAAAACTGCAGAGGAGATCAAATACCACCAAAAGAAAGATCTATTTGTGGGGAAAAAAGGACACACATTTCGTTTGGGTACAACTTCGCACGACCTCGCAATTGTCAGTTAAAGAGACTCAGTTCCAAACTGTAAAAAGTACACCAGAAATAGAACTGTTTATTAGAACAGTCTTCAAGGATCGGTGCTCACAGGTGGGTAGAGGTGGAACCAAAGGATCGGTGCTTGCAGGTGAGTAGAGGTGGAACCAAGGGTCGGTGCTCGCAGGTGGGTAGAGGTGGAACCAAGGATCGGTGCTCGCAGGTGGGTAGAGGTGGAACCAAGGATCGGTGCTTGCAGGTGAGTAGTGGTGGAACCAAGGATCCGTGCTCACAGGTGGGTAGGGGTGGAACCAAAGGATCGGTGATTGTAGGTGAGTAGAGGTGGAACTAAGGGTCAGTGCTCACGGGTGGGTAGAGGTAGAGCCAAGGATCGGTGCTTGCAGGTGAGTAGAGGTGGAACCAAAGATCAGTGCTCGCAGATGAGTAGAGGTGGAACCAAAGGATCGGTGCTTGCAGGTGAGTAGAGGTGGAACCAAGGATCCAGGCTCACAGGTGGGTAGGGGTGGAACCAAAGGATCGTGATTGCAGGTGAGTAGAGGTGGAACTAAGGGTCAGTGCTCACGGGTGGGTAGAGGTGGAACCAAGGATCGGTGCTTGCAGGTGAGTAGAGGTGGAACCAGGGGTCAGTGCTTGCAGGTGAGTAGAGGTAGAGCCATGGGTCAGTGCTCACAGGAGGGTAGAGATGGAACCAAGGGTCGGTGCTCAAAGGTGGGTAGAGGCGAAATCAAGGTTCGGTGCTCGCAGGTGGGTAGAGGTGGAACCAAGGGTCGGTGCTTGCAGGTGGGTAGAGGTGGAACCAAGGGTCGGTGCTCGCAGGTGTGTAGAGGTGGAACCAAGGATCAGTGCTCGCAGGGTGGTAGAGGTGGAACCAAGGGTGGGTGCTCGCAGGTGGGTAGAGGTGGAACCAAGGGTTGGTGCTCACAGGTAGAACCAAGGGTTGGTCCTCACAGGTGGGTAGAGGTGGCACCAAGGATCAGTGCTCGCAGGTGGGTAGAGGTGGAACCAAGGGTCGGTGCTCGGAGATGGGCAGGGGGTGGAGACACAAAGTAACTTAGAAGGAGAGAGTTCCTGCACCTACTCTCTGAGAAAAAAAGCACCGGATACACCTCACAGGTTAAATACTTCCAAAGAGATGCAGTTTTCTTCATTAGAACACTGAGAGTGCACCAGGTGATTATAATGAACCAGACCCTCCCATTCAGAATCAATAACGCACACTGTGAGAAGCTCACAGCGTGCAGTGAAATCAGAGCAAGCCATTTCAGTCCGGTAGAGGAGCCAGTACACCTGTGCAAAGGAATGTCGGAGGGAGGATTTGAAATTCACGTCGCAAACTGGGACAACTCAAACTGAGCATATCATGATGAAGGTGCAGAAACTTACAAATAAGGTACCAGTCCCAAACTACCGGCACTCAAACCGGTTGATCCATATAGGTAGGTACATTGTGTCTTCCCTAGATGTAGAATCCCTCCTGTGCTCATCATATGGCTCATTACCGATTCCTGTTTTCCCCAGAGTTCTGCTTCAATGACAATTCAGCGTAATACAGATGAAACGCTGAGCTCTTGTTGCCGGGACAGCCCCCCCCCCGACACAGGCGCGGTGCGGGCACACATTTCATGCAGTGCTCAATCATCCAAATTAGTAAAAATGAAGTGCAATTCAAGGAGCCACGTGGGAGAGGGAAGCCTAATAAATATTCTCGGTAGAATTGGAACGTGGGTTTTGGATCCTGGCCGTGATTTATGGGTTCATAAAAAGACAAAGTATTTTGTGTGCACCAAAATACCTATTACATTTCTGTCGGACAGAGATGGATTTCTTGGCTGGCGACTGCTAGACGCGGGCCAGACGGTACGCGCACAAAATGATATGCACATATTAATGCTTGAAGAGCTGTGAGGTCCTCAGTTCATGTCCATCAGAAAGGTAGGTACCCAATACCTAAGGGGGCTTATTTATACAAAGCCATGGAACTAGGACAGGTACCCCACCCCAATGTCACTGGGTATAGAGGAGAAATTTAGAACAAGGTTTTCCTCTTAGTGTGAGGAAGGTGCAACAGAGACAGAATGGCATGGAGCTAGGCCGATCTCCTAAGGTCAACCATTGATCATTCCAGTGAGTTGGATTGCTGGTTTAAAGAGACATGGTCATTGCCAATTCAAGCTGATGTGTAAGGAAGAGGGTGCCAGATGTTCTTGCTGAAATGCTAACTTATGCATTGACATACCTCCATAGACTTGATCAGTCAAGAGCAGCCTTTCTCAACCAGGGTTCTGTGGAACCATATGGTACCTCCAGAGGTTCCTTGGGGTTCCTTGAGCAATGAGTTGCTTCCCAGATCAGTAACTACATACATCAATGATCTTTTTAGCTAGCTGTAAGGGAGTCATTCTTCCTTGACAGTGCCAATGTAAGGGACATTCTTCCACCTGACCGCCAATGTATAAGGGTCCTTCTTGCACTGACCACCAATCGAAGGTGGCTTCTTCACTGATGTATGGTAGGCTTTCACTGACCACCAACTTAAGGTGGCACTTTACTGACAATCTATATAAGGGCCATTTCTCTACTGATCACCAATGTAATGAACATTCTTCTCACTGATCACCAATGTAATGAACATTCTTCTCACTGATCACCAATGTAATGAACATTCTTCCCACTGATCACCAATGTAAGGAACATTCTTCTCACTGATCACCAATGTAAGGAACATTCTTCTCACTGATCACCAATGTAAGGAACATTCTTCTCACTGATCACCAATGTAAGGAACATTCTTCTACCTGATCACCAATGTAAGGAACATTCTTCTCACTGATCACCAATGTAAAGAACATTCTTCTCACTGATCACCAATGTAAGGAACATTCTTCTCACTGATCACCAATGTAAGGAGCATTCTTCCCACTGATCACCAATGTAAGGAACATTCTTCCCACTGATCACCAATGTAAGGAACATTCTTCTCACTGATCACCAATGTAAGGAGCATTCTTCCCACTGATCACCAATGTAAGGAACATTCTTCTCACTGATCACCAATGTAAGGAACATTCTTCTACCTGATCACCAATGTAAGGAACATTCTTCTCACTGATCACCAATGTAAGGAACATTCTTCCCACTGATCACCAATGTAAGGAACATTCTTCCCACTGATCACCAATGTAAGGAACATTCTTCTCACTGATCACCAATGTAAGGAACATTCTTCCCACTGATCACCAATGTAAGGAACATTCTTCTCACTGATCACCAATGTAAGGAACATTCTTCTCACTGATCACCAATGTAAGGAACATTCTTCTCACTGATCACCAATGTAAGGAACATTCTTCTCACTGATCACCAATGTAAGGAACATTCTTCTCACTGATCACCAATGTAAGGAGCATTCTACACACTGACCACCAATGTAAGGAACATTCTTCCCACTGGTCCCAAGAGTAATGGGGTCCATTTTCAATGAGGGTCCTTCATCCACCAATCTACTCTGTGGAACCCCAATGTAGGGTAGGTTTCATTGACCACCAATGTAAAGAGGCACCTTACTGACCATCAATATAAGGGGGCATTTCTCCAATTAAGGGAAGACTGCCATTTTCAAAGAGTGTTTTTTCTGGCCAATACTATAGTTATTTCTTTTCACTTTCATTATGGAAAATGATTTTGTTAACCACTTCAATACCAGGCACTTAGGCACCTTCCCGCCCAGCCCAATTTTCACCTTTCAGCGCTGTTGCAATTTGAATGACAATTGCGCGGTCATGCTACACTGTACCCAAACAATTTTTTTATCATTTTGTTCCCACAAATAGAGCTTTCTTTTGGTGGTATTTGATCACCTCTGCGGTTTTTATTTTTTGCGCAACAAATAAAAAAAGACCGAAAATTTCGAAAAAAAACAAGTTTTTCTTTGTTTCTGTTAAATTTTTTTGTAAATAAGTACGCTTTCTCCTTCAATAATGGGCACTGATATAGCTGCACTGATGGGCACTGATACGGCGGCACTGATGGGCACCGATCAGGTGGCACCAATGAGGTGGCACTGATGAGGTGGCACTAACGGGCACTGATGATGGGCACTGATAGGCGGCACTGATAGGCGGCACTGATGGGCACTGATAGGCGGCACTGATGGGCACTGATAGGTGGCACTGGTATGCGGCACTGATGGGCACTCATAGGTGGCACAGATGGGCACACATAGGCGGCACTGATGGGCACTTGTAGGTGGCATTGATTGGCATATATGGGTGGCACTGATGGGTATTTGTGTGGCACTGATGTGTGGCACTGATGGGCACTGATAGGTGGGCACTGATGGGCACAGATGGGCACTGACAGGTGGCACCAATGTGCAATGACTGGTGGCACAGATGGGCAATGACAGGTGGCACTGATATACATTGCTGGGCATTGCTGTGCATTGCTGGGCATATTATGGGCATACTAGTGCCAATCAGTGCCCATTTGTGGGCACCGATTGGCACAGATTGGGCACATGTGGATGGCCATGGGGTACATACCTGGCCATCCACGTTGCCCCTTCCCTGGTGGTCCTAGTGGCATCCCTGGTAGTCCAGTGGGGTGATCTGCGGGGGGGCTGCGCTGATAAACAATCAGCGCAGACCCCCCCTGCCAGGAGAGCCGCCGATCGGCTCTCCTCTACTTGCGTCTGTCAGACGCGAGTGAGGAAGAGCCGATCAACGGCTCTTCCTATTGACAGCGTGATCAGCCGTGATTGGACACGGCTGATCACGTGGTAAAGAGCCTCCGCCGGAGGCTTTTTACCAAGATCAGTGTAGCGGTGTGTCAGACTGACACACCGCTCCACCGATCGCCGCGATGCGCGCCCCCGGGGGCGCGCTGCGGCATGTTATCCTGCTGGACGTCATATGACGCCCAGTCAGGATAACACAACCACTTCCCGGACGTCAATCCGCTATAGGGCGGGCGGGAAGTGGTTAAATAGGGCAGCCCTGGGTGTCTAATATGCCAAATTCATTGTGGTTCCAGTATGTTTTCAGGGTGCCTATTACCCAGCATGCACCTGAGTAACTCAATGCAGGTGAGTTTTTGATGCATTTTTGCCATGTTTTTGCCACAATATCTATTCATTTCAATGGGGAAGGTGCGTTCTGAGCATGGTTTTGAAAACTGCAGGAAAGATGCAGCATGCAGGACTTTTCAAAATGCACCCACCGCAGCGCAGTCCCATAGGATTTAGAGGGATTGCGTTTTTAGCACAATGGCACACAGTTTAACACGGTCAGCTAATCTGCCCCCTTCGGGCCGCCTTTAGAAATGTCACCCAGTGAGCGTAGCCTTGCCGAACCATCAACTGGGAACTTTGTTTCTCCAGAAGGTCATGTTTGTGTTCTTGAAATGAAAGATACAACGTAAGGGCCTAATGGGATTCTCTGTAAGCACTAGAGAGGTAGATACTACAATAGACCATAAGCATGGCCCCATCCTTTCTCCATTTTATTACCCGTCGAATAAAAAAAGATGGATGTCATATCTCATGTGAGCGGACTGAGCCGAACGGACGGCTTGTTTGGACAGATTGGCCGGGTCTGGTTATTGTGTCTTCATAAAACGGATTATTACCATAATGTCATAAACCGCTGGGCTGAGAAGAGTAAATGACCCCGAGGTGCCTCTGTGAAATAAAGACCATCCTTCAGCGGGTCAGGATGATAGAACAGCGATTAACTTCATGTAACCAGCTCTGCTAACCCGTCCATCCGGAAACAATGGATCACCCAGCTGGTAAATAGGAAGATGGTTCAAGGGTCAAGACCTTACTCTAACAGCCAACAGAGTCACGTCAATATCATATGAGGAAAGAAGAACCATCACATCAATAGCTAAGACTCATGTCTACATCAGCAATGCAGTTTAATGGTTAGCATTGCCTCCTTGCAGCAATCAGGTCCTTGGTTCAAATCCCAGAAGGATTCCATCTGCACGGAGCTTGCGTAAATTTCTTCCCACGCTTCAATGACAAGCCGGTAGGTTAATTGGCCCTAGTAAGTGCATGTGAGGTCAGGGTGGGGTAGACAAATTATTATGGACTTTAGGAGTCAGCTTTATAGAGAAAACTACATAGGTTAGCCACCAGCTAAAATTTTAAAGGTACATTGGCCACCTGGTTCCTGAGATCTGGTCAGCTCTGCCTTAGATGGTAAGCTCCTTGAGGGAAGAGACTTGTTTGAATATATGATATGTCAATGGATGAGTTTGGTTTAGCTCCGGGGTCGGTCCAAACCCATAAGGCAGCTGTCAGTGCTGTGTCAATGGACTGCATGTAGGCAGGTGCAGTCTGTACTCCCTACTGCAGGTGGCGCTCAACCAAACCGATACAGAAAAAGAAATTGACTCCTGCGCACAAGTGGTCAACCAGATGGATGGAAGGACGACACAGGCCTTGCTGCCCTCAAGGATGGGGAATCCTAACAGACAAAGAAATAAAAAGAGAGAGGGGCGCATCGGCCATGTGCATTATCTTTTGTAAAACATTTATTGAATAAAATGATAAAAGAAATTACTCACAAGCAGTAGTAAAATCTGGTGTCATAAAACTCGAGCAACAACAAGCAGCTTGGTGGTGATGATGAGCGAAGCCTTCCAAAAGGTCTTAGAGGAACATGTAAGCTTCACTACTAGCTGACGCGTTTCGAAGGGCACGTCCCTTCTACATCAGAGCTCAGCAGTGCTCAACCAAAGCGGCAATGCAGAAGGGGAAGGGAGTTGTGAGGAACTTGGTTCCTCTATGACTTTTTGCAGTCACAAGGAGACTGCTGTCCAATTGGACTCTGGCGTCCCATGTGACACCAGCGACCATCTTGGGTCATGCAGATTCTATTTAAAGTGGTTCTAAAGACTCACTTTTTTACCTTCATGTATTTTATGCATAAAGGTAAAAAAAAGAAGCTACTCTGTGCAGCAGCCCTCTCCCCCCCTCATTGGCTGAGACAGCAGTGGGAGCCATAGGCCTCAATCACAGCCAGTGAGCCTATTAGGAAGCAGAGGGGGAAGGGCCAAGCCACGGCTCTGTGTATGAATGGACAGGCAGAGCAGCAGCTCGGGAATGAGCCTGCCTGGGTGCCCCCATTGCAAGCTGCTTGCTCTGGGGGCACTTGACAGGAAGGAGGGGCCAAAAGCGCCAGCGGGGAACCCAAGAAGAGGCGGATTGGGGCTGCTCTGTGCAAAACCACTACACACGGCAGGTAAGTATAACATGTTGGTTATTAAAAAAAAAAAAAAAGGAAGCCTTTAGTATTTAACCACTTCAATACTGGGCACTTTCACCCCCTTCCTGCCCAGTCCAATTTTCAGCTTTTGCAACTTACGCATTTTAAATGGCAATTGTGCGGTCCTGCAACACTGTACCAAAACTAAATTTTTATCATTTTTTTTCCAACAAATAGAGCTTTCTTTTGGTGGTATTTGATCACCACTGGGGTTTTTATTTTTTTGCGCTACAAATAAAAAAAAGACCGAACATTTTGAAAAAAATGTCTTTGCTTCTGTTACAAAACTTTGTGATGAGGCTGCACTGATGGGCACTGATGATGGGGCACTTACAGTGCCTTGAAAAAGTATTCACACCCCTTGACATTTCCCACATTTTGTCATGTTACAACCAAAAACGTAAATGTATTTTATTGGGATTTTATGTGATAGACCAACACAAAGTGTCACATAATTGTGATGTGGAAGGAAAATGATAAATGATACAAATAAGTATGTAAAAAGTGTGGGGGGGCATTTATATGGCGCCCCCCGGAGTCAATACTTTGTAGAACCCCCTTTCTCTGCAAGTCTTTTTGGGGATGTCTCTACCAGCTTTGCACATCTAGAGAGGACATTTTTGCCCATTCTTCTTCTTTGTAAAATATCTCAAGTTCTGTCAGATTGGATGGAGAGCGTCTGTGAACAGCAATTTTCATGTCTTGCCACAGATTCTCAATGTGATTTAGGTCTGGACTGTGACTGGGCCATTCTAACACATGAATATGCTTTGATCTAAACCATTCCATTGTAGCTCTGGCTGGATGTTTCGGGTCGTTGTCCTGCTGGAAGGTGAACCTCCGCCCCGGTCTCAAGTCTTTTGCAGACTCTAACAGGTTTTCTTCTAAGATTGTCCTGTATTTGTCTCCATCCATCTTCCCATCAACTCTGACCAGCTTCCCTGTCCCTGCTGAAGAAAAGCATCCCCACCACATGATGCTGCCACCACCATGTTTCACGGTGGGGATGGTGTGTTCAGGGTGATGTGCAGTGTTAGTTTTCCCCCCACACATAGCGTTTTCCTTTTAGGCCAAAAAATTCAATTTTGGTCTCATGTGACCAGATCACCTTCTTCCACATGTTTGCTGTGTCCTCCACATGGCTTCTCACAAACTACAAACAGGACTTCTTATGGCTTTCTTTCACCAATAACAAAAATGCAGGGACTAATGCGCAAAACCACAACCTCAACAATAAAAAAATCAAACCTAAGCATTAAAAGATGGTGCCAGATAAAGAGCTGCCGACATAGAAGAGTGCACTCACACACCCCAATGAATAAGTAATTGAAATCAGGTATAATATGTGGCGCTAATCTATCCTCAAGTACCAACCTACGGAAAAAGGATCACCAATGCTGCACCAATCTGTTTGAGTACAATCTTCCTATTATCAATACAAGTGTGTAGCAATAAACCTTAAAACCACTCCAAAAACCGAACAAAAACACAGATCGCTACCACAATATTCCCATATGTCTTCTAACTTCCAAGTGCACAGTGCATAAATATTGAAAATGACATAGTATAACCCCTATATCATAATATTAACTAGTCAATCTTCATGCTTAAACATACATAAACTATTAAAGTGCTTTGTGCAGAGTGCAACTCCTGATGCAATAAATAGTGACACAGTGTGCAAAATAACCATAAGCCGCATAATATGTAACTACAAGTCCAGCCCCAAAAGTTATTGTAGTGAGAAAGTCACGTGGTGTGACGCAACGCGTCAGAGTAGGAGGAGCCAGGACGGCCGAACCCGGAAGCCTATTGCTTTTCTACTGCTCGCTTTTACCTTAATGTAAGTTACTACGGTTGTTACAATATACTTTATTTTAAACTACTACACTATGGAAGCTATTCCTTTCTTCCTTATCACTACTCTGGGATTGCTGTGAGTGGCGGGAATGGTGACAGAGAGTGACAGAGAGCCAGATCCACAGACATCCTCCGGGGAAGGTGAATCGCCTCAGGAAACCCATCCTCTCCACCAAAGCATTATCCATCTGCTTGATTCGGCCCATTGGGGGCCGCCACTGGAGGTGAGAGGCTGGGGGGAAACAATTGATGTGTGCACCAGAATTGAAGTAGAAGAATTCAGCACAAGTCACTTTTATTTGCACTGAAGAATAGACTTTTTTTGTGTGGACATCAGAAGTCACATTGCATGATAACAGCATTGGTGTGGTCTTTCTTTGCACTATTGTCACTTTTTATGTACTATACTGCCTAATTGTGGATGCTGGGTGTTTAATCGCATCTCAAGTCGCAGAGATGCATGTATGACTACATTGCACAATCATCACTCTCTGTATACTATTACGGCCTATATGTTGATGCGGGGCTCTTTCTCGCATCTATAGTCGCAGATATGCATTTATGAGTATTTCGCACACTGGCCCACTTTTGCATTCTTTCATTAATTGTCATATTTTTAGAGAGGAGCAGTGCACATTTTATATGTTACAGCACGAGGAACCACACACACACATATATATATTTTTTGCACTACAATAACTTTTGGGGCTGGACTTGTAGTTACATATTATGCTACTTATGGTTATTTTGCACACTGTGTCACTTATCATTATTTGTATTATTTATTGCATCAGGAGTTGCACTCTGCACAAAGCACTTTAATAGTTTATGTATGTTTAAGCATGAAGATTGACTAGTTAATATTATGATATAGGGGTTATACTATGTCATTTTCAATATTTATGCACTGTGCCCTTGGAAGTTAGAAGACATATGGGAATATTGTGGTAGCAATCTGTGTTTTTGTTCGGTTTTTTTAGTGGTTTTAAGGTTTATTGCTACACACTTGATAATAGGAAGATTGTACTCATACAGATTGGGGCTGCATTGGTGATCCTTTTTCCGTAGGTTGGTACTTCGAGGATAGATTAGCGCCACATATTATACCTGATTTCAATCTCTTTCACCAATGTCTTTCTTCTTGTCACTCTTCCATAAAGGGCAGATTTGTGGAGAACACGACTAATAGTTGTCCTGTGGACAGATTCTCCCACCTGAGCTGTGGATCTCTGCAGCTCCTCCAGAGTTACCATGGACCTCTTGGCTCTTCTCTGATGAATGCTCTCCTTGCCCGGTCTGGTCAGTTTAGGTGGACGGCCATGTCTAGGTAGGTTTGCAGTTGTGACATACTCTTTCCATTTTCCGATGATGGATTGAACAGAGCTCCGTGAGATGTTCAAAGCTTGGGAGATTTTACCTAACCCTGCTTTATACTTCTCCACAACTTTATCCCTGACCTGTCTGGTGTGTTCCTTGATCTTCATGATGCTGTTTCTTCACTAATATTCCCCCCCCCCCCCGGCATAATAGCCTAGTTAAAGGGACACTAGGGCTGGGTGTGAAGGGGTTAAACACAGTAGACATTTCAAACATAGGAAGCAGCATTCCCCTATCCCTCATCCATGTTATTACCTGACACATAAAAAAGATAGACATCACACCGTATAAGACCGGGATGCATGATCCACCAGATTGGCCGGGTTAGGTTATCATGTCTTCTTAGCTGAAGCCATTATTATAATGTCACAAACCATTGGGGCGAAAATACCAAATGAGCCTGGGTTATCTCTAAGAAATGAAGACCATAGTTCACCGGGTCAGGGTTATGTTCATCTGTCCATCCAGAAGAAATGTAACACCCGGTTGTAAAAATAAGGAGACACAATAAATCAAGAGTGAGGCTAATACACCATTACAGCTCTATCCATATCAGATGATGAGAAGAATAAATTATAATGATCCCGCTAGTAATGGCCTCATGTATCAAAGGGTCAGTCCTGAGAACTCCATATATTACCCCAGAGACACCCCTCCAATCCGACTGCTTGTTTGATTTGGGGATTGGCAGCTTGGGTTGGGCAATATGGCTAAAAACCTTTAGGCAACACCTACCTCTGTCAATTTTCATACCTAGTATGCCTTCAGAAAGAACTTATAGGAGATTTTATAGCCTGTAGAAGACAGTTTATTTATTTAAAGTGACCCATAACTTGCAAAAGCAACCCATATGGTGGTGGCCCTTCGAGGTGCCGATATGTGGCTTCTGGATCCAGCAATTGTCCATGGGGCTCAATTCAAACTGGACTTCTCTGATGCTGTACATGAAGCAAAAACTCTCACCAAAAAAAAATAAATAAATTGAAATTGAATAAAATGATTGTGACTTTCCTTTATTGGTGAGCTTCAGTAAATCAAAAATTGTCAATGGTCTTTATCGTGGATCTGTGTCCGTCAATGTTCTTTCAGTTGCAACACCCTTTAAAAGTATGCAAACTCTGGAGGCCCCTCCAGTCTACAATGTAAAAACAAAACTGAGCCTGTGATGATGCACACAACCAACTTGATTAAGCCCTCTCAGTGGTCCCCCCCATCACATTAGAAGCCCCCTTCATGCTAAAGGTCCCCTTATAAAATCAGTGGTCCCCCCATCACATCAGTGGTCCCCAAATACATCAGAGGTCTCCCCATCGCATCAGTGGTCCCCCCCCCATCACATCAGAGGTCCCCAAATACATCAGTGGTCCCCCCATCACATCAGAGGTCCCTCATCACATCAGTGGTCTCCCCCATTACATTAGAAGCCCCCTTCACACTAAAGGTCCCCTTATAAAATCAGTGGTCCCCCCATCACATCAGAGGTCCCTACATCATATCAGTGGTCCCCCCATCACATCAGTGGTCCCCCCCCATCACATCAGAGGTCCTCAAATACATCAGTGGTCCCCCCATCACATCAGAGGTCCCTCATCACATCAGTGGTCTCCACCATCACATTAGAAGCTCCCCTTCACACTAAAGGTCTCCTTATCTATTTCTGTTAAAAAAGGTCCCTTTATCAAATCAGTGGTCCCCC
Source organism: Lithobates clamitans (assembly GCA_037952925.1). Taxonomy (NCBI): domain Eukaryota; kingdom Metazoa; phylum Chordata; class Amphibia; order Anura; family Ranidae; genus Lithobates; species Lithobates clamitans. Next base: position 42,755 of record JBBGZY010000985.1, on the reverse strand, counting down.
CATCACATCAGTGATCCCCCATTACATCAGAGGTTCCCAAATACATCAGAGGTCCCTACATCATATCAGTGTCCCCCCCATCACATCAGAGTCCTCCCATCATATCAGTGGTCCCCCATAACATTAGAAGCCCCCCTTCACACTAAAGGTCTCCTTATCTGTTTCTGTTAAAAAAAAGGTCCCTTTATCAAATCAGTGATCCCATCACATCAGATGTCCCCCATTACATCAGAGCCCCCCCCCCCCCATCATATCAGTGGTCCCCCATCACATCAGAGGTCTCCCATTACATCAGAGGTCCCCCCATCACATCAGAGGTCCCCCATCACATCAGAGGACCCTCATCACACCAGAGCCCTCCTATCATATCAGTGGTCCCCCATAACATTAGAAACCCCCCTTCACACTAAAGGTTCCCTTATCAAATCAGTGGTCCCCCCATCACATCAGAGGTTCCTCCAATCACATCATTGGTCCCCCCATAACATTAGAGGTGCCCCATCACATCAGAGGTTTCCCCATCACATCAGAGGTCTCCCCATCACATCTAAAGCCCCCCTTTACACTAGAGGTCTCCCCATCACATCAGAGGTCTCCCCATCACATCATTGGTCCCCCCATAACATTAGAGGTGCTCCATCACATCAGAGGTCTCCCCATCACATCTAAAGCCCCCCTTTACACTAGAGGTCTCCCCATCACATCAGAGGTCTCCCCATCACATCATTGGTCCCCCCATAACATTAGAGGTGCTCCATCACATCAGAGGTCTCCCCATCACATCAAGAGGTCTCCCCATCACATCTAAAGCCCCCCTTTACACTAGAGGTCTCCCCATCACATCAGAAGTCTCCCCATCATATCTAAAGCCCCCTTTACACTAGAGGTCTCCCCATCACATCAGAAGTCTCCCCATCATATCTAAAGCCCCCTTTACACTAGAGGTCTCCCCATCACATCAGAAGTCTCCCCATCATATCTAAAGCCCCCCCCCCAATCACGTCAGAGGTCTCCCCATCACTTCAGAGGTCCCTCCATCATATCAGAGGTCCCCCATCACATGAAAGGTCCCCCCTTATCAAATCAGAGGTCCCCCTATCACATCAGAGGTCCCCCATCACATGAAAGGTCCCCCCATCACATCAGAGGTCCCCCTATCACATCAGAGGTCCCCCATCACATCAGAGGTCCCCCATCACATCAGTGGTCCCCCATCACATCAGAGGTCCCCCATCACATCAGAGGTCCCCCATTACATCAGTGGTCCCCCATCACATGAAAGGTCCCCCCCATCACATCAGAGGTCCCCCTATCACATCAGAGGTCCCCCATCACATCAGAGGTCCCCCTATCACATCAGAGGTCCCCCTATCACATCAGAGGTCCCCCATCACATGAAAGGTCCCCCCATCACATCAGAGGTCCCCCATCACATGAAAGGTCCCCCCCATCACATCAGAGGTCCCCCATCACATGAAAGGTCCCCCCATCACATCAGAGGTCCCCCTATCACATCAGAGGTCCCCCATCACATCAGAGGTCTCCCATCACATCAGAGGTCCCCCATCACATCAGAGGTCCCCCTATCACATCAGAGGTCCCCCTATCACATCAGAAGCCCCCCTTTACACTATTCACTTCACTTTGGACCATACATGGTAACATTGGGGACACACGATACTTTAGAGGCCTCTATTCACTCTGTAGTGTGAGATGTGGCTCAAGGCCGACATCACCAAGGGTCATAAGGAGGCTGCATCCCAAACCAATAATAAGCAGCAGCCACCATGCCACTACTCCATCCACCATGAGCCACACAACCTCTCCACAAAGCCATATTGTCCCAGTAGCATCAAAAAAGAATGGAGACCAAGTCCTGCTTCACCACTTTGTCCAATCACACAAGCAGGAAATGATGTATACCATCTGTGTACAGAGCGCCTCCAGGCGGCCATGTTGCATTTTACAGAAAATGATGGCGGCTGCAGATTGGAAAGGAAAGAGAATTTTAAATAACATTCCATTACAATATGACTTGTGTAGCGATTGTATATGCCAGATTATGTATTATTTACTATATTTTTTTCCCACAGAAGTGGAGTTACCCTTTAAGTGAACATGTTCCCTTTCTCTGCATGGTTCATTATGAAGTGGTTCTAAAGGCTGAAGGTTTTTTTACCTTCATACATATAAATGTCTTACCTGACCCCCCGTCTGATCCAGTGATGTTCACGAGAGCCACAGCTGTATGGAGACTCTCTCTCTCATTGGCTAAGACAGCAGCGGGAGCCCGTTGGCTCCCACTGCTGTTAATCACAGCCAATGATGAAAGAGCGGCGTGGAGGGGGGGCAGGGCAGAGCCGCGGCTCTATGTGTCTTATGGATGCATAGAGCAGCAGCTCAGGAGCGAGCAAGCACCAGTGCTCCCAGGGCAAGCGGCTTTCTCTGGGGGCCACGGATCGAGGGGGAGGAGCCAAGAACACCAGCAGGGGACCCAAAAAGAAGAGGAAGATGCAAAACCATTACACAGAGCAGGTAAGTATAACATGTTTAATATTAGCCTGTTAGCGCCGAGCGCACTCAAATAAGCGTCCTCTCGGCGGCCAGACCTTGCCGCCAAGCGGCCGCATATTCGCGTGCAATATCGACCAACAGTGCTGTGCCGAGAGCGTGCGCCCTGCGCACTCCCGACGCAGTGATCGGCAGCTCAAGGGGAGCTCCTGATCGTTTCTTGCAACTGGGACTTTCCGATCATGTGACAGCCAATCGCAGCGGCCACATGGCCATAAGCCCCACCCCCTGGCATAGCAAACCTCCTAAAGGGCCGGCAGCAGCCAGTGCCACGGGGTTAAGAAAATAAAACAACAAAGCTTTACCATCACTTTAGGTCCGTTGTTAATGACTGTTTAGAGCTCCCCCTTCCGATCTTGACAAAGTATTTCCCGATTCTTTCTATGCAGAGAATTCTTTCTGCTCTACTAAAGCCGACAGCTGTCAAAAGAAAGGAAAAAAAATGGGCAGTCAGCCAAGAATCACAACATTCTTTAGCAATGGAACTTAAGTATAAACATTGTAACAATTTGTCAAAGGAATAGACTTCATTGTGTAAATGAGGAAAACTAAACCTTTTTCTGACATTTGTTGGTTTCAAGTTAAAATCATTTGTTTTTGCTAGAAAATTACCTAGAACCCCCCCCCCCCCCAAAAAAAAATTAGGCTAACTTTACTGGTTCTTTTTTTTTAAATTCATTAAAGTGTCATTCTTTCCCAAAAAATTGCATTTGAATGACAGCTGCGCAAATACAGTGTGACATAAAATATTGCAACAGCCACCATTTTATTCTCTACGGTCTCCACTAAAAAAAATATTATATATATATATATATATATATATATATATATATATATATATATATATATATTTTTTTTTTTTTTAGTGGAGACCCTAGAGAATAAAATGGTGGTTGTTGCAATATTTTATGTCACACTGTATTTGCGCAGCGGTCATTCAAATGCAATTTTTTGGGAAAAAAATGACACTTTAATGAATTAAAAAAAAAGAACCAGTAAAGTTAGCCCAATTTTTTTTGGGGGGGGGGGAGGGGGGGTTCTAGGTAATTTTCCTTTTTTTTTATATACAATTTTTTTTTTGTATATTGTGAAAGATTTTTTGCCGTGAGAATCGTGATCTTTTTATTCTAAGCAAAAAAAAAAAATCGTGATTCTCATTTTGGCCGGAATCCTGCAGCTCTATGACTGTTATAATATATATATTTTTTTTATTTGCTATTTTTTTCCCATGAAAGTGGAATTACCCTTTAACTATGTATGACCTTCTATATACCCTCCCTCATATTAACCTCTCCGGGGTATAAAGGGTTAACCGTTCAGCTGTACATACCCCCTCCCCCCCCTCCCTTAGCACAGAACATTCTTCTAACCGTGGATGGCGGCCGGTTCCCCCGGGGGATGGTGGCGCGCTCTGTAAAGTAATCTCGATAATTCAGCGGGTTATAATAATTTACTTTCTTGTAGAATTGCCAGACTAAAAAAAAAAAAAAAAAATCAATTTACGTAGCTGGACGATAGAAGCGCAATAAACAATACAAACACCTTGCAATCAGCGAGATTGCTTTAAGCCCCCTCCCCTCCGGAGCGCAGCGGGAGTCGGGGGGGTGCAAAGCGGAGTCCGGGGCCGATAAAGGCGAATGGCCTCCATTTCTCAGAGCGCCTCGTTCACCACCGCCGGTCATATTCCACTACATTCTCTACATTTGAATTGATCTAATACTGATGTTTATTAGTTACAGGAACGCTCCTCTTTAACCACTTCAGCTCTGGAAGATTTTACCCCCCATCATGACCAGGGCATTTTTTTGTTATTCAGCACTGCGCTACTTTACCTGGTAATTGAACGGTTATGTGACGCTGTACACAAATGACATTTATAGAACTTTTTTTCACACAAATAGAGATTTCTGATGGTGGTATTTGATCACCACTGGGGGGAGGGGGGGTTATTTTTTGAGATATAAATGAAAAAAAAAAAAAAAAATTTGAAGAAAAAACAACAACAATATTTTTTACTTTCTGCTATAAAACATCCAATTAAAAACAATCTATTTTCTTCATACATTTAGGCCGAAATTTATTCTGCTCCATTAGTCTTTTCTAAAAATAAATCCCAATAAGCATATATTGATTGGTTTGCAAGTTATCGCGTCTACAAATTCTGGTATTTTTTTTTTGTTTTTTTTTTTCTTGGTACTAATAATTGCGGCGATCAGCAACTTGTAGTGGGACTGTGAAAGTGTGGCGGGAAAAATCTGACACTATAGTGATAATACTATACACTGTCACTGTACTAAATGACACTAGCTGGGAAGAGGTTAACATCTAGGGCCATCAGGGGGTTAAATACAGTGCCTTGAAAAAGTATTCATACCCCTTGAATTCCCCACATTTTGTCATGTTACAACCAAAAACGTAAATGTATTTTATTGGGATTTTATGTGATAGACCAACACAAAGTGTCACATAATTGTGAAATGGAAGGAAAATGATAAATGATACAAATAAATATGTGAAAAGTGTGGGGGAGGGGCATTTGTATGGCGCCCCCCGGAGTCAATACTTTGTAGAACCCCCTTTCTCTACAAGTCTTTTTGGGGATGTCTCTACCAGCTTTGTACATCTAGAGAGGACATTTTTGTCCATTTGTATTCAGCACCCTTTAATCTAAAATCTAGTGGAACCAATTGCCTTCAGAAGTCACCTCATTAGTAAATAGAGTCCACCTGTGTGTCATTTAATCGCAGTATAAATACAGCTGTTCTGTGAAGCCCTCATAGGTTTGTTAGAGAACCTTAGTGAACAAACAGCATCATGAAGGCCAAGGAACACACCAGACAGGTCAGGGATAAAGTTGTGGAGAAGTATAAAGCAGGGTTAGGTTATAAAAAAATCTCCCAAGCTTTGAACATCTCACGGAGCTCTGTTCAATCCATCATCGGAAAATGGAAAGAGTATGGCACAACTGCAAACCTACCAAGACATGGCCGTCCACCTAAACTGACCGGCCGGGCAAGGAGAGCATTCATCAGAGAAGAGCCAAGAGGTCCATGGTAACTCTGGAGGAGCTGCAGAGATCCACAGCTCAGGTGGGAGAATCTGTCCACAGGACAACTATTAGTCGTGTTCTCCACAAATCTGCCCTTTATGGAAGAGTGACAAGAAGAAAGACATTGGAGAAAGAAAGTCATAAGAAGTCCTGTTTGCAGTTTGTGAGAAGCCATGTGGGGGACACAGCAAACATGTGGAAGAAGGTGATCTGGTCAGAGGAGACCAAAATTCAACTATTGAAATATTTTACAAAGAAGAAGAATGGGCAGAAATGTCCCTCTCTAGATGTACAAAGCTGGTAGAGACATCCCCAAAAAGACTTGTAGAGAAAGGGGGTTCTACAAAGTATTGACTCCGGGGGGCGCCATACAAATGCCCCTCCCCCACAAACTTTTCACAGATTTATTTGTATCATTTATCATTTTCCTTCCACTTCACAATTATGTGACACTTTGTGTTGGTCTATCACATAAAATCCCAACAGAATACATTTACGGTTTTGGTTGTAACATCACAAAATGTGGGAAATATCAATTACACATTCTGTTATGTTACAACCAAAAACGTAAATGTATTTTATTGGGATTGTATGTGGGGTATGAATACTTTTTCAAGGCACTGTATGTGCCTATGTGTAATGTGTGTTGCTTTCACTAATAGATTTCTAAGTTTCTCATCCCTGCAAAGCAGAGATAAGAAACTTAAAGATCGTTCTCTCTGTACAGAGCCCTGGGTTGATTGTCAACACAAAGCTCTGGGCTGTGATTGGACATAACCAATCAGCAGGTCCCAGCTGTGAATCTTTGGTCGGGAATTGCTGACAGGCTCCCACTGTGTAAAATCCCAGCAGGTGCCAGGCGGGGGGCACACATGCACGTGCCCTAAACCCGGAAGTAGGCAGAGGTGTATGGGTACGTCGCTTTGCCTACAGCGCCCGCCCAGCCGCAGTACATTGTAAGCGGGTGGTTGGCAAGTGGTTCATAAAAAGTATATCATCGCTCCACAAGATACTTTGTCATTTTTAGGTCATTAAGGCCCCGTTCACACCTGTGCGTTTTATGTGCAAGAAAAAAGTCCCACATGCTGCACCTTTCATGAACTTTCATCAAAATATGCGTAGCGTGCCTAAAATGCAACGTGCCGAAAAACCCCACCACACAGATGTGAACCCGCCCTCAAATTTCCCTTTACCCTCCTGCACCCCGGAGTGATTTCTAAATCTGGGTAAAAACATTTTGCAACCACAGCAACAGTACTCTGTGTAGGGACTTCCCGCACATCTCACCCCCGTCTTTGTGGGATTGGCAGAGAGAGCTTGGAGTCAAATTAGTGGCACGTCCCACAATAGGGATTTCATCTTTGGTGAGATACTGTACCTCCAGCAAGGCTGGGACAAGGGGTGGGCAGGAGGGCAAGGTGCCCCCTCCATGCATACACACCCCAGACTGTGGCTCCATTTCACAATGTGCTCCAACATGTCCCCTTAGCTGTACTCTGTGTAGGGACTTCCTGCACATCTCATCCCTTCTTCATTGGATAGGCGGAAGTCAAATTATCAGCATGCCCCACAATAGTGAAATTTGGAGAGATACATCCAGCAGGGCTGGGGCACAGGGTGGGCAGGGGGGGCAGGTGCCCCCCTCAATGCATGCACACTTTAGATCAGTGGCTAGCAACTAGTGGGCTGTGGTTCCATGTCACAATATGATCACATTCCTACTCAACCATGTTTAGGGACTTCCTGTACATCCCACCCCTTCTTCTTGGGACTGGCTTCCTGCTTTTTTCAATAAGTACACAAAGAGTTTGAAGTCAAATTACCACCATGCCCTGCAATAGAAATCTCATATTTGGAGAGATACCGCCAACAGGGCAAGGACAGGCAATAGGCAGGAGGGGCAGTTGCCCCCCTGACTGTGCACATGCTCCAGATTGGTGGCTACCAACCAGCGGACTGTGGCCCCATTTTACAACATGCCCCCCTAGCTGTACTCTGTGTAGGGACTTCCTGCACACCTCGTCCCTTCTTTGTGGGATTGGCGGAGAGAGTTGGAAGTCAAATTACCAGCATTCCCCACAAAAGGGAACTTTGGGGAGTTACCTCCAGCAAGGCTGGGACAAGGGGTGGGCAGGAGGGCCAGGGGCCCCTTCATTGCATGACATGCCAAATCAGTGGCTAGCAACTAGTGGGCTGTGGTTCCATGTCAGAAAGTGCTCCAACATGCCCACTCAACAGTGTGCAGGGACCTACCCAGTGACAGCCTGTCCATATGGGGCGCAGAGGCAACGCCCCCCTAATCTACATGCAGGACACATGGATTTCAATGTTTTTTTTATTTTAAGCACATGATTAGAGCCTGAGGCTCTAATTGGCTTAAAAAAGGGTGGGCTTTGGGGGGGTTGGGGCAGAGCACTGTGCCCTGAGCCCACCCTGTTCTGTGACAATAGCGAATTAATATTTGCTACTGTCTTCCTGTTTCTCCTCCCGGCCAATCAGGAGTTGGGTCCTGAGGCCTGATGGGCTGGGAGTTCTAAGACCCCCATTGGCCGAGTCTGAATACTGGATTGACCGGAAGGAGCGACCACAGAGACATGGAGGAGATGGCGGGGGGGAAGCTGCAGCCGCGACCTGGAATGGGGTAAGTGCCGATTGATCAGCGAGCGAGCCGGCGACCGGAGAGGGTTGGTGTGGGGTGGCGGGCTGGAGAAATTGGGGGGGGGGGGGGTAGATGTCTCAGGTTTGTTTGCTGCCTCTCCCCCCCCCCCCCGGGCCAATGGAGCACCAGTTGCCACTAGACTTACCACACATACTAACTTCTTGTGATTGGCTTCCTGCATATTCTATTATTACACGGAGAGTCTGAAGTCAAATCACTGCCATGCCCCGCAATAGGGATCTCATTATTGGTTAATTATCTACAGCCACCCCCTCTCACCGCACGTGTCACAGTGTGCTCCAACATGCCTGTTCTCCACCCTATCTATCCATGGCTGACCCAAGAACATGCCGCACATGCACAACTACCTTCTAGCTGCTAAAGAGCACATAATTGGTAACCCAAGTGCAGTGCACACTCCATGCCAACCATGGGCAGCCGGAGCAAGGGGGCAGAGAAGCAGCGCAGGGTGGTACACACATTCTACAACATGCTATAGCAGTGGGGGGGGGAAGTGTAGTGTAGTTTGCACCCTTGCCCTGGGCACTGGGTGAACCTGTCCCGGTACTACCAGTGGTGGAACTACCAGGGTTGCAAAAGAGGCTGGGCCCTGTTGTTCCGCCACTGTGGGGGTGGGGCCCAGGACGCAGGAAGGGGGTAAGTGCAGAACATGGGCTCAGTTCACACTGCTGCGACCCCAAAGTCGTGCGACTTGCTTGTGATTTCCTTTGCGCCTTTTGTGATTTAACATTGCAGTCTATGGCTCTCAAATCATACCAAAGTTGCAGAAAAGTAAAGGGCCCAGCAGCAGGAGTAAAGGGCCCTTGGGATCAGTGGAAAGGGCCCTTGGGCTCGGAGGGAAGGGCCCTTGGGCTCGGAGGGAAGGGCACTTGGGATCAGAGGGAAAGGCCCTTGGGCTCGTAGAGAAGGGCCCTTGGGCTCAGAGGGAAGGGCCCTTGGGCTCGGAGGGAAGGGCCCTTGGGATCAGTGGGAAAGGCCCTTGGGATCAGTGGGAAAGGCCCTTGGGCTTGGAGAGAAGGGTCCTTGGGCTCAGAGGGAAGGGCCCTTGGGCTCGGAGGGAAGGGCCCTTGGGATCAGTGGGAAGGGCCCTTGGGATCAGTGGGAAGGGCCCTTGGGATCAGTGGGAAGGGCCCTTGGGCTCAGAGGGAAGGGCCCTTGGGCTCGGAGGGAAGGGCCCTTGGGCTCGGAGGGAAGGGCCCTTGGGATCAGTGGGAAGGACCCTTGGGCTTGAAGGGAAGGGCCCTTGGGATCAGTGGGAAGGGCCCTTGGGATCAGTGGGAAGGGCCCTTGGGATCAGTGGGAAGGACCCTTGGGATCAGTGGGAAGGGCCCTTGGGCTCAGTGGGAAGGGCCCTTGGGATCAGTGGGAAGGGCCCTTGGGATCAGTGGGAAGGACCCTTGGGCTTGGAGGGAAGGGCCCTTGGGATCAGTGGGAAGGGCCCTTGGGATAAGTGGGAAGGGCCCTTGGGATCAGTGGGAAGGACCCTTGGGATAAGTGGGAAGGACCCTTAGGCTTGGAGGGAAGGGCCCTTGGGATCAGTGAGAAGGGCCCTTGGGATAAGTGGGAAGGGCCCTTGGGATCAGTGGGAAGGACCCTTGGGATCAGTGGGAAGGACCCTTGGGATCAGTGGGAAGGACCCTTGGGATCAGTGGGAAGGACCCTTGGGATCAGTGGGAAGGACCCTTGGGCTCGGAGGGAAGGGCCCTTGGGATCAGTGGGAAGGACCCTTGGGCTTGGAGGGAAGGGCCCTTGGGATCAGTGGGAAGGGCCCTTGGGATCAGTGGGAAGGACCCTTGGGCTCGGAGGGAAGGGCCCTTGGGATCAGTGGGAGGGACCCTTGGGCTTGGAGGGAAGGGCCCTTGGGATCAGTGAGAAGGGCCCTTGGGATCAGTGGGAGGGACCCTTGGGCTTGGAGGGAAGGGCCCTTGGGATCAGTGGGAAGGGCCCTTGGGCTTGGAGGGAAGGGTCCTTGGGATCAGTGAGAAGGGCCCTTGGGATCAGTGGGAAGGGCCCTTGGGATCAGTGGGAAGGGCCCTTGGGATCAGTGGGAAGGGCCCTTGGGATCGGAGGGAAGGGCCCGGGACCACAGGAAAGGGCTCTGGGAGGGGGGGTTTCATGGTTTTTTGCACAGGGGGTCCTGAAGGCTCTAGTTAAGTCTCTGTATGGGGGGATGCTGTGATTGTTTTCTGATGACTGAGTTTAAGTTTTATTAGTGAAGACCCTTCTACTGAGCAGTCTGTTTCAGAATGGGAGCTGGCACAGTCGACATCAATACTTCCCGAGCCGATGCAGGTAAAGGTCTTCTATACAGTAGAGTATACTTGAATGCATATAGATGGCTTGGATGGGGAGTTTTCCCAGCAGAGCTAACGCTTCACGGTATTAGCAATAAAATATTGTGAACTATTACCAATAAAAGGAAATATAATATCATTTCCCTAATATATTCAGTTAATCAGGAAATATACAATATAGCCACTGGATGGCGCTAATGATTACAGTAAATAATTATTTTTTGTCAGCTTGTCAGCTCCACCTAGAGGCCATTACACAGTATTTTCCTGATTCACTCTATTTTGTATAAATGAATAACATTTGACTTGGAGAGGTCTGTTTCTATTTGGAGCACTTAGGGGGTGGCTGGGGTTCCTTTTTGCGTGTTTTTTTAATATATATATTTTTTTGTACAAAAATGTATGCGTTCCCGAATAATTTTTCATGGAGTGCTCCTTGAAATGATCCTTTTTTATTATACAATATTATATTTTTTTCCATGATTTATTCTTATGTTTGGTTTGAGGTGCTGTTCAGCATGTCTTAGATTGGTCCACTTCACAAGGTGCTGGAGTGTCCCTCTAGAATTGATCTGATATTTGTATACGATAGGAATCTGTTCATTGTTTATTTGATACTAACTTTGATTATTTATTTTTGGTCACCCCCTGTGCTCTTCTTGTTACCATGGTGACCCCCAGTGCTCTTCCTGCTTACATTGGTGACCTCCTGTGCTCTTCTTGTTACCATGGTGACACCCCTGTGCACTTCCTGTTTACACTGGTGACCACCAGTGCTCTTGTACAATAGCGTACTTCCAATGTGTTTCCTGTTTTGATGCCATGTTATGGCTGGGATGGGGAGGACGGTTGCCTCACAATCAGCGTTCTTATTCATTCCAAAGGTGTTCGGTAGTGTTGAGGTCAGGCACTGTGAAGGACACTCAAGTTCCTTCATGACCTTGGCGTCACCCCCCGCTTCCCTGCTGGGTCCCTGGCTTGGCACTCAAGATACTTCTTAAGCGTCACCCCCGCTTCCCTGCTGGGTTTGACACTCACTGATACTCTTCAAGCTTCACCCCCCCGCTGACACGTTAGGTCCCTGGTTTGATGCTCCACAAGGGTCACCTCTGCTGTCCTGCTGAGTCCCTGACTTGGCACTTGCTGAGGTTTTCCCTCTTCTTCACCGTCCCCGGCTGGCGAGAAGTCTGCTCTGGTACTGTCCTCAGCTCACTCACTGTGGTCCCTGGTAATAAGGTGGATGGTCCCTTAGTGGCGACAGCTTCCCCTTCCACCTCCGACCACAACAGGTTCTCTGGCCGGCGGAACCGTTACCTCTGTTTGGACTGCAAGCCGCAATCCCAACCCTACTCATCGCTCCCAACTGTCCCTGATTTCGAGGGACTGTCCCTGATTTGGAGCAATGTACCCCTGTCCCTATTTCCCCCCTCATTTGTCCCTCATTTTGGTCTGATCCATAGAGTTGTATATAAAATGCACTTTTTATCTTTCAAAAAGTGTTTCTCAGCGCTAAACCTTTCATCCAAATTCTAAATTGCTGCATTTGTACATTTCAAAAGCCTCTTTAAAGGAATAGTAGTGGTAAAACAAAGCCTTTGTGGATTTAACTATTCTTTAACTAATAAAAATAATAATAATAATAACTAATTAACTAAATTTAACTAATTTTGGGGGGGTTAATTCTCCTTTAAGGGGGCGTGGCAGGGGGTGTGTCCTAAGCCTACATACTTTTGATAGTAGGTTTCCCTCATTCCCATCTCAAATAGTTGGGAGGTATGCCTGCGCTGCTCTCCTGCTTCTGGATAGGCCTTAAAGTGGAGGTTCGTTGAAAAAAAAATATTAAAAGGCAGCAGCTACAAATACTGCAGCTGCTGACTTTTAATATAAGGACACTTACCTGTCCAGGGAGCCCGCGATGTCGGCAGCCGAAGCCGATCCGTCCTTCGGCTCTCGGCTGCTGCCGCCGCCATCCTTGGTAAGGAAATAAGGAAGTGAAGCCGTGCGGCTTCACTTCCTGGTTCTCTTCTGCGCATGCGCGAATCGCGCTGCGCGTCCTCTCAGGTCCCTGCTGTGTTCTGTGTCTCACAGAATACAACGGTGGAGGAGGACAGAGTAGGCGGCAAAAGTAGCGTAGGTCCCCGCAATCACCGCGGTGATCTATGCCAGGAAGTGAGAGCAAATACCTATATTAGACAGGTATCTGCTCCCTCCTCCCCCCTGAAAGGTGCCAAATGTGACACCGGAGGGGGGGAGGAATGCAAAAAGTGGAAGTTCCATTTTTGGGTGGAACTCCACTTTAAGACAGCCTAGCAGCCAGTAGTCCCCGGGATAGCCCTTAGGTTTCTGGCCCAGCAGCCCGAGGCAGAACAACACAGCTGCCCAGGTGGCACAGAACCCACGACCACCTGACTCTACCCAAACAAACAGGCCAAGGGACCCAAGAAAATCCCTGCCCATTGGCTGAGACACCCCATTCATTCCTAATCTGTCCTTGCTATGCCCTTGATTTATCTAATGTTACCAGCTACAATGCCACCTAGTGACAGAAGAGAGAAGTGCAGCAATTCCACAATTAGGGGGGAAACAATTGATCTCCTAACAAATGACTAGGGCTGAGGAAAAAAATCGATTTAAATCTCGAATCGAGTTGAGAGGTCAAATCGATTTAAAATTTAAGCAAATCGATTTTTTTAGATTTTTTTTTTTTTTCACTGTGCCGGTCCTGAGGAGCTGCAGGCAAGGAGTTTTTAGGTGAGGCCGCGGCTTCGGCCTAGTCCGCGAGGCCGGACGCCGCGGCCTCGCCTAAAAGCTCATGCCGGCAGCGCCTCAGGACCGGCGCGGTTTCCAAAGAAAACAAAAAACTCGGTCCGAATCGTGAATCGAGTTTTTTTTTAAAGAATCGAAGATTTATTTTTTTTAAGAAATCTCCCAGCCCTACAATTGTCCAAGGCAACTATCGCCTGGCAACTAAAATGAATAGCAGCCCTGCCTAAACATTGCATGGTCAGTACAGTGGCTCGCTGGGTTGCACGAAAAAAAGAAAAACTGTAGTATGTACCCGGCTTAAGTCGTTCCTCATAACTAAGCTCCTCCCCTTTTTAATTGCGCTGCCCTTCTCTGGACTCTCTCCAGCTCCAGCACATCCTTCCTGAGGACTGGCGCCCAGAACGTTTTATAAAGTGGCAGGATTATCGTTTTATCTCTGGAGTCAAGTTAAAGTGCTTCCAAAGGCTGAAGGATTTTTTCACCTACATTCCCCCCCCCCCCTATAATTACCTGAGCCCAACCTCAATCCAGCAAGGATCTCTTCCTCCTCATTGGCTGCCACTGCTGTCAATCACAGTCAGTGAGAAGAGAGCGGGGCTGAACCACGCTCTGTGTGTTTTAAGAACACACACATGCCATTGCTATGGGGCACTCAGTGGGGGGGGCGGAGCACCAGTGGGGGGGGGGGGCGGAGCACCAGTGGGGGGGGGGGGCGGAGCACCAGTGGGGGACCCAAGAAGAAGAGGATCGGGGCTTCTCTGTGCAAAACCATTACAGACACTTCCAGCCAATTCAAACCCCTTCACATTCATTATCTCCTCTGCTTCAGGTTCAGCGATGGGGCATCAGGGGAGACAGTGGACCACACATGTGTGGGGGTTGGGGAGCTCACTCCAGGCGGGCATTAACGACTTGGAGTGTCTAACCACCAAGGCGGATGGGAGGACGATATCACTTGGAGTTTTTTTGGCCAGGCTTCTGGAGGTATGTAAATGGCCTACACCTACTGCAAGGCCATTTATCCAACTTCGGTCAGAGCTGCACAGTCTGTTTTTATCTACAGACGCCCCTTCCCTGCATAGGCAGTATTTTGGGAAGGGTGAACCAACCCTTTAAAAGGTTTAACCACTTCATTTCCCTATAGGCCAGGCGTCCATGTGACGTCCAGCAGGATAACAAGCCGGCGCTCACCCGTGGGGGGCGATCATCAGTCTGATGTACCGCAACTCCGATCTCGGTAAAGAGCCTCTGACAGACTCTTTACCACATGATCAGCCGTGTCCAATCACAGCTGATCATGATGTAAACAGGAAAAGCCGATTATCAGCTTTTCCTCGCGTCTGACAGACAGGAGTAGAGGAGAGCCGATCGGCTGCTCTCCTGATTGGGGGGTCTGCGCTGATTATCAGCGCAGCCCCACCCAGGGATGCCACCATGACCACCAGGGATGCCACCACTGATGACCACCAGGTATGTCACCCATGGCCACCAGGGATGGCAATATGTGTCCAAGAACGATGTCAACCAGCGCCCACAAATAATGCCAATAAGTGCCTATCAATAATGACTGCCAGTGCCTCCTTTACAGTGATGCCCATCAGTGCCATATACAATGTCCATCAGTGCCACCTTTTAGTGCCCATCAGTGCCACCTATCAGTGCCCATCGGTGCCACCCATAAGTGTCGCCTATCAGTGCCCATCAGTGTCGCCTATTAGTGCCCATCTGTGCCACCTATGATTGCCAATCAGTGCCACCTATCAGTGCTGCATATTAGTGCCCATCATAAGTGCCTATCAGTGCCATCTATCAGCGCCACCTATTAGTGCACATCAGTGCCGCCTATTAGTGCCAATCGGTGTCACCTATCAATGCCCATCAGTGCCACCCATAAGTTTTGCCTATCAGTGCCCTTCAGTGTTGCCTATTAGTGCCAATCAGTGCCTCCTATCCGTGCTGCATATTAGTGCCCAACATCAGTGCCATCTATCAGTGTCCATCAGTGCCGCCTATCAGTGCCACCCATAAGTGTTGCCTATCAGTGCCCATCAGTGTCGTCTATTAGTGCCAATCGGTGTCACCTATCAATGCTCATCAGTGCCGCATATCAGTGCCACCCATAAGTGTTGCCTATCAGTGCCCATCAGTGTTGCCTATTAGTGCCAATCAGCGCCACCTATCAATGCCCATCAGTGCAGCATATCAGTGCCGCCTATCAGTGCCCATCAGTGCCACCTATCAGTGCCCCTCAGTGCCACCCATAAGTGTTGCCTATCAGTGTCGCCTATTAGTGCCCATCAGTGCCAACTATGAGTGCCAATCAGTGCCGCCTAGCAGTGCTCATCAGTGAAGGAGAAAAGTTACTTATTTACAAAATTTGATAACAGAAACAAAGAAAAACTTTTTTTTTTTTTTCAAAATTTTCGGTCCTTTTAAATTTGTTTAACAAACAATAAAAACCACAGAGGTGATGAAATACCAGCAAAAGAAATCTCTATTTGTGGGAAGAAAATGATACAAATGTCCTATGTGTACAGTGCTGTATGACTGCGTAATTGTCATTCAAGGTGTGACAGGGCTGAAAGCTGGCCTGGGCAGGAAGGGGGGGTAAAGTGTCCGGTATTGAAGGGGTTAAGTCCTGTGTGTTCTCTAGTCCTATCAGACCACACCGTCCTCACACACAATATTCCGGCACGTTCTAGACTTGTGCGGATCTAATAATTGTTTCTTGAAGCATTGATGTGTTTGTGGGGATTAGTGACTTCTTGTGAATCATCAATGTTCCCCGCGGACCTCGGCGCTCCGGATTCCAGAACTATGATTTATGGCGCGTCCGTCACCTTTAGCCACGGCGCTGCGATTCTTTATCCCTTTCTTCCCCCGACTTATAACTTATTCGCTTTCATAAATAAATCATTTTCCTGCCTATCTCAGATCTCCTTCCATAACGAGGTGGAATTTACCGTCCCGCCGCGACCGCGGAAAATATCAAGAAAGTCCAAAATAAACCTGGAAACCGTTACAGAGGGAAATCGCGACATTCTCATATAAAAAAATCTTTTATGTAATAAATATTTACAGATTTCTGCCCCTGGAGCCGCTCCCGGGCGAAACGCGTTACTGCCGATCTCTAATTGGACGATTGTCTGCTCGGGGCGCAGGCTGGCCGGTGAGGCCGCATTACAAGTAGAAGAGTCGATAAAAAGGAGAACATTGAATTGTCTTGATACACAAAAAGCTCTTCTGCTGATCAATCGTCTGATATAGAAATTCGAGATTCGTATTTAGAGCTAAAATACTCCGTGAAACGTAAAAAAAGAAAAGAAAATGACATTATAAATGTGAACAAAGTCAGAAATGACACAAACAATCAATAAAAAGATAAATGTGCCACAACCGGCCACTTTATTAGGTACAGTTGCTGGGTAACAAACTGCTAATCAGCCAATCACACGGCAGCAACTCATTGCATTTGGGCATCTAGACATGGTGAAGACGACTTGCTGAAGTTCTTGTGCCTGTACGTGAAAATATATGTAATATTATATTATATAATATATAATACGTGAAAATCTTGTGTCTGTACGTGATTTTGTGCACTGGGTCTGGGACACGCAGGTGCCGCCGGCCACCCGCTCCCACTGTGATTGGACACAGCGGGGGCCAATCAGCGGGACCCGATGTACACCGGGACCCGCCCATTGTTCTCAGGAGAGGAAGACCGACGTTCTGTCAGAGGGGAAAGATGGAGGACTTGTGTTTCTGCTGAGCAGCCAAAGCACCTCCCCCACACAGTTAGCAAGCACCCCCTAGGGAACACATTTAACCCTTTGATCGCCCCCTAGAGGTGAACCCCTTCCCAGCCAGTGTCATTAGTACAGTGACAGTGCTTTTTTTTTTTTTTTTTTTTTTAGCACTGATCACTGTATTGGTGTCACTTAGTGTCTGATTTGTCCACCGCAATATCGCAGTCCTGCTTAAAAAATGCTGATCAGATATATATTCAAAAAAATAGATCAGCTCATCTCGACTTTCCTGTGGCAGGGAAGACACCCCCCCGCATTAAACTTCGGGTGCTGCAGCTGCCGTGGAAACAAGGGGGGATTGGCGGTCCCAGACTTTCATAGATTTAGCGGGTCAGCTAGTAGTCGTACATAGGTGGTTTGTTGTGCCTGAGGACGCACACTGCTAACACACTAGAGGCTGCGGTTCTTATGAGGCACTGAAACATCTCCCGTTTCGGGGTTTCAGGGCTCTGTATAGATTCACAATATCCATGAGTGCGACCAGTAGGGCATGGGTGGCAGTGACCAAGATGGGCAGTGCTTCTGAGCCCCATCATTTGTGTCGGTGGGAGGAATAGTGCCCCATTATTGGTATCAGTGGGAGGAATAGTGCCCCATCATTTGTGTCGGTGGGAGGAATAGTGCCCCATCATTGGTATCAGTGGGAGGAATAGTGACCCATCATTGGTATCAGTGGGAGGAATAGTGCCCCATCATTTGTGTCGGTGGGAGGAATAGTGCCCCATTATTGTTGTGAGAGGGAGAAATACTGTGCCATTGTTTGTGTCATTAGGAGGAATAGTGCCCCATTGTTGGCATCATGGGGAGGAATAGTTGCCCATTGTTTCTCCTCACACACCACTTTGGAAGAATCCTAAACTAGCACATTTTTATGAGCACTCACATCCGATCATCTGGACTAAATTTGGTATTAAGACACTGAAAGATATAGTGGGTGGTGGGGAACTTCTACACTTTGACGCCCTAAAAACCAAGTTTAACCTTCCCAACACTCACCTGTTCCGTTATCTTCAGCTAAGGCATGCATACAATGCCCAATTTGGAAATAATGGAATTAGGCCCCTTTCACACTGTAGGGGGCGTCGGCGGTAAAACAGCGCTGTATTTAGCGCTGTTTTACCGCGGTATTCGGCCGCTAGCGGTGCGGTTTTAACCCCCCGCTGGCGGCCGAAAAAGGGTTAAAACCCCTCGTATAGCGCGGCTATAGCTGCGGTATTACCGCGGTATAGCCGCGCTGTCCCATTGATTTCAATGGGCAGGAGCGGTTTAGGAGCGGTGAATACACCGCTCCAAAGAAGCGGCTGACAGGAGATTTTTTCTTCTCCTGCCAGCGCACCGCTCCAGTGTGGGGGCCCTCGGGGCTTTCACACTGAACAAACAGCGGAGGCTGTTTAGGGGCGGTTTGCAGGCGCTATTTTTAGCGCAATAACGCCTGCAAACCGCCCCAGTGTGAAAGGGGTCTTACCCCGAAAATGAGTGATGTAGAGTCTTTACTGAGGGAGGACACTTTGGACAAGGCCTTGTCTACAATATACAAACAACTGTTCAGTGAGGGGGGGGGGGGGAATCTCCTTGCAAAGTGTAGAGCGATGTGGGGGTGAGGTGTTCCCCCAGATGGGCGGGGATGACTGGGACGATGTATGGGACATTCATTTTACCAGATTGGTTTCTGCTAGAGACCAACTCATTCAATTTAACTTCGTTCATCGCATATATCTCACTCCAGTGAGACTGGCTAAGATGTTCCATACCTGGTCACCTGGTTGCTGGTGGTGCAGCTCCCTCACTGCCGATTTTATGCATATCTTCACCTGGTTGCTGGTGGTGCAGCTCCCTCACTGCTGATTTTATGCATATCTTCACCTGGTTGCTGGTGGTGCAGCTCCCTCACTGCTGATTTTATGCATATCTTCACCTGGTTGCTGGTGGTGCAGCTCCCTCACTGCCGATTTTATGCATATCTTCACCTGGTTGCTGGTGGTGCAGCTCCCTCACTGCTGATTTTATGCATATCTTCTGGAATTGCTCGAATATTCAAGCATTTTGGAAGGGAGTTACAGAATGTATAGCAGAAGTAACAGCCATTCCTATACAGCCCACAGTAGAAGTGTGTCTTTTTGGGGCTGGTGGACAATCTAGCCCCAAAGAGAGTAACTCGTACTTTGCTAACGATCCTGATCTATTATGCTAGAAAAAACGATAGTGTTGTCATGGAAAAAGCCTAGTCCTCCATCTGTATCAGCGTGGAAGGGTGTGGTGAATAGGGCTGCACCTTTATACAAGGCTACATACATTAGCAGGGGCATACCACAAAAATGTGATAAGGTATGGGGCTGTTGGATGAATAGTGAAGATACGGTGGCGGATTAAGTGGTACCTAATGGAACGAGTTTACAGTGGGTTATAACATGTATGCGACTATCTGATATATCTTAAATCTTGCACTGACTGTTAATGTGAAAAGGGGGCATATTTACTATTATCTTTGTTTTTTTCTTTTACACTGAGTGAAGGTCCGGAGGAAGGAGGAGGAGAGTCCATGCTGAAGGAATGTAGTTTATTGTGTGTGTGGCCAAATGGGTCTTGTATGTACCTGTATGTTACAAAAGCAATAAATAAAAAACTTTTCAAAAAAAAAAAACAAACAACGCAGATCGCCGCCATTACTAGTAAGAAATAAAAAAAAAATTCCAGTATATATCCCGTAGTTTGTAGACGTGATAACTTTTTGCGCAATCCAATCAATATACATTTATTGGGATTTTTTTTTTTACCCCTGTAGCAAAGTCCCAGGACACCTCCAGTCTAATGAGAACCTTCAGAGCCAAGAACTGCTGACATCCTTCTGTATGTGGTGGGTTGTGAGGCATAGTGGGTGTAGTATAAGTTATATTAATTGGGCGCAAGACACTTCTTAAATGCAAAGAGATTTGACTTCTCTTAACAGAACTTTGGGAGGGAGGGTTAGGGCCAGGACACCCTTAGCTAGTTGCAATGTTAAATTAGCAGACTCCGAGACTTCTACAGGTAGACAGCCATGCAGGGAAAGGCCTCCAGCAAGACGTCACATCTGCACGTGTAGGAGCGCTGTCTCCTATGGCAACAGTCTTAGAACACTTCCTAACACCAAATGTAACAGTTCCTTCACTTCCTCTACAATCACTTCTTGTAGTTCTTCCGTAACACTGAGCTCCCGGTCTCTCTCACTAGACCCTCATTCACTGCCACTGAATTCCTTGAGCTTCTACAATCTTCACCAAGGTATCTTCCTCAAACGTCACCCCCGCTTCCCTGCTGGGCCCCCGGCTTGGCACTCAAGATACCTCAAGTGTCACCCCCCCCCCCACTTCCCTGCTGGGTCCCCGGCTTGGCACTTAAGATACTTCTCAAGCGTCACCCCCGCTTCCATGCTGGGTTCCCGGCTTGGCACTCAAGATACCTCTCAAGCGTCACCCCCGCTTCCATGCTGGGTTCCCGGCTTGGCACTCAAGATACCTCAAGCATCACCCCCCCCCCGCTTCCATGCTGGGTTCCCTCTTCCGTAACACTGAGCTCCCGGTCTCTCTCACTAGACCCTCATTCACTGCCACTGAATTCCTTGAGCTCCTACAATCTTCACCAAGGTATCTTCCCCAAACGTCACCCCCGCTTCCCTGCTGGGTCCCCGGCTTGGCACTCAAGATACCTCTCAAGCGTCACACCCCCCCCCCCGCTTCCCTGCTGGGTCCCCGGCTTGGCACTCAAGATACCTCAAGTGTCACCCCCCCCCGCTTCCCTGCTGGGTCCCCGGCTTGGCACTCAAGATACCTCAAGTGTCACCCCCCCGCTTCCCTGCTGGGTCCCTGGCTTGGCACTCAAGATACTTCTCAAGCATCACCCCCGCTTCCCTGCTGGGTTCCCGGCTTGGCACTCAAGATACCTCAAGTGTCACCCCCCCCCCCCGCTTCCATGCTGGGTTCCCGGCTTGGCACTCAAGATACCTCAAGCATCACCCCCGCTTCCCTGCTGGGTTCCTGGCTTGGCACTCAAGATACCTCAAGCATCACCCCCCCCCCCCGCTTCCATGCTGGGTTCCTGGCTTGGCACTCAAGATACCTCAAGCATCACCCCCCGCTTCCATGCTGGGTTCCCGGCTTGGCACTCAAGATACCTCTCAAGCGTCACCCCCGCTTCCCTGCTGGGTTCCTGGCTTGGCACACAAGGCTGCTCTGCAAGCGTCTCCTCCGCTGGCTGGATCCCTGGCTTGATTCCCACTGAAGTTTCCCGGTTCTTCACCGTCCCCAGTTGGTGAGAACACTGCTCCGGTACTTGCTTCAGTCACTCACTGTGGTTTCCTGGTAATGAGGTGGATGGTCCCTTCATGGCGACAGCTTCCCCTCTACCTCCGACCACAACAAGTTCTCCGGCCGGCAGAACCGTCACTTCTGGTTGGGCTGCAAGCCGCACTCCCAACCCTGAGCTGGCCTCTTACTTCTGGATAGGCCCTCAGACAGCCTGGCAGCCAGATGTCCCCGGGATTGGCCCAATCTCCGGCCTAGCAGCCCGGGGCAGTACAGCACACGTCCACCCAGACAGCCGTCCAGGTGGCACAGAACACCGATCACCTGACTCCACCCGAATAAATAGGTTCTCCCAGCAGGCCAAGGGATTTAAGAAAACCCCTGCCCATTGGCTGAGATACCCCATATACTCCTAATCTGTCCTTGCTTTGCCCTTGTCTTATCTAATGCCACCAAGTGCCCGGCCACCCAGTGGCAGAAGAGAGAAGTGCAGCAATTCCAGACTTGGATTGAACTCAATTGATCTTCAACAATTAGCCGAGGTAGCTGTACCTGGCAATTTAGGAGCAACCCCCCCTAAACATCAGGGTGCTACACCAAAAACATGAAGCAGAATACATATTGGTCTAAATTTATAAGAAAAAAAAATGATTTTTTTAAAAAAAAAGTTATTGGATGTTTTATAGCAGAAAGGAAAAATAGTTTTCAAACTTGTCGGTCTTTTTTTTGTTTATAGCGTAAAAAATAAGCTCTATTTGTGGGGAAAAAAAGGACATACATTTTATTTGGGTACAGCGTCATACGACCGTGTAATTGTCAGTTAAAGTAATGCAGTGCTGTATTGCAAAAGATGGCCTGGTCACGACGGGGGGTAAAACCTTCTGGAGCTGAAGTGGTTAATGCTGCTCTGTAATCATTAATATATTATTACATGTAAAATCGATATCCCCCCCCCCCATCCCCACACACACTGCTTGTTCAGTCTGGGGGTGCAGGAATAAAGTGTAAAGTGTGGGAAGTCTCCTCTATGGTGCTCTTGGTTGCACTCCGGCGTCTTCCACATAGAATACAAGATTGACAGCTCTTTATTGTAGGTGATGATGTTGAAGGACCGCCCACAAATCTGGGAGCATCGGAAGGAGGGGGTAAGGTAAGTGGACACAAAAAAGGAGGGGGTAAGGTAAGTGGACACAAAAAAGGAGGAGGTAAGGTAAGTGGACACAAAAAAGGAGGGGGTAAGGTAAGTGGACACAAAAAAGGAGGGGGGTAAGGTAAGTGGACACAAAAAAGGAGGGGGTAAGGTAAGTGGACACAAAAAAGGTGGGGGTAAGGTAAGTGAACACAAAAAAAGGAGGGGGTAAGGTAAGTGAACACAAAAAAGAGGGGGTAAGGTAAGTGGACACAAAAAAGGAGGGGGTAAGGTAAGTGGACACAAAAAAGGAGGGGGTAAGGTAAGTGGACACAAAAAAGGAGGGGGTAAGGTAAGTGGACACAAAAAAGGAGGGGGTAAGGTAAGTGGACGCAAAAGGAGGGGGTAAGGTAAGTGGACACAAAAAAGGAGGGGGTAAGGTAAGTGGACACAAAAAAGGAGGGGGTAAGGTAAGTGGACGCAAAAGGAGGGAGTAAGGTAAGTGGACACAAAAAAGGAGGGGCTAGGTAAGTGGACACAAAAAAGGAGGGTGTAAGGTAAGTGGACACAAAAAAGGAGGGGGTAAGGTAAGTGGACACAAAAAACTAGGGGGTAAGGTAAGTGGACACAAAAGGGGGGTGTAAGGTAAGTGAAGCGACCTCTTTAGCTCCCCCTAGATCTAACAAGTATTTAGGTTTATGCATGAAGGTAAAAAACCTTCTGGGTGCAGCTACCCCCGCCCCCCACAGGCCCCCCTTATACTTACCTGAGCCTGATCTGCATTAGAGCATCTGTTCTCCCAGCTATCTCCCTCCTCATTGGCTCAGACACAGCTGTCAATCACAGCCAGTGAGGGAGGAAACGAGGGGGGGGGGCAGGGCCAAACGCAAATGAGTGCCCCCCATAGCAAGCGGCTTGCTATGGGGGCACTAAGCAGGGGGGAGGAGACTGGCGTGCCGGTGGGGGACCCCAGAAGAAGACGATTGGGGCTGCTCTGAGCAAAACCATTACACAGAGCAGGTAAGTATGATATTTTCGTATTTAAAAAAAAATCCTTTAGTATCACTTTAACCGCTTCCCGGCCGCCCCACGTGTATTTACTGCAGCAGGGGAGACCCTTCAGTGCGAAACAAGAAAGAAAGGGCGCAGCAGCCATGTGCATTATCCTTAGGTAAAATTTATTATAATATTGATAAAAAAGGAACTACTTACCAACAGTAGTAGAAGATCTCGAAACAATCTTCAAATCACAGCATGTGGTGAGCACTGCAGTGCTCTGAGGAAGAGGGGGTGTTCCCCTCGAAACGCGTCAGCCAGCAGTGATTCTTGTGAGCTCTTCCGGCACCTCTGGTGGGCTCTGCTGCTCTTTCACCACATGCTGTGATTTGAAGATTGTTTCGAGATCTCCTACTACTGTTGGTAAGTAGTTCCTTTTTATCAATATTATAATAAATTTTACCTAAGGATAATGCACATGGCTGGTGCGCCCTTTCTTTCTTGTTTCTCGTTGTCTGCCAGGATTCCCCATCCTTGAGGGCAGCAAGGCCTGTGTTCCAATACCGCTTGGTCAGCTACCCACTTGTGCGCAGGAGATTTTTTCTTCGTCTTCAGTGTGAAATGACCTACCTGTACATTTTTTATGGGATGTTTTATAGCAGAAAGTAAAAAAATATTTTTTTTTTTCAAAATTGTCGCTCTTTTCTTGTTTATAGCGCAAAAAATAAAATCCGCAGAGATGATCAAATACCACCAAAAGAAAGCTCCATTTGTGGGGAAAAAAAGAGCGTCAATTTTATTTGGGTACAACATCGCACGACCGCGCAATTGTCAGTTAAAATAACGCAGTGCCGTATCGCAAAAAATAGCCCCATGAAGGGGAGTAAAATTTGGCTAGAATATTCGATCAGCGGGAATCGACTGAATTTTGAACAGTCTATGGGGGCTTTAAATACAAGAATCAGAACAAGTAGCCCCTCATTTCCTGCGCTAACAAGAAGCATAATGACAGGAGGAGATTAATATTTATATATGATTTATATAGGAATTTAGGAACATTTCTATAGGATTTATTTTATTAAATTTGTTATTATTATTTTTAATAATAATAATTATGAAATTAATAAAAGTACTGCAAATAATAATTAATAATTTGCTATTAATATTATTATTATTTTGAAATAAATATATTAAATAATAATAACTATTATTATTATCTATATTATTATTATTATTAAAGTGGTGTTCCGGCCGAAATGATACTTTTTAAATAAAAATCCCCCTATAATACACAAGCTTATTGTATTCTAGTAAAGTTAGTCTGTAAACTAAGGTCTGTTTTGTTAGTTTATAGCAGTAGTTTGTTATTTTATAAACTTACAGCAGGCCTTGGCCATCTTAAGTGTGGGCATCTGAAGCCAGACTGTATTTCTTCCTGGATCTCATCCTTGCAGATCTCGCACATGCTCAGTGCAGCACAAGCAGTGTAATAGGTTTCAGGTCAGGTTTCCATAGAAACGGCAGTTTCAGAGGAAGTTGCCGCCCCTTCCCAGAAGACATTGCAAACAGGAAATGATGCGATGGGCCGCGGCCAGGGAGGAGGGAAGTGAAAAATGAATACAGCAGATATACAAGAGGTGCTGAGAAAAAAAATTAAAAAATATCCAATTTGTTTACAGTGCGCAGTTTAGTGAGGGATGGTGAAGAGTTGTAAAATTGGGTGGAACTCCACTTTAATAATGATAATTTATGTTTTGTTTGGTTTTTGGCTAAAATTTTGCTTCAAAATTTAAGTGATGCTGAAGATATCCTTATTCGCTAAAAATTATTCCATACAGCTCCACTTAAAAAAAAAAAAAAACAATATTTGTTGCTTATAGCAAGCAAATGATAAATATGTACACTATATATATATATATCTACATTTAGCACACTCATGTCCTTTAATTCATACCAGGACGGTTATTTCTCAAACCGAACATTTTTTTCAAACAAAGTGACCGTTAATTTTGGCCAACTGACAAATCACTGGATCTATTTTTAGCTCAGGTCAGTGAGATCTGATAATGAAAGACAAGCAGATAAAGTCCAGTCCCAACCCCCATCTCCAGACATTTTATTTTTATATATTTTTTTTTTTTTCAAAGCGATCGTTAATTTTGGCCAGCTAAACAAAAATGTTGGATTTCTTTTTAGCTGAAATCAGTGAGATTTAAACATTGACAAGCAGATGAAATCCCCCCCCCCCCCCCCATACACCTCTATGTAGTGAAATGTAGGGATTCACTCTCCAGCAGTCATACATTGGGACAAACAACATGAGAAAACTAACCCTTGGTTGACATTACATTTGCAATGCAGTGCTGCTGGCAGGAACAAGCAGTTTGCAGCAGTGCGGTTAAGCGAGGTTCATCCTAACTGCCACTGATGACAACATAGTGGAGACATTTACATCATAGTGGAGACATTTACATCATAGTGGAGACATTTACATCATAGTGGAGACATTTCTCAGCTGATACAATCAGCCTCCCTGCTGTGTGTAGTTCATGTTTGAGCTAGACTCTTGTACAGAGCACACCTGTGAGCTGTTCTGAGAATCCTCATTCAATTTGCTAAGCGAATATTCAGATTTTTTCTGATTAGCTAAGCGAATACTTATAGATAAGATAAAAATCTTTAATTGTCACTTTTCTCTATTCTTTGTGACAAATTTGGAAAATGAGCCTTTTTAAAGCGTTTGTAGTTGTTTTCTGCTGTGTGTACATGGCATGTGGTGTAGAATACGCTCATGCCCGACCAATATACACCCGTCTGGATGCTACAACCGGCTCTAAAGTGGTGATCCCATGTGTGGTCACCACCGATCATCTCTCTGGTGCAAGTAGTGTTAGGATCGAGTGGGGAATGATTCCGGAAGGAGACGGTCCCTTCTCACCTATCCTGAAAGGTGAAAGGTTTCATCTGGGTCTGATCCACTTAGATGAAGAGGATTGTTCCTTGGTCATCAGCCCGGTCCTGCAAAGAGACAGCGGAACCTACGAGGTCCGCCTCACCGTGGACAACGTCCCGCGTCACCCATTCAAGAAGGTCATCATTCACGTGACTGGTAAGTGTTACAGGTTTTGGTTTATTGTTCATTCTATGGGGGTCTTCTCCTGCTTTGGGGGGAGGGGGGTCTACTGAGGACCAGGCTGGGCAGGTACAGCTCAGAGTACTTTTGGGCTGCTGGGTAATCTGATAACCCTTTCCCTGCCAGTTTTCTCCCCCAAACAATGCAAAACATATTTTTTTCTTATTTATTTTACCTTTTATTTTTACATTTTTCTTTAAAAAAAAAAAAAAAAAAGAAAATTGTGTCACTTTTATTCCTATTACAAGGAATGTAAACATCCCTTGTAATATAAAAAAAAGCATGACAGGTCCTCTTCAATCAAAAAGACCTCAGATCTCATATTTACACTAAAATGCAATTAAAAAAAAAATTAAAAAAGTGTCATTTAAAATTTATTTTTTTTTTAAAAATGGCCCCTTTGGAGCTATGGGCGGATGTGATGTTTTGACGTCGCTTCCGCCCTGCAATGATATGGAGACGGGTGGAGGCCATCTTCCCCTCACTCGTCTCCATACCCAGCAAGGAGCAACATCCGATCGCCTCCGCCGCTGGCTCCGGTGAGCGTCAGAGGGCCCCGGAGTGCGGCAGGAGGGGGGGTCCTTTCCCACCGCCAATAAAAGTGATCTTGCGGCAGGGAACGCTCTTATCCGAAAGCGGACCGCCGGCCGAAGAAGAGGATACTGGGATTATGGCAGCTAGCTTCTGCCATAACAACGATATTCCTCTTCAAAGTTAGGACATATATCGGCGTTCGGCGGTCCGGAAGTGGTTAATAAATGTACTAGTCCATCCAACACCCCCCCCCTCTAATTGACAATACTGCTGTACGATTCTACATTGATCCTCCATAGATACAGTGGCAGAGTGAATGTAGCCACCATAGGATAGGAGGTGTGTTACGGGCCAATCAATGAATAAAAGAATGGAATAGCCTGCACAAGGATAACTAATGCAGCCACATCACCTAATGATATTAAGCTGCAATGTATTATATTTTAGATTGTACCACAGATTGTAACGACAAGTGGATGTATCATTTTATCTCCTGTGTATCTCTCTATAAAACTTGATTAGAAAGATAACCTTAACCCCGCCCCCCCCCCCCCCCCCCCCCATGACA
The DNA here is from genome assembly GCA_037952925.1 of Lithobates clamitans. Classification (NCBI taxonomy): domain Eukaryota; kingdom Metazoa; phylum Chordata; class Amphibia; order Anura; family Ranidae; genus Lithobates; species Lithobates clamitans. The sequence goes on along the minus strand of JBBGZY010000985.1, from coordinate 14,949 downwards.
TATTTATGAGCACAGAGGACCTATAGGATTAAATGGTGACATTTGATACTTTTAATTCGCAAAATTTTTGTACAAACTGTTTATCAAATCTAAATTTTTAGTATAAAAAAAAAACTCAAATTAAATTTACTAAACTCCAACACAATGAAATCTCACCATCTGATATAAAAGCTGAGACCCAATCCAGTCAATAGATACCAAATCTGTCATGGCTCACAATTGTACACGCCCATAATGATCCATAGATACCCCAAACACTTTATAAAACCTCCTCAGATTTGGAGTTCACCATAAAGAACGGAGCTAGAATTGTATCCTTTTGATTCAGGACCAATTGGACCAGGGTCATTTGGAGTAGATTTATTGTCATGAATGCACCTTGGTTTGCTCAGCTCTAGTGTTTATTATTCGAACATTTAACCTAATTTCCTTTGTTTTTGTTTGACCAGATCCCACTTTGGAGGCGGCTGATACCGAGACGGTCAAGAAAAACCGCGGAACCATAAATGAAGCGAGCGAGACGCCATCAAGCAACTATGGTTCAGGAATCCTATATACAGATAGCACGCCCCCTTTAGTCGCTGACATTGGGGGCTCCAGGATTTCCCCACCAACAATGACTAAGATCAGTGACTATGCTAACTACGATTCGGGAAGCCTAGATATAGATAGTGCAACCCCTTCAGTCACTGATACTGAGGGCTCCAGGATGCTTCCACCAATGAAGACCAGGGACCAAGATTTGGGAAGCCTAGACAAAGTAGGCACAACCCATTCAGTCACTGACACTGGGGGCTCCAGGATGCTTCCTCCAATGACTGAGACCAGTGACTATGCATACTACGATTCGGGAAGCCTAGATATAGATAGTGCAACCCCTTCAGTCACTGATACCAAGAGCCCCAGGATGTCTTTACCAACAACTAAGACCAGTGACTATGCTTACTACGATTCGGGAAGCGTAGATATAGATAGTGCAAACCCTTCAGTCACTGGCACTGAGAGCCCCGGGATGTCTCCACCAACGACTGAGACAAGCAACTATGGTTCGGGAATCCTATATACAGATAGCACTTCCCCTTCAGTCACTGGCACTGAGAGTCCCGGGATGTCTCCACCAGCAATGACTAAGACCAGTGTCTATGCTTACTACGATTCAGGAAGCCTAGATATAGATAGTGCAATCCCTTCAGTCACTGATACTGAGGGCTCCAGGATGCTTCCACCAATGAAGGAGACCAGGGACCATGATTTAGGAAGCCTAGACAAAGTAGGCACAACCCATTCAGTCACCGACACTGGGGGCTCCAGGATGCTTTCACCAATGACTGAGACCAGGGACCATGGTTTGGGAAGCCTAGATATACATAGCGCAACCCCTTCAGTCACTGCCACCGAGAGGATGTCTTCACCAACGACGACTGAGACCAGTACTTATGATTCAGGACTCCATGTCACCGATTTCAATGGGAAATATATTATCGATATAAAGAAAGATGGGTACCTTCTAATAATGGCCGGACTCTTCCTTCTAATATTGATCAGTGTTGTCAGTACAACAGCATGCTTATTTGGGTAAGTCATTGTACATTCTTCATAGGTTTTCTCTATTTTCTACATTACACATTTTCATGTTATCACCCACTGTCACTGAGCCCTCACCTCCTAATACTGTATTCATCTGTAGGCAGGCAGTTGATAAGACATGCATGTTGTGTTTCCTGTGCTAATTGCCCTGAGTTTAGCAGCACAAACCCCTCACTGGTCATAATGAGATTATTGCACCTCTAACATTTCTTCTATGGGGGAGGGGTGAATGAACTTACCATATATACTCGAGTATAAGCCGAGATTTTCAGCCCTTTTTTTTTAGGCTGAAAGTGCCCCCCTCGGCTTATACTCGAGTCACCGCCGTCTGCCTACCTGATCAGCGCGTCATGCAGACAGACGGCGGCCATTCCAGTGTTCAAAAGCAGCGCCTCCTCCTCGTCTGCGATAGGCGGCACACTTACGTTCCCAGCAGTCAGTGTTCAGCCTATCACGGACATCCTCTCATCCTCGTTCGTGGTATGAGGATGAGCGGATGTCCGTGATAGGCTGAACACTGACTGCTGTGAAATTGAGTGTTCTGCCTATCACAGACGAGGAGGAGGCACGGCTTTTGAACACTGGAATGGCCGCCGTATGTTTTTATGACACGCTGATCGGTGCAATGGTGGATGCAGAGCAGCACACGGAAGCATGCACAGGACACAGAGAGGATGCAGATTGGCACAGGTAGGCTGCAATGGACACAGGGAGGTATACACAGGGAGGTAGGCAGATCTGCACAGGTAGGAATGCACAGGACACAGGGAGGCATGCACAGGACACAGGCAGGCATGCACAGGACACAGGAAGGTATGCACAGAACAAAGGGAGGTATGCACTAGACACAGGGAGGTATGCACAGGACACAGGGAGGCATGCACAGGACACAGGGAGGTATGCACAGGACACAGGGAGGTATGCACAGGGAGGTATGCACAGAACACAGATAGGCATGCACAGGACACAGGGAGGCATGCACAGGACACAGGGAGGTATGCACAGGACACAGGGAGGTATGCACAGGACACAGGGAGGTATGCACAGGACACAGGGAGGTATGCACTAGACACAGGGAGGTATACACAGGACACAGGGAGGTATGCACAGGACACAGGGAGGCATGCACAGGACACAGGGAGGCATGCACAGGACACAGGGAGGCATGCACAGAACACAGGGAGGCATGCACAGAATACAGGGAGGCATGCACAGGACACAGGGAGGTATGCACAGGACACAGGGACGTATGCACAGAACACAGGGAGGCATGCACAGGACACAGGGAGGCATGCACAGAACACAGGGAGGCATGCACAGAACACAGGTCGGCATGCACAGGACACAGGGAGGCATGCACAGAACACAGGGAGGTATGCACAGGACACAGGGATGTATGCACAGAACACAGGTCGGCATGCACAGAACACAGGGAGGCATGCACAGGACACAGGGAGGCATGCACAGGACACAGGGAGGCATGCACAGGACACAGGGAGGCATGCACAGAACACAGGGAGGCATGCACAGGACACAGGGAGGCATGCACAGAACACAGGGAGGCATGCACAGAACACAGGGAGGTATGCACAGAACACAGGTCGGCATGCACAGGACACAGGGAGGCATGCACAGAACACAGGGAGGTATGCACAGGACACAGGGACGTATGCACAGAACACAGGTCGGCATTCACAGGACACAGGGAGGCATGCACAGAACACAGGGAGGCATGCACAGAACACAGGGAGGCATGCACAGAACACAGGGAGGCATGCACAGAACACAGGGAGGCATGCACAGAACACAGGGAGGCATGCACAGGACATAGGGAGGCATGCACAGGACACAGGGAGGCATGCACAGGACACAGGGAGGCATGCACAGGACACAGGGAGGCATGCACAGAACACAGGGAGGTATGCACAGGACACAGGGACATATGCACAGGACACAGGGAGGCATGCACAGGACACAGGGAGGTATACACAGGGAGGCATGCACAGAACACAGGTCGGCATGCACAGGACACAGGGAGGCTGCAATAGACACAGTGAGGTTTGCAGCTGCAGATGGGCATTGTTGACCCTCTTTTTCCACTTACAGTAGCTGCTGCATTTCTCACCCTCGGCTTATACTCGAGTCAATACATTTTCACAGTTTTTTTGTTGTAAATTAGAGGCCTCGGCCTATATTCGGACCGACCTATACTCGAGTATATACGGTAGGCTGCTGGTAACAGTAACAATGGGGTGATGGCTTGTGACTATTTGTTTTCTATCAAACACAGATTTAGATGAAGTCAGCTATTCTGGAAATTTCTAATTGTTTATGGACATATTCTTCTAACATTTCTTTATCTCCACAGAATTCGGAGCTGCAGGAACAGATCAAGAGAGAGGGACAGTATAAAGATGATGGTAGAAGGAGTGATCGAGAGGATAAAAGGGGTGGAAGTAGAACTCGAAGAGGTGAGATCAGATCTCATTGCGGCTGAAATGATCACATCGCTGGAGAGACGCGCAAGACAAAAAGATGAAGAAGATCTTGGGCCAGCAGTGATCACACCCTCCTCGGGGTCTGTTATCGCCTTCTAAAGACCGGACAGCTGTGAAGCAACCGCAGGCAGTTGCAGAGCGGCCCGTGCATTTGAATGGGTTGTGCTTGGCGGGCAGTAGTGCCCGCCGAGCATGATAGGGGTGATAAGTTCTACCGCAGACAAGAAGCAAAGCATCGTGGTCGAGCTTTACAATGCTTCTCCTTTAACATGCCCTAAAATTATGGGAATGCAAAACATCTATTCCCATTCATTGATTGTACAACCAAAAACTTTTATAGCCTGCCTCATGTCTTCTATGTATGTCCATTGATTGGCATTGGATGAGGACAGAGGGACGTCGTGGGATAGGGACAGAGGGACGTCGTGGGATGGGGACAGAGGGACGGCGTGGGATGAGGGCAGAGGGACGCCATGGGATGGGGACAGAGGGACGCTGTGGGATGGGGGCAAAGGGATGGAGAGGGGTGAGGGCAGAGGGACGCCGTGGGATGAGGACAGAAGGACGCCGTGGAATAAGGGCAGAGGGACGCCGTGGGATGGGGACAGAGGGACGCCGTGGGATGGGGACAGAGGGACGCCGTGGAATAAGGGCAGAGGGACGCCGTGGGATGAGGGACGCCGTGGAATGAGGGACGACGTGGGATGAGGGACGACGTGGGATGAGGGACGACGTGGGATGAGGGACGACGTGGGATGAGGGACGGCGTGGGATGAGGACAGAGGGGTGGTGTGGGATGAGGACAGAGGGACGCTGTGGGATGAGGACAGAGGGATGTGGCCTCTTTTGATTGGGGGGGGTTGGGGGGGGTGGATTGGGAGGGGAGAGAACATGTGCTAGTGGGAGGGGAATCGGATCCCCCTCTCTCCTTCCAAAGCCCCCCCAGCACATATCTTCTACCCCCTCCCCTCACTCCATGTGTTCCTCTGTGTTATCTGCCCCCTTTGTGTTATATATTGCAGCCGGAGAATGCTCCAAGGCTTTGTTTTGTATCTACTTACAATAATTTTTTCAATAAAGAGAAGTTATAAAAAAAAGATATTGCATTGTGAATGGAGCCCAGTATGAAAAACAAAAAATTGGGAGAAAAATCTTTTTTTTTTTCATTCCTTCATCTCCACAAAGTTGGGAACATGAAATTGTATAAAATATCTTGGTATTCTGACGCCTTAAAGTGATTGTAAAGTCTCGTTTTCCTTTTGAATAACAAACATAGTTACATAGTTAGTAAGGTTGAATAAAGACACCAGTTCACCCTGAGTGAGTCCTTACCCTTAACCACTTGCCGACCGCCTCACGCCTATATACGTGAGCAGAGCGGCACGGGCAGGCAAAATCACGTACCTAGTACGTGATTGCCTTCCCGCGGGCGGGGGGTCCGATCGGCCCCCCCCCCCGTGCCAGCTGCGGTTGGCATTTGGTTGGGAGCGATAAAAGACGAGGGGGAGACCATCCGATCGTGGCCCCCCCCTCGCGATCGCTCCCAGCCAATGGGAAACATCCCCTGCCTCTGTATAGTACACAGAGACAGAGGATGTGATGTCATCTCTCCTCGGCTGCCAGTTTCCGTTCCAGCGCCGAGGAGAGATGACATGTAAGTAAGTGCACAACACTACACAACACAGTAGAACATGCCAGGCATACATTACACCCCCGATCCCCCCCCCCGATCGCCCCCCAATCACCCCCCCCCCCCTGTCACAAACTGACACCAAGCAGGTTTTTTTTTTTTTCCTGATTACTGCATAGTGTCAGTTTGTGACAGTTAGCAGTGTTAGGGCAGTGAGTGTTACCCCCCTGTAGGTCTAGGGTACCCCCCTTATCCCCCCTAATAAAGTTTTAACCCCTTGATCACCCCCCCTCACCAGTGTCGCTAAGCGATCATTTTTCTGATCGCTGTATTAGTGTCGCTGGTGACGCTAGTTAGGGACGTAAATATTTAGGTTCACCGTCAGCGTTTTATAGCGACAGGGACCCCCATATACTACCTAATAAATGTTTTAACCCCTTGATTGCCCCCTAGTTAACCCTTTCACCACTGATCACCGTATAACCGTTACGGGTGACGCTGGTTAGTTCGTTTATTTTTTATAGTGTCAAGGCACCCGCCGTTTATTACCGAATAAAGGTTTAGCCCCCTGATCGCCCGGCGGTGATATGCGTCGCCCCAGGCAGCGTCAGATTAGCGCCAGTACCGCGAACACCCATGCACGCACCGTACACGCACCGTACACCTCCCTTAGTGGTATAGTATCTGAACGCATCAATATCTGATCCGATCAGATCTATACTAGCGTCCCCAGCAGTTTAGGGTTCCCAAAAACGCAGTGTTAGCGGGATCAGCCCAGATACCTGCTAGCACCTGCGTTTTGCCCCTCCACCCGGCCCAGCCCAGCCCACCCAAGTGCAGTATCGATCGATCACTGTCACTTACAAAACACTAAACGCATAACTGCAGCGTTCGCAGAGTCAGGCCTGATCCCTGCGATCGCTAACAGTTTTTTTGGTAGCATTTTGGTGAACTGGCAAGCACCAGCCCCAGGCAGCGTCAGGTTAGCGCCAGTACCGCTAACACCCACGCACGCACCGCACACCTCCCTTAGTGGTATAGTATCTGAACAGATCAATATCTGATCCGATCAGATCTATACTAGCGTCACCAGCAGTTTAGGGTTCCCAAAAACGCAGTGTTAGCGGGATCAGCCCAGATACCTGCTAGCACCTGCGTTTTGCCCCTCCGCCCGGCCCAGTCCAGCCCACCCAAGTGCAGTATCGATCGATCACTGTCACTTTTTTTTGTAGCGTTTTGGTGAACTGGCAAGCACCAGCGGCCTAGTACACCCGGTCGTAGTCAAACCAGCACTGCAGTAACACTTGGTGACGTGGTGAGTCTCATAAGTGCAGTTCAAGCTGGTGAGGTGGCAAGCACAAGTAGTGTCCCGCTGCCACCAGAAAGACAAACACAGGCCCGTCGTGCCCATAGTGCCCTTCCTGCTGCATTCGCCAATCCTAATTGGGAACCCACCGCTTCTGCAGCGCCCGTACTTCTCCCATTCACATCCCCAACCAAATGCAGTCGGCTGCATGAGAGGCATTTTCTTTATGTCCTCCCGAGTACCCCTACCCAACGAACCCCCCCAAAAAAGATGTCGTGTCTGCAGCAAGCGCGGATATAGGCGTGACACCCGCTATTATTGTCCCTCCTGTCCTGACAATCCTGGTCTTTGCATTGGTGAATGTTTTGAACGCTACCATTCACTAGTTGAGTATTAGCGTAGGGTACAGCATTGCACAGACTAGGCACACTTTCACAGGGTCTCCCAAGATGCCATCACATTTTGAGAGACCCGAACCTGGAACCGGTTACAGTTATAAAAGTTACAGTTACAAAAAAAAAAGTGTAAAAAAAAAAAAAAAACCCAACCAAAAATTAAAAAAAATAGTTGTCGTTTTATTGTTCTCTCTCTCTCTATTCTCTCTCTATTGTTCTGCTCTTTTTTACTGTATTCTATTCTGCAATGTTTTATTGTTATTATGTTTTTCCATGTTTGCTTTTCAGGTATGCAATTTTTTATACTTTACCGTTTACTGTGCTTTATTGTTAACCATTTTTTTGTCTTCAGGTACGCCATTCACGACTTTGAGTGGTTTTACCAGAATGATGCTTGCAGGTTTAGGTATCATCTTGGTATCATTCTTTTCAGCCAGCGGTCGGCTTTCATGTAAAAGCAATCCTAGCGGCTAATTAGCCTCTAGACTGCTTTTACAAGCCGTGGGAGGGAATGCCCCCCCCCCCACCGTCTTCCGTGTTTTTCTCTGGCTCTCCTGTCTCAACAGGGAACCTGAGAATGCAGCCGGTGATTCAGCCAGCTGACCATAGAGCTGATCAGAGACCAGAGTGGCTCCAAACATCTCTATGGCCTAAGAAACCGGAAGCTACGAGCATTTCATGACAGATTTCGCCGGATGTAAATAGCGCCATTGGGAAATTGGGGAAGCATTTTATAACACCGATCTTGGTGTGGTCAGATGCTTTGAGGGCAGAGGAGAGATTTAGGGTCTAATAGACCCCAATTTTTTCAAAAAAGAGTACCTGTCACTACCTATAGCTATCATAGGGGATATTTACATTCCCTGAGATAACAATAAAAATGATTTAAAAAAAAAAAAATGAAAGGAACAGTTTAAAAATAAGATAAAAAAGCAAAAAAATAATAAAGAAAAAAAATAAATAAATAAAAAGCACCCCTGTCCCCCCCTGCTCTCGCGCTAAGGCGAACGCAAGCTGCGGTCTGGCGTCAAATGTAAACAGCAATTGCACCATGCATGTGAGGTATCACCGCGAAGGTCAGATCGAGGGCAGTAATTTTAGCAGTAGACCTCCTCTGTAAATCTAAAGTGGTAACCTGACCAGACACCCCAAGCTATTTGCTGAGAGGCATGTCGAGTCCATGGAATATTTTATATTGCGACACAAGTTGCGGGAAAGAGACAAATTTTTTTTTTTTTTTTTTTTGCACAAAGTTGTCACTGAATGATATATTGCTCAAACATGCCATGGGAATATGTGAAATTACACCCCAAAATACATTCTGCTGCTTCTCCTGAGTACGGGGATACCACATGTGTGAGACTTTTTGGGAGCCTAGCCGCGTACGGGACCCCGAAAACCAAGCACCGCCTTCAGGCTTTCTAAGGGCGTGAATTTTTGATTTCACTCTTCACTGCCTATCACAGTTTCGGAGGCCATGGAATGCCCAGGTGGCACAAAACCCCCCCAAATGACCCCATTTTGGAAAGTAGACACCCCAAGCTATTTGCTGAGAGGTATAGTGAGTATTTTGCAGACCTCACTTTTTGTCACAAAGTTTTGAAAATTGAAAAAAGAAAAAAAAAAATTTTTTTTCTGGTCTTTCTTCATTTTCAAAAACAAATGAGAGCTGCAAAATACCCACCATGCCTCTCAGCAAATAGCTTGGGGTGTCTACTTTCCAAAATGGGGTCATTTGGGGGGGGTTTGTGCCATCTTGGCATTCCATGGCCTCCGAAACTGTGATAGGCAGTGAGGAGTAAAATCAAAAATGTAAACCCTTAGAAATCCTGAAGGCAGTGCTTGGTTTTCGGGGTCCCGTACGCGGCTAGGCTCCCAAAAAGTCCCACACATGTGGTATCCCCGTACTCAGGAGAAGCAGCTAAATGTATTTTGGGGTGCAATTCCACATATGCCCATGTCCTGTGTGAGCAATATATCATTTAGTGACAACTTTTTGTAAATTTTTATTTTTTTTTTGTCATTATTCAATCACTTGGGACAAAAAAAATAAATATTCAATGGGCTCAACATGCCTCTCAGCAATTTCCTTGGGGTGTCTACTTTCCAAAATGGGGTCATTTGGGGGGGGGGGGGTTGTACCACCCTGCCATTTTAGCACCTCAAGAAATGACATAGGCAGTCAGAAACTAAAAGCTGTGTACCGTATATACTCGAGTATAAGTCGTTCCGAGTATAAGTCGAGGCCCCTAATTTACCACAAAAAAATGGGAAAAACTTAGTGACCCGAGTATAAGACGAGGGTGAGAAATGCACAGCTACTGTAAGTGGAAAAGAGGGTCAACAATGCCAATTTGCAGCATCACTGTTCCCATTTGCATGCCTCACTGTGCCCATTTGCAGCCATAGGTCCCCTGAACTTCAAACTCTGTAGTTAAGGGTTCCTAGATGCCCCCTAGCTGCAGCCAAAATTTGGGGTCTCTGAACCCAAAGTGTCCCGAAATGACATTGCTACAGATGGACACAGTTGACCGACTTTGGGGCCCCGTATCTCAGGGACACTTAGTGCTAGGAACCCCGAATTTGGTGTGCAAACCCAGTGGAATTAGTACAATAAAATATCCAAAGCTGGGATTTCTAGAACCAAGTGGCCCCGAGATACAGCACCCCAAAAATCGGTTCAGAAAATGTCAAGCACTTTTCTGCAGCAGAGAATGACATTTTCTGAACCGATTTTGGGGCCCCATATCTCGGGGCCACTTGGTGCTAGGAACTCTAGCTTTGGATATGTTATGGTACCAGGTCTACTGGGTTTGCACACCAAATTTGGAGTTCCTAGCACTAAGTGACCCCGAGATACAGGGCTCCAAAATCGGTTCAGAAAATGTCAAGCACTTTTCTGCAGCAGAGAATGACATTTTCCGAACCGACTTTGGGGCCCCATATCTCGGGGCCACTTGGTGCTAGGAACTCCAGCTTTGGATATGTTATGGTACCAGGTCCACTGGGTTTGCACACCAAATTTGGGGTTTCTAGCATCAAGTGGCCCTGAGATACGGGGCCCCAAAGTCGGTTCGGAAAATGAATTTTTTTGCTGCAGAAAAGTGCTTGACTCGAGTATAAGTCGAGGGGGGCACTTTCAGCACAAAAAAAGGTGCTGAAAAATTCGACTTATACTCGAGTATATACGGTAAATTCCAGAAAATGTACCCTAGTTTGTAGGCGCTATAACTTTTGCGCAAACCAATAAATATACGCTTATTGACATTTTTTTTACCAAAGACATGTGGCCGAATACATTTTGGCCTAAATGTATGACTAAAATTGAGTTTATTGGATTTTTTTTATAACAAAAAGTAGAAAATATAATTTTTTTTCAAAATTTTCAGTCTTTTTCCGTTTATAGCGCAAAAAATAAAAACGGCAGAGGTGATCAAATACCATCAAAAGAAAGCTCTATTTGTGGGAAGAAAAGGACGCAAATTTCGTTTGGGTAGAGCATTGCATGACCGCGCAATTAGCAGTTAAAGCGACGCAGTGCCAAATTGTAAAAAGTGCTCTGGTCAGGAAGGGGGTAGATCCTTCCAGGGCTGAAGTGGTTAAGGAGCCCACAATCCAAGGTCCCCAACTCACAGACCTATACTAGGGCCAATTTTTGGACAGAAGCCAATTAACCTCCCGGCATGTCTTTGTAGTGTGGGAGGAAACCGGAGTACCCGGAGGAAACCCACACAGACACAGGGAGAACATGCAAACTCCAGGCAGGTAGTGTTGTGGTTGGGATTCGAACCAGCGACCCTTTTTACTGCTAGGTGAGAGTGCTACCCACTACACCACTGTGCCGCCCCAATGTGTTATTATTCTTACCTCCTCTGTTGTAATGGATTTGCAAAGTGTGGCCCCGATCCTCCTCTTCTTGGGTCCCTCTTCGCTGCTCCTGGCCCCTCCCTCCTGTTGAGTGCCCCCCACACCAAGCAGCTTGCTATGGGGGCACTCGAGCTGAGTCGCTGCTCTTTGTGTCCATTTAGACACGGGGCTGCGGTTTGGCCCCTCCCACTCTTTCTCCTGATTGGCTAACTAACTTTGATTGACAGAGTCAATGGGGCCTCTGTGCTGTGTCTCAGTCAATCGGGAGGGAGAGTCCCAGATGGTTGAGGGAGTCATGAACATCACTGGATAGAGAGGGGGCTCAGGTAAGTATTAGGGGGGGGGGGGGCTGCTCAGAAGGTTTTTTTATCTTAATGCATAGAATACACCTTCTGCCTTTACAATCCCTTAGAGTTCCCTTCACTAGAACTAAGGGGCCAAGCCCAACCCCTGAAAAACACCATAATCCCGCCTCCCCCCCTCCACACCATAATCCCCCCTCCCCCCACACCATAATCTCCCCCTCCACACCATAATCCCCCCTCCCCCCTCCACACCATAATCCCCCCCCACACCATAATCTCCCCCTCCACACCATAATCCCCCCCCACACCATAATCCCCCTCCCCCCCTCCACACCATAATCCCCCCTCCCCCCCACACCATAATCCCCCCCCTCCACACCATAATCCCCCCCCCACACCATAATCCCCCTCCCCACCATAATCCCCCCTCCCCCCCACACCATAATCCCCCCCCTCCACAACATAATCCCCCCCCCACACCATAATCCCCCTCCACAACATAATTCCCCTCCACACCATAATCCCCCTCCACACCATAATCCCCCCCACACCATAATCCCCCCTCCCCACCATAATCCCCCCTCCCCCCCACACCATAATCCCCCCTCCCCCCCACACCATAATCCCCCCCACACCATAATCCCCCCTCCACACCATAATCCCCCCTCCCCCCCACACCATAATCCCCCCTCCACACCATAATCCCCCCTCCCCCCACACCATAACATAATCCCCCTCCACACCATAATCCCCTCCACACCATAATCCCCCCCTCCACACCATAATCCCCCTCCCCCTCCACACCATAATCCCCCCTCCACACCATAATCCCCCCTCCCCCACACCAATCCCCCTCCACAACATAATTCCCCTCCACACCATAATCCCCCCCTCCACACCATAACCCCCTCCACACCATGAATCCCCCCCTCCACACCAAACCCCCCCCACACCATAATCCCCCCCTCCACACCAGTAACCCCCTCCACACCATAATCCCTTCTCCCCCCCCCACACCATAATCCCCCCTCCACACCATAACCCCCCTCCACACCATAATCCCCTCCACAACATAATTCCCCTCCACACCATAATCCCCCCTCCACACCATAATCCCCCTCCACACCATAATCCCCCTCCACACCATAATCCCCCCCTCCACACCATAATCCCCCTCCACACCATAATCCCCCCCCCCTCCCCCCTCCACACCATAATCCCCCTCCACACCATAATCCCCCCTCCCCCCCATAATCCCCCCTCCACACCATAACCCCCTCCACACCATAATCCCCTCTCCACCCCCTCCACACCATAATCCCCCTCCACACCATAACCCCCCCTCCACACCATAATCCCCCTCCACAACATAATCCCCCCTCCACAACATAATCCCCCCTCCACACCATAATCCCCCTTCCCCTCCACACCATAATCCCCCTCCACACCATAATCCCCCCCTCCACAACATAATCCCCCCTCCACACCATAATCCCCCTCCACACCATAATCCCCCTCCACACCATAATCCCCTCTCCCCCCCTCCACACCATAATCCCCCTCCACACCATAATCCCCCCTCCCCCCCTCCACACCATAATCCCCCCTCCACACCATAATCCCCCCCTCCACAACATAATCCCCCCCTCCACAACATAATCCCCCCCTCCACAACATAACCCCCCCCTCCACAACATAACCCCCCCCTCCACACCATAATCCCCCCCTCCACACCATAATCCCCCCTCCACACCATAATCCCCCCCTCCACAACATAATCCCCCCTCCACAACATAATCCCCCCTCCACACCATAATCCCCCCTCCACACCATAATCCCCCCCTCCACAACATAATCCCCCCTCCACAACATAATCCCCCCCTCCACAACATAATCCCCCCTCCACAACATAATCCCCCCTCCACAACATAACCCCCCCCTCCACACCATAATCCCCCTCCACACCATAATCCTCCCTCCACCAAATGGTTTGGACCAGTGCACAAAGCAAGGTCCATAAAAACATGGATGAGCGAGTTTGGGGTGGAGGAACTTGATTGGCCTGCACAGAGTCCTGACCTCAACCCAACAGAAAACCTTCGGGGAGACTGAGAGACGGGGCTTCTTGTCCAACATCAGGGCCTGACCGAGTAATTGTCATTCAAAGTGTGAGAGCGCTGAAAGCTGAAAATTGGCCTGGGCAGGAAGGGGTTAAACTGGAAGATAGGCAAGGACTAAGACAAAAAAAAGCTGCAACACCCGCTGGTGAACAACCTGTGACCCCCCCTCTCCCCTCCCCCAACCCCCCCGGGTCTGACATTTCTCTCACACGTGGAAAACTCAGCATTTTATGATAGAAAGTGACTTAGAGCACCCAAACATCACATATTATATATATATATAGTGGGTGTTTTTATGTCACACAATATTTGCACATCAGTGTTTAAAATACACTTTTTGGAACAAATACACTTTAAACACTTGTGGAGCTCAGCAGTACAATGACTGCAGGAGGGCGCCGCTGTCAGGCTGGGTCACGTTACATGAATGTCATCCAGTCTGTTCCTGGTTAGGGGCACTCCTGTGACTGCTCTGTCCACTGGATCACAATTCCCGGCTACAAGGTGTCATGTGATCTCTATGACTGCTCCCAGCGATCACATGACACCAAACACTGCCATCAATGGATTTCTGTTCAACAGCTTGCTTACAGTTGTGACCTCTGATTGGCCTACAGAAATCACATGGTAACCGACTACTTGGGACACTATTCCTCCTACTGACACCAATGATGGGGCACAATTCCTCCCACTGACACCAATGATGGGGCACTATTCCTCCCACTGACACCAATGATGGGGCACTATTCCTCCCACTGACAACAATGATGGGGCACTATTCCTCCCACTGACACCAATGATGGGGCACTATTCCTCCTACTGACACCAATGATGGGGCACTATTCCTCCCACTGACACCAATGATGGGACACTATTCCTCCCACTGATACCAATGATGGGGCACTATTCCTCCCACTGACACCAATGATGGGACACTATTCCTCCCACTGACACCAATGATGGGGCACTATTCCTCCCACTGACACCAATGATGGGGCACTATTCCTCCCACTGATACCAATGATTGGGTAAAGATTCTGATATCTGGCCTGTAAGGCGTAGGAGGCGGGGCTTCCTCACTTATACTGGATGTTTATCAGACTACGGAAACTACGCACTACTAAAAATCAACGCCAACGTCTTATTTCTGTGTTGTGAAAACTTGAATAAAAATGATTGAAAAGAAAAAAAAAAAAGAAAAAATTTAAAGCGCCCCCGTCCCCGTGTGCTCGCTCGAACGT